>VZQC01000265.1:5857197-5896776 GCA_009823505.1 Rhizomys pruinosus
TATTTATTTCCGTATGTGTATGAATGTATTGTCTGCATGCAGGTCTGTGCACCCGTGACGTGCAATGCCACGGAGGTCAGAAGAGGGCGTCGGACTCCCCTGGAACTGGAGTTCTCCTGGAATTGGAGTTTCAGACGGCCCTCGGCCGCCATGTGGGTGCTGGGGATCGAACCCGGGTCCTCTGCAAGAGCAGTCGGCGCTCTTAACCGCTAGGCCATCACTCCAGCCCATCTCCACTCCTTTTTAATATAGTGCTTGAGTCTCCACTCCTTTTTAATATAGTGCTTGAAAATCTTGTAAGAGCAATAAGACAAGAGAAGGAAATTAAAGGAGTAAAAATTGGAAAAAAAAGAGATCATATCATCCTTTTTTGCAGGTAATATGATTTTTACCTCAGAGATCCAAAAAACTCCACTGGAGAACTAGAAATCATGAACACTTGCAGTAAAAAAGGCAGGTTATAGAATTAATCTATATACCAATAACAAGCAAGTGGAGAAGGATTGCATGGAAATCTTCACACTCACAATAGCCTCGATTAAAAGGAAATACCTTGGAATATATCTGACTAAAGACATTAAAGATCTCTGTAATGAAATTTTAAATCTTTAAAGAGATTGAGGAAGACACCAGATAATGGAAGGATCTCCCATGCTCATGGATTGGAAGAATTAATATTGTGAAAACGATCATCATACCAAAAGCAATATATAGATTCAATGCAATCCCAACCAAAATCCGCATGACATTATTCACAGAGTTAGAAAAACATCCTAAAATTCATATGGAAACACAAAGATCTTGGATAGCCAAAGCAACCCTGAGCACAAAGAGCAATGTGTGTGTTGGGGGGGGGGGATTACTATACCAGATTTCAAACAACATTACAAAGCTATAGTCATAAAAACAGCATAGTACTAATACAAAAATAGACCCATAGATCAATGGAAGATAATTAAAGACCCAAACATGAGTCCACGTAATTTCAGCCACCCGATATTTGACAAAGGAATCAAGAACACTCAATTGAGGAAAGATATCATCTTCACTAAATGGTGCTAACAAAATTGGATCTCCACCTATAGAAGAATGAAACTAGACCCTTATCTCTCACCTTGCACAAAAGTCAACTCCGAGTGGAACAAAGGCTTCAATGTGAAACTTGAAACTCTGAAACTGTTAAAGGAAAACATCAGCACTAACTTTCAAGATATAGGTTTAGGAAAGTACTTTCTAAGTCGGACTTAGTTGTATAGGAATTAAGGTCAAGACTCAACTAGTGGGACCTAATTAAACTAAAAAGCTTCTGTACAATAAAATAAACAATCAATGAAGTGAAGAGAAAACCCAAATACTGGGAGAAAATATTCACCAGCAACACATCTAACAGAAGTTTAACATCCAGAATATATAAAGAATTTAAAAAAATAAAGAATTAAGAAAAGTGACCCAATTAAAAGATGAGCTAAGAATCTGAACAGAGAGTTTGGAAAAGAAGAAGTAAAGATGGCTAAGAAACATCGTTTAAAGTGTTCAACATCCTTAGTAATTACAGAAAACCAAATTAAAACCACATTAAGGTTTCACCTTACCCGAGTCAGACTGGCTAAGATCAAGAGAACGATGATACCAAGTGCTGGAGAAGTGGGGAAATGCAAAGCTTGTTCACTGCTGGTGGAATTGCAAACCTGTGCAACCCTTATAGAAAGCAGTGTGGAGAACTCTTTAAAAACCAAGAGGTTTTTAGAGATTTTAGAACCTACCATTTGACCAGGTTATACTGCTTCCTGGTGTCCACCCAAAGCACTCATCCTACTGCAGAGGTATGTATATAACCATATTTATTGCTGCTCTTTTCACAATAGCTAAGAGATGGAAGCAGCCTAAGTGTCCCTCAACTGATGAGTGGATAATGAAAATGTGGAACATTTACACAAAGGAGTTCTACTCAGCAGTAAAGCAAGACAAAATAATGAAATTTCCAGGTACATGTATTGAACTAGAAATTGTTATGCTAAGTGAAGTAACAGACTCACTCATAAATGACATATGTTCTCCCTCATTTGTGGATCCTAGCACCAAATCCTTATATGTGACTGTGTATCCTGATATAACTGCAGTCACCAGACAAATGGAAAGGAACCAGAGAGGTAAAGGGAAAGAGGAACATGAGAGAGGAGAATAGTAGGATACAGGTGTTACTAAGGAAAAATGGATAAAATGGGGGTATTTAAATGGGAGAGGGAAGGGAGGGTTACACAAGGAAATCTGGAGATAAAGGGAAAGAAGGAGCTCAAGAGAGATGGGACCATAGGAGAGTGGTGTTATCAAGGGAGAATGGGAAATGGGAATTCCAGAGGATCTGAGGCACTCTTCTTTTTTAATATAATACTTTTATTGATTTTTGTGTATTTCATACATCATTTTTCAGTTCAATTTAGACATATTCCCCTTTCCCTTTCCCCCACCCCACCCCAGTCATGCATTCTGCCATACATGTCCTGCTTCTTTCTTTCAGTCTTTTTTAAAGTTTTTCTCTGTAGAGGTTTATTGTTTCAGGCAGAATTTAACTGCATAAATCCATTCTTTGACCCAGTCCTTAAGTTGTTGTGGTTCACTCCCATTTGTATTGCTCCAAAATATGCCTATATAAATGTCACATATGCACCAGAATTATGTCCTCCAGAAAGAAACTGCATGCTAACTCCGAAATATGTTTAGGAATTAACATTTTCCCTTTAACTTTATATTACTCTAAAATATGAATATATACCATCCATCCATATATGTTAATTACCATGTCTGAAAGTAAGTGATAAGTTAATTCTAGGGCCCATTAAGAGATTCACATTATAACATCGCAGTTGCTTTCATGTAGAAAGAAATATAACAATAACGTTGCTCAACTTGTCTTGGGGGATTTGGTGCTAGCATCCACAAATGAGGGAAATCATTCCCCATTTGAGGGGGGGGGGACGACTGTGTTACTTCACTTAGCTTAATGGCTTTGAGTTCCATTCATTTACCTACAAAGTTCATGATGTCATCTTTCTTTACCACTGCATAGAACTCCATTGTGTAGATGTACCACATTTTTGTTATCCACTTGTCGGTTGAAGGGCATTTGGGTTGGTTCCAGCTCTTTTCTATTGTGAAAGAGAGCTGCAATAAACATAGCTGTGCATGTATCTTTGCAGCAGGATGAGTCTTGTGTATATATACCCAGAAGTGGATGGCTGGATCAGGCAGTAGGCTCATTTTGAGTCTTTTAAAGGTTCTCCACACTGCTTTCCACAGTGGTTGTACCAGTTTACATTCCCACTAGCAGTGGATGAGTGTTCCCATTTCCCCATAGCCTCTCCAGCATTTGGTGTCTTTTGTTTTCTTAATCTTAGCCAGTCTTATCAGAGTGAGAAGATATTTTAGATTGGTTTTAATTTGCATTTCCTTAATTATTAATGATGTGGCTCATATGGGGACATTTTAAATGGGGAAGGCATGGAGGGAGGATTAGACAGGGAGAGAGAGAAGAGAGAGTTAAATAATACCTAGCAGTGTAAAGACAAATTACACATACAGTATCCCTACAGGAGTCCATGTGCATTGCTAAAGGCTACATAACAAGAAACAGTGCCAGATAAGACAAATATTCCTTTGAGTTGTTGTCCAGGGTAGTCCAAGAGACTCCCAAAATTACACAGGCTATTGCCACAGCCCTTGATTGTCTCCCAGAACTTGAAGGTAAGACCCTATTGCTGAAGACAGGACACACTTTGGATATAGGAGTTGGAGCAACAGAGCTGGAACTGACCTGGAGGCCACCTCCCCTGAAGGCCAGCTCTCATAGCTTTGGAGAGCACTACACAAGCTGCTAGGGGAGAACAGCAATTGATGGTCCAACACCAGCTTTAAGACCAAAAACCACGTCAACTACCACACAGCATATGGTGTAGCAGCGGCACTTTTTATCTGGAGGGCTCTTTTCACAATAGCTAATGGTTACCTAATTGGATGTAAAGCCCACTCAATGGGAGGAAATTCATGTGTGCTGCTGTAAACATAGCTAAATACACATGGATGGAGGGTGCTGGAGAGATGGCTCAGTGGGTAAGAGCGCTGACTGCTCTTGCAGAGGACCCGGGTTGGATTCCCAGCACCCACATATTGGCTAAGAACTGTCTTTAACTCCAGTTCCAGGGGAATCTGACACCCTCTTCTGACCTCCGCAGCATTGCAAGACACGGGTGCACCAACCTACATGCAGACAGTACATTCATACACATAAAAATAAATTTAAAAAATACACATGGATGGAGAGAGATGATAGATCTTAGAGAAAGTCCCAAGGCTGTACATCTCCAGGCTAATGTAATGTCTTACTAAGTGCAAGATATGGATCCATTTTTTATGTGTATGAGTGTACAGTCTGCCTGTACGTTGGTGCAATGTGTCGTGCAATGCAGCAGAAGTCAGAAGAGGGCATCGGATTCCCCTGGAACTGGAGTCAAAGACAGTTCTTTTCTTTTCATTTTATTTATTTTTGTATGTGCAAGAGTGTACTGTCTGCATATAGGTTTGTGCACCTGTGTTGTGCAATGCCACGGAGGTCAGAAGAGGGTCTCAGATCCCCCTGGAACTGGAGTTCTCCCGGAATTGGAGTTACAGACGGTTCTTAGCTGCCATGTGGGTGCTGGGGATCAAACAAGAGCAGTGGTGCTCTTAACCTCTAGGCTATCTCTCCAGCCCCCAAAGATGGTTCCTAACCATCATGTGGGTGCTGGGAATCAAACCTGGGTCCTCTACAAGAGCAGTCAGCGCTCTTAGTCACTGAGCCATCTCTAGTCACCACTCATCAAAGAAGCTTCTTTTGCACCAGACATACACTATTACAGAGCTCCACAACTGGTCACACACATTGTCTGTGAATTGTTCAAGCCTAAGTGGCACATCTACAATGCAACCTCTACATCTTAGGCTTATGCCACATAGAACAAGAGACAAAGAGGACACTAATTAATCTCTCAACTCTCTTGGATAAAGCTCCTATATGCAACAGAGAGCTAGGAACACAAAAGGGCACAAATGGCCAAAGCATGGAGATTAGGAGTCTGCAAAGTGCGGGTCCTCGAGGAGGACTCCTATATTAAGCTTCACTCACCCAGGGTTCAGGGACAACTATATAAGAGGGGACAGAAGGATGGTAAGAAGTGCATGACCAAACTGAAATAGAATCACACACGCTTTGAGAACCCTGTTCATATGTTCCTACAGTGGTGGTATCAGCATTCACAGGCCCATGCAAACTTAAGCAGACAAAACTTAGGATAGAGCTGTGGATGTGGGCATCGGGTCCCAATTTTAACAGAACTAATGGCAACTGAATATTGCTGGGTGAGGAAGAGCTGATCTTCTCAAAGCCAGGGACTCTGGATGGGCTGAGTGGACCTCAGTGGCTAAACTTGCAGTGAGGAACATCTAGGGATGCTAACTTGACACAATGGGCCTTGGCACAAAAGCCAGTCTATGAATTCCAGTGGGGGTGCTGTGGAAGCGTGCCAGTGGGGAAAGGGCTATGGAGGGGATGAAGATTGATTCTATGAAATACACAAAAATGCCAGTAAAAATATTTTAAAATGCAATAAAGAAAAACAAATCATGATTAGCATGGGTTATGGAACAGCTAGTAGTAATTAGTGTTCTTCCATGGCCTGGGCTTCAGCTCCTGCCTCCATGTTCCTGACTTGAGCTCCTACTTTGGGCTCCCCAAGTTGTGAACTGTGACCCCAGGTGATGTGAGCTAAAATAAACCCTTTCCTCCCCAAGTTGGTATTGGCCAGAGTGTTTTGTCACAGCAATTAAGGCAAACTAGAACACATGACATTTATAGAACAAATAGCAGAAGGCACATTCTCTTCAAGAACATATACTAAATATCCACCAAAATACATTGTATTTGAGACCATAAAACAAGCTTCAATACATTTAAAGGAGTTAAAAATCACCTAAGGAAAGTTTTCTGACAACAATAGAATTAAACATTAATAACAAAATATATGGAAAAGACTCAAAATCTTCAGAAACTAAGCAATTCAAATAACCATGGGCCAAAGAACAACTCACAAGAGACATTAGAAAATATTTGATTGTAAAAAGAAAATGCAATATATAAAATTTTTATTTTTAAGCTAAAACAGTGCTTATAGGATAATTCATATAGCATTGAAACCTTATATCAGAAAATTAGAAAAGTTTAAAGCTAGTTATCTGTTTCCCCATAAGAAACTGGAAAATTAAAAGAATGCCCAAAGCAAAACGAAGTAAAATTTAAAGACAGGAGTGGAAGTCAACGAAAGAGAAAACAGGAAATAATAGTAGTAAAAACCAATAAACTCAAACTTGTTTCTTTAAAACTATTGATGTAAGTATAACCTTCTAATCTAGACAAACTGATGAGGGGAGGAAAAAAAAGACACTAGTGAGAGGAAGAAAGGGAACAGAACAGAAATGGACTGCCAATAGCATCACAGGAGAGAGGCAGGATTTACTGTTGATAGTAAAATGAGACCAAACAGGCATGGTGGCACACGCCTTTAATCCCAGCACTTGGGAGGCAGAGGCAGGCGAATCTCTGTGAGTTCAAGTCCAGCCTGGTCTACAAAGCAAGTTCCAGGCCAGCTGGAGCTACAGGGAGTCCCTGTCTCAAAAATACAACAAAAAAAAAGAACATGATGCCAATAAATGCAATTTAGATAAAATACACAAATTCATTTAAAAAAAAAACACAAACCATCAAAATAAAACTCATTCTAGAAGAAATCATCTGAACAGCCAGGCATCCATAGCAGAAATTTGAGACTACTAACTTTCCATTACAAAAACTCTAAGTACATATAGCTTTACTGGAGAATTTTACCAAAAAAACTAAGAACTACATCTCTTTTATGTAGACTCTTCTCACACAGAAGTGAAAATGTGGCTCCAAGCTCATTGTATTAACTTTTGCACTATCTGGACTCCACAATAACCCTAAGAAAAGTCAACTGCAAATTAATTTTCACAATGAATGGAAACCAAAATTCTTTAACAAAGCTTAAACAAGTTGAATCCAGCAAAACGTACAACGTTTAGTATACTGTGACTAAGTGGAATTTGTCTCCAGGCTACCAGATATGTTTTGCATTGAAAATCAATATAGTCACCATATATATATATATATATATATATATATATATATGTATTCTAAAAAAAATCACCACACATCTTTTCAAGAGTCAGACAGTCAAAGAAAAGCATATGCTAAAATTCAGAACATCCATTTCTGATCTAAAATACTCAGCCAAATGGGACTTCTCCAACCTGAGGTAAGGGAATCTGCACTTAACACTATACTCAATGACGAACAATGTTTTTCTGCTAAAATCAGGAACAAGGCAAGGAGTCTGCACTCCTGGTCAGCACTCTACTGGAAGGACTACTCAGGCTCAGTCAGGCTAAGTAAATAAATGGTATCAAGATGAAGAAAAAAGAAATAAAACTCTTCGTCCTGAATTTACCTTCTTTCTACTTTGTAAGCTCATCGTCCAGGTGGAGAGGGACATGGAGAAGCCGTGCTCCTATGCTGAGCACTGGGTAGTTCCATCTCCTCCCACCCCCTCGGCACACACTTTAACCCCAGAGGAAACTATTTGAGATTGGACTTCTATCATAATATTATAGTTCTGTGATTACAATCAAATCTTAGAGCTGGGGAGATGTTTCCGTGGGCAAGGTTCTTGCTGTACAAATATGAGTTTGGCTCCCCAGCATCTGCATAAACTTGGCTTTGGAACCTACTCCTGTTACCTGAGCACTGGGGAAGCTGAGACAGACAGATCCCAGGGACCCTCCAGCTAGCCAGGCTAGCCAACCAATGAGCTCCAGGTTCAGTAAGAAACCATGTCTGGGGCTGGAGAGATGGCTCAGTGGTTAAGAGCACCGACTGCTCTTGCAGAGGACCTGGGTTTGATTCCCAGCACCCACATGGCGGCTAAGAACTGTCTTTAACTCCAGTTCCAGGGGAATCTGACACCCTCTTCTGACCTCCGCGGCATTGCACGACATGGGTGCACCAACCTACATGCAGACAGTACACTCATACACATAAAATAATAATAATAGAAAGAAAGAAAGAAAGAAAGAAAGAAAGAAAGAAAGAAAGAAAGAAAGAAGAAAGAAAGAAAGAAAGAAAGGAGGAAAGAAAGAAAGAAACCATATCTTAGAATGGAGATGTGGAGGGGCTGGAAAGATGGCTCAGCAGGTAAGAGCATGCGCTGCTATTGCAGTGGACCCAGGTTTAGTTCTCAGCCCTTACAGGCAGCTCACAACTATCTGTAACTACAGTTCCAGGGGATCTGATGCCTTCTTCTAGTCTCCACAGACACCAGGCACACACAGTCCATATACACACGAAGGCAAACACTTATACATACACAATAAGGTCAACAGAGGAGGGAGGACACACAAAATTTGGCCTCCACGCTTGCACACATTTTTCCTTAGAAAATAACCTTTATTTTCTATATTTTAAAGGTTTAATACAAACTCTTTGATTTTTCTTTTTCTCATAATTCAGTCAATAGGCTCAGTTCTATTGAGTCGAATTATTCTCTATTACTCAGATGCCAAATTTCCATTTTTATACCAATTATATTCATCTAAGACATTTATTTCTTTTTTATTGAAATTTAGTGCATTTCATACATTTCTGAGTCAAATTTATACCCATCCCCCCTCCCTTGCCCCCCACCCCACCAGAGCTCATGCATCATGCATTCTGCCATACATGTCTTTCGTCTTTCTCTCAGTCTCTTTTTTTTTTTAATTTTCCATGCAAAGCTTTACTGTTTGGGGCAGAAGTTTACTGTTTCAGTCAGTTCTTTGACCCAGTCTTTTTTGTTGCTGTTTGTTCCTTCCAATCTGTATCACTTCAAAACATGCATATATGCACACCACATATATACCAAAATTATGATGTCTGAAAATAAACTATAGGTTAATTCCAAAACATGTTCAAGGAGTCACATTTTGACAGTAGGGTTGTATGCAGGTAAAGAAAGCATATTACTATATATATATTGAAGCAATACAAGTTAGAGAGAACAACAACAACAAAAGAACTGGAAAAAACTCTGGAAAGACTCAGAAAAAGATGAAAGATTTGTATGGTAGAGTGCAGGGACTCAGGTGGGGTGGGGGCATGGAAAGGAAAGTGACTCTAAATTCGATTGAAAAATGGTGTATGATGTATGATGTATGGAAAAAGTTTAATAACAATAAAAAATAAATTAAAAAATAAAAAATAAAGCATATTACTTTACATTCCTGCATTACATAGCAAGTTGATGAGTAACAGCAGGGATTATTCCAGATTCCAGAAGAGTGTGTAGGGTTTGGTGCCAAGGTTCCATAGCCATAATACTAAGCATTTGCCAGACTTTACCTTGGCATAAACAAGAAGTTTTGTGTCTGACAGAGAAAGCCCAAAGTGTCACAAACCTAGGTCCCAGCCACCTCCTTCTCAGGCTCCCCTTACCATTATGGTCACTCAACAGAGGCAGAATGGACCACCCCTCCCCAGTGAGAATTTGGTTCCAGACATCAAGATTGGCCTTGCCATATCCCACATACCAAGAGGATATGAAAACATTTCCTGCTCACCTTAATGAAGTTCTCTAGAATGAACAGGGTAGGGTCCTGAGTGTGACCAAGCATGGGTGAAGAGAGAGAGGAGCAGGGGACAGCTGAGCTAGGGTTTCATGTTAGATAGAGAAGGGCCAGGGTGAAGAGCTGGCTTACAAAGGTTCAACTTTCTACTGATATAAAATAGGAGGCACCTGGCTTTCTTATAAGCGTGTACAGATTTATGACAGAAGAAGAAAAGAGAATGGGAGAGCTAGAAACCTTTCAATAATCAAACATCGAATATGGAGTCAAACTCTTATTTACACCAATATGATCTGTTAGTCCCTCAAAGAGCCTCCTCCCAATACCTCCCCTCAATGTGAGGAGCAGCTCCCTAAGAACCCATTCCAGCCACATCTGTCTTTGGCAGTGTGGACTGTGGGAGGGGAAGAGTCAATCCCACACAGGGAACAACAGCATGCATGTACACGTGACAGGACGTAATGAGCTTGTGGAGAATATTTAAACTGCTAAACAAGATAGCGTATTTACTACCGTGTTTATCCCCAAGCGTCTGCAGTAAAGATCAAAGTCATGGCATTCGGGGCTCCCCTCGTGCCATGGACTTGGAAGCTCTCTTTTTCCCAACCAGAACTGATTTGAGGTTGGATATAATTCTTCTTTTTAAACAGCAATTGAAAGTCTGAATGCCAGAAGCAGAGGAACAGGCAGGAGTTTCAAGCAAGGCCAGGAAAGGCCATTCAACTAACTGCCCCTGAGAGGTGAGGGACAGCCCACCCCACTCTGCTGTTCAGGAAGGACCAAGCAATATGACACACAGAACAGCACCTCAGCTTTGAAGACAACACATCTGACTTTAACGCTGGCTCCATCACTTAGCAACAAAGCTTAGGACATTTGTTATCTTTCAACCTCTCTTTTACCACCTGTAAATTAAGCACACGAATACCCACCACAATAAAAGTATTATAAGGAGTGAATTGGAAAATCCACGTAAGCTTCCAGTGTAATGTGTACTTCATACACAATGCACGCTGTTACTGCACTTCCACCTGTACACTTCTATCAGGATAACCACCAACAACAGGGAATTGTGGGATTTAGCAAATGTCTGTGCTTCTCATCTCTCCATTCTTCTGTCTGTGGCTCATAAGTTTTGTTTCAAATATAACTAGTAAAAGTTCATCTTATCTTCACTTTAAACCCTCCCGAGAGCTCACACATCTTCAGCACACTCTGCCTTCCAGAATAACAGAAAGGGTCCCTCTAGCTAAACTATCACCTGACTTGCCTGGATGCAGCATCTCTGAAATAGCTGTTAGTAGAAAAGTGTCTTGGAAGATGGTGAATATAGTGGCTGTGGAGCAGAAAATAAAAGGAAGCCTTTGCTTTCCACTCCTGACCACATTTCAGAATGGATTCTGTGGAAAACCACTGAGGTGCAGTCAGAAAAGGCTGTGGAAAGTGATTTTAAATGTTTTTTAATTCATGGGCAAAGTAGAGGTGGTGTGTCAGTAAGGAAAATACTCATAAACCAAACAACAACAACAACAACAACAACAAGACAAAGCACCATCCCAGAGGCGTGAGTGCTGGGCAGTCAGCTGCCCTGGGGACTCCCATGCCTCACCGGCAATCTGGAGTGTCCTTCCCAAGGAGCTTTTCCTGGAGAAAAAGAATGAAGCCCAGGGTCTCGCTGACAGGGAGGTAACATTAAGGCCACGCTTGGTGCTGAGAACTTCCGTAGCTCAGCAAAAGGATGAACAAGGGAAAGGAAGCCACAAGGGGACACAGAAGGAAATTTGCCACGGTCTTAGGTCTGAACAAGATTTATCAGCTTACACAGGTTATATCTGGAATTCACACATCACTGCCCAGTTCTGCCTGATTTTTCACACATCACTGCCCAGTTCTGCCTGATTTTTAAGGAAGGAGTAGCATCAATGTTCTTAAAACCATGCCACAAAATAGAAGGGGAAGAAAGGGCACAGCTTCCATCTTCTGGGCTTCTCACGGATCTATTTAAGTGGTTTGTGAACACTTGATTTAATTTTGGTGGGTCTCGTGCATCTAAGAATTTATTCGTTTCTTCTAGATTTCTAGCTTTTTGAAATACAGTTGCTCAAAGTATTCCCTAAAGATTCTCTGGATTTCATTGGCATCTTTGTAACATCTTTCTTTTTCATATCTGATTATTAATTTAAACGTTTTTAATTCTTTTGGTTACATTGGATAGTAGCTTGTCAATCTTGTTTATATTTTCAAAGGACCAACTCTGTTTAATTGGTTCCATGTGCTGTTCTTTCGTTCCATTCATTTCTGTTCTGATGTTTTTTGTTTGGTGTTCGGGGGTTGTGTTGATCTTGTTTTTCTGAGAAGTTGAGATATATAATTTGGTTATTTATTTAAAATTTCTCTGAATTTTTATAGTAAGAATTTATAGCTACACACATTCCTCTAGAACTGCCATAGCTATATGCCAGAAGTTTGGATAAGTTGTACTTTCATGAGCTGCAGAGATGGTCAGTATTAAAGTGTGTGCTGCTTACCAGAGGACCGGAGTCCAGTTCCCAGCACCCATATCAGGCAGCTCACAAAGTTTATAACTCCATTTCAGGGGATCCAATGCCTCTGGCCTCCTCAGCACACACTGACACATGTATATACATAATTAAAAATATTGTAAAATCAATTTTAAAAATGTTTTAAATTGTATTTTCATTTTTATTTGACCCTAGGAATTTTTAAATCCCTCCCTGATTTCTTCAATGACAGACCATACATTCTAGAGTACACTGTTAAGTCTCCAAGTACATATGTGATTCTTTTGCTGATTTCTAGTTTTAGAAACTATACTCTGATAAGATAGAAGAAATTATCATGATTCTTTCGTGGTTTTCGGGCTTACTTTGTGGCCTAGAGATGGTTCCATGGACTTCAGAGAAGTCTGTATATTATCTATCTGTTATATATAATATTCTGTGGGTATCTGCTAAGTTTAATGGGTCTATGGTTAAGAATACAAAGGACATATCTGGAAAATATTTCTTTTAAAATCAGGAATGAGATAACAATTGCCATACTTTTGCTCTTATTCAATATTGCACTGGAATTCTTTTTTTAATTTATTATTTTGTTGAATTTTTATGTTTCATACATATTTTTCAATCAGTCTTAATTGCCTTCACACCTGCTTCCCCTTGGCACCCTCCCACAGCCCCACCCCACCCCCGGAGCATTCTGTCATATGTGCTAGGGTCCCTTGAGCCAAACTGCTCTCCCTGCCCACTCTTCAGTGCCAGCTCTTCCTCTGAGCTCTACTCAGCCTATCCAGAATCTCTTTTCTAAAGAAGGCCAGGTCTTCCTCACCCAAACACCATCTGCTGCCAATATTTCCTCAGCCAAGATTGGGTTCTGCTACCCATTTCCATAGTTATGTGCTGGGTTTTTGTCCAGCTGAGCTTGCATGGGTCTTGTGCATGCCAATACCAATGCTGTAGGTTTATATGAACAGGGTCCCAGAAACTCATAGGATTCATTTCTATTTGGTCTTACATCACCTCTCTGGCTCTTACAATCTTTCCACCCCCTCTTCAGTAATGTTTATTGAGTCCTAGATGGATGAAGCTGAATATAAGCAGCCTACCCATGGAACCACGCCCTGTAGACTGCTAATCTTCAGTTTGGCCATTCAGGCCTTTTGAGTTCCTGCTCTCCTGTTGCATGGAGGAGTTCCCTTAATGACAGTTAAGAGGTAGTTAATGCCTTCTTGGGTCCTTGTTCTGTGATGCTTGGGGCTTATGTGCAGAGGTTGAATTGTAGATGTGTCACCTAGACATGAGCAATTCACAGACTATGTCTGTGTATGTCCAGTTGTGGGACTCTGTACTATTCTCATCTGATGCAGAATAAGCTTCTTTTCTGAGTGGTGTCTGAGATATTTGTCTGTAGATATAAGGACACTTCTTTTGTAGTTAATAAGATATTACTTTACTAGGGATATGCCAACTTTGGAGATTTCTCTAAAATCTATGACCCCTCCAGTTCTGTCCATCTGGCTATGTTTACAATACCATACATGTGTTTCCTCCGACTGGGATTTAGGTCTAGTCAGCCACTGATTTTCCCCAAGATAAAAATGCCACCATTGTGCTAATGTCATATGCTATGCCGATCATTGACATGGATATTTGGTCTTGAGGCTGATGTTGAGCCATCATTGATGGTGTCCCTTAATGGCTTATATAGTGCTCCCTAAAGCAATGAAAGCTAGCCTTCAGTGGAGGTGACTTCCAGGTCAGAACCAACTCCATTGCTCAAGAGCTGGTCTCCAAAGTATGTCCTGTCTTCAGCAATAGGGTCTTACCCTCAGGTACTTGAGGCAATCAAGGGCTGAGACAATAGCCTGTGTAATTTGGGGAGTCTCTTAGACTACCCTGGCCAATGACTCATTGGAAGGTTTCTCCTGTCTGATACTGTTTCTTGTTATGCATTCATCATCTTTGCATATGTGTAATTTGTCAATACATTGTTAGACTAATATGATTCTCTCAAGATTTTTACCCCAGCAAAGCATTATTTGTCTCTCCTCTCTCCCTTTACCTGTCTAGCCCTCCCTCCATGCCTTCTCCATACCTTCTCCATTTAAAGCATCCCCATTTCTCCCTTGATACTGCCAGTCTCCTATGGCCCCATTTCTCTCAGCCTCTTTTTTTCCCTTTATCCCCACCTTTCCTTCTATAACCCTTCCTGTCTCCTCCCATTTAGATACGCTGATTATATTTGTTTCTCCCTTAGAAATACCCGTCACCTACTAGCCTTCGGACTTAGGTTCCCTCTTAGCTAGAGCAATAAGACAAGAAAAATACAAAAAATAAGAGAAGAAATCAAAATATCCCCATTTGCAGATGACATAATCCCCCTCTACTTAGTGGACCCCAAGGTGTTCATCAGAAAACTCTCCGACCTGATAAACACTTTGAGCAAAGTAGCAGGTTAGGAAATTAATATATGTCCTATCTACCAACAGCTGCACAGAGAAATGACTCTAGAAACCTGAGGGTCTCTCTTCAGCATTCACAGAGTACTGATTCTGATGTGCCTGTGCAACAACCCAAAACCAAGATAGGCCGACCTGGAGAAACAGAGGTGACATTAGTCAGCAATAACATACAGCTAAGAATGGTGACTGGAAAGATTCAGGGTACAGTTTTGCCTCAGTAATAAAGAATAATTAGCCCTAAACTGAGCACCTGGTGTTATGCTTTGAATAACAAGCATCCCTCTAAAAGGCTCATAGTCTAAAAGCCTGATCCCATGAAGTGATTTGACAACCCATATTTAGACTTTCAACAATGGTTTAATCCATTGATGGATTCAAATTTTCATGGTTCTATTGTGAGATGATGAAAATTCTTGCAGGCAAGGCCTGAGTAGGGAGCTAGGTGATCAAGGACATGCTCTTGGGGCTATAGCTTGTTCTGGACCCCTTCATGTCTATTTGCTTCCCAGCTGCCATAAAGTATGCGGCTTTCTTCCAGCATGTCCTCTGCCCATCATAGTACGGCTACTTAGTAGCCCACTGCTATGTGTGGGATACCCCTACAGAAATGGTTGGTCAGGTAGGTCCCAGAAGCCCCCCAAACAATACAGGGTCTTGCCATTCCTCTTGGTTGCCCAAAAGAGCTAGATGATAAGACTCTATTGCTGACATCGCCACACACTTGGAAGAAATCAAACTGGAATTGAGCTGGAAGAATCCTCCTTGCTGGTGAGCGTTCACAGTGCAAGGAGGTACTGTACAAGCTACTGGAGGTAGAAAAGGCATCTACGGCCTTACCCAGCTGTGCAATGTTCCAGGACAGATGTGCCCACCTGTGCAATAGCAGAACAGCAGTTGTGGGAGTGACCAACTGTTCTGTGATTGGATTTGAGGACCACTCCACAGGAAGATATCCATACCCAGTACCACAAACCCGGCAAAACAAAAACAAAACTTTATAATTCTTTTTTCTTTCTTTTTTTTTTTTTGCTGTTTTTGAGACAGGGTCTCCTTTAGTCCCAACTTGCCTGGAACTCATTATGTAGACCAGGCTGGCCTTGAATTCACAGAGATCCACCAGCCTCTGCTTCCTGAGTGCTGGGATTAAAGGCATGTGCCACCATGCCTGGGCACAAAAACAAAACTTTAAAAAAATGTGCCTGGGGAGGTCATAGGCCCTAGCGGGGGGATGTTACTAGGAATGCTTAGCTAAAGTGACATCGCATCAAACAATCTTCTAAATATCACTGTTTATACCACAGATAAAAGCCATCTTGGCCTTAATCATCAAAGCCTCCCTGTGCTGGATAGCTTTAGTGTCAACTTGACACACCTGGGTTGAGGGAGCCTCAGTTGGGGAATTGGCTCCATTGGATTGGCCTGTGGCCACGTCTGTGGAGTATTGTCTGATTGTCGAGCAGTGTGGGAGGGCCCAGCCCACAATGAGTGGTGCCACCCTGGGCAGGTCGTTGTGTACCGTATAAGAAGGCAGGCTGGGCATGAGCCAGGGAAGCAAGCCAGTGAACAGCATTCCTCCATGGCCTGTGCTTCAGCTCCTGCCTCCAGGTTCCTGCCCTGAGTTCCTGCCTTGGGCTCCATGAGTGATGAACTGTGACCCAGGAGATGTAAATTGAATAATCCCTTTCCTCCCCAAGTTGGTGTCAGTCAGAGTGTTTTGTCACAGCAATGGAAGACAAACTAGAACACTCCCTTTGCAGTGAACCATGCTGAATGCAGAGACTTAAGGCTGCTCAAAGTACTGAGAGTTAAGTGATGGTTGAGGACTCAGCCTTAAACAAGACATTTATACCCTTAAAGGGGGCTTTAAGGCTCAGGGAACATGGAAGAACAGGGGGCAAAAAGAATGCCAGAGCTGGGACATAGGGAGCAGGGCTGTGAAGTGGCACCTTCTAGGTATGGCACAGTCATCGGGATCATGAACTCACAGTTGTGGTTATCTGTACCTGGCCTGCACAAAACTGGCCCTGTCAGTCATGGATGGGGACAGACACTGGGACCTTTTGGCTACTGAAAATTTTGAGGAGAAGGGGAGTCATTATCTTCAGTTGTATACCCACATGTGCCTTCCAGGCTCCAGTGGATAGTTCCAAGTCCACAGTCACACAGACAGCCATAGTTAACCTCAGTGGGCCACAAAACAAAACCAAAAAACCAGGAAGGTGGAAAAGAGCTGTGTGGAGAAGTGCTCTAGTTTCTTTTCAATTGCTGTGACAAAATGCTGTGATCAAAACCCACTTGGAGTTGAACGAGTTTATTCATATCATTTCTCTCTGGTCACAGTTCATCACTCAGGGAGCCCAAGAAACTCAGGGTAAGAACCTGGAGGCAGGAGCTGAAGCACAGGCCATGGAGGACCACTGTTTACTTGCTCGCTCCCCTGGCCCATGCTCAACCTGCTTTTTTATACAGTATAGAACCACCTCCCCAGGGGTGGCACCACCCACAGTGGGCTGGGCACTCCCACATCACTCAACAATCAAGGAAATAACCTACAGACATGGTCACGGGCCAGTTCAATGGAGGAAATTACCCAGATGAGGCTGCCTCAACCCAGGTGTGTCAAATTGACACTAAAGCTAACCAGCACAACTGACCAGTTGTCAACTTGACACACAAAACACATCACAATTAAACCACCACCTTTCCATTTCTTGTCCCCAAGATATGATTTTAACATTAATATTACAACATAGGACAGTATAACCTTAAAAGCCCCACAGTTCTTAAAATATCTAAACACTTAAAATTTCAGTCTCTTAAAAGTCTCTTTATCTGTAGGCTCCTATAAAATCCAAAATAATGGCTGTCCTATTTCAAAAGGGCACACCTAAACAAAACCAAAGTCCAGCAAGGTAGCTTAAGGCTGGACATCTGAGATTCATTCATAATCTTCTGGGATCCAAAGGGTTTGGGCAATTCTGCTTCTCTGACTCCGCCATCCACAGCACACACAGCTCATCTTGCAGGCCCAGGCCAGCTCCATTCCATACCTGCTGCTGTCCTTGGTGGTCGTCCCATGGTCCTGGCATCTCCAAAAAGCTGGGGTCTCCACTGAAACTGAGGCTGCACCTTCACCAATGGGCTCTTATGACCTCTCCTGGTACAAGACCCCCTCCCCACAATCCAGGGGTCTTCCCTGCAACCAAGGCTGTACTTTCACCAATGGCCTTTCCTGGCCTCTAACAGTGCCAAGCCTCAGCTTCTCTCTGTGACCCCATCACGATTTCAACACCAGAACCACACAGGAGACTCTTACATATTACCAAGTCCTGCTTATGGCTTGAGATGGAGACTCAGGTCCCCTCTGGACCGTAGCTTCTGTGTGCTGAACCTGAGGAAGTTCCTCCTAGCTTTCCCCACAGTGATGCTGGTCTCTTGTTACTTAGAGATGATTTTTCAGCCCCAGCTAACCAGCATCAGTAAAACAAAGGTTTCACCTCAGATTCTGGTCTCTTCTTAGTCACAGCTGATTCTTTAGCCCCAGCTGACCAGAACCCACAGATTCTCAATTCAAAATATCATACAAACATCCCTCATGGTCTCTACTTCCCTTTGAAGCCTCACAAGCCAGGCATCTAAAGCTCTTTCAGCGTAACTGTTCCATGCTCCACAGCAACAAACTCTAGGAACTCAGTGACTTTTCCAGCCCAAATTTCTAAATACTTCCACAATCCTCCCCAAACGCCAAGGTCAGGTCTATCACAGCAATAGTCCACACTCTGGCACCAATTTCTGTTCTAGTTTCTTTTCGATTGCTGTGACAAAACACTCTGACCAAAACAAACTTGGGGAAAGGGTTTATTGGTCATACATCTCCCAGGTCATAGCTCATCACTGAAGAAGCCCAAAGTAGGCACTCAGGGCAGGAATCTGGAGGCGGGAGCTGGAGCACAGGAACTAAAGCTATCCAGCACAGGAAGGAAGCAGACAGGGTGGAAGGGACATGAGAGTGGGCGGAGAGTACACTGAGTGCATTGCATGCATATGTGAAATGTTCAAAGAACAAATTTTAAAAAAGAAAGAAAGGAAGAAAAAGAAAGAAAGAAAGAAAGAAAGAAAGAAAGAAAGAAAGAAAGAAAGAAAGAAAGAAAGAAAGAAAAGAAAAGAAAAGAAAGGAAGAAAAAGAAAGAAAGGAAGAAAGAAGAAAAGAAAGAAAAGAAAGAAAGAAGAAAAGAAAGAAAGAAAGAAAGTAAAGAGAAAGAAAAAAAGACGCAAAAAGAAAGTAAAAGAATAAAACAAAAGAAAAGAAGAAAGAAAAGGAAGGAAAGGAAAGAAGAAAAGAAAGAAGGAAAGAAAGAAGAAAGAAAGGAAAGAAAAGAAAGAAAAGAAAGAAAGGAAAGAACGAAAAGAAAAAGAAAGAAAAAGAAAGGAGAAAGACGAAAAGAAAAGGGAAGAAAGAAAGAAAAGAAAGAGAAGAAAAAAGAAAAGAAAGAAAAAAGAAAGAAAGAAGAAAAGAAAGAAAGCAAGAAGAGGAGAAAGAGAAAAGACAAAGAAAAAAGAAAAAACTCAGAACTCTTTGTGACCAAGTATTTTCTGGAGCTGCCTGCTCCACATTCTTTAGAGAATTCTTACTTTTATGTCTTTGTTTAGTTTTGTTAAAAATCAATACTTCACTGCTTAAGAAAGAAAGAAAACCAAACCTCTAACACATGAGATGAAGGCAGACTGGATGAAATTACAAGGTAGCTAAAAAAAAAAACAAGAAAAAAAAAAAAAAAAAAAAAAAAGAAAAGTCAGGGGCTGGAGAGCAGCTTAAGTCACGACACAGCTCGAGGACTGGTTTGATCCCAACCCAATGGGGCTAAGAACCGTCGTACTCCAATCCAGGAGAACTCGTCAGGGGAATCCGAGACCCTTTCTGACCTCCGCGGCATGCACGACAGGTGCCAGACCTGCATGAGACAATATTCATACACATACAAAAATAAATAATAATAAAAAAAAAAATTAAAAAAAAAAAAAAAAAAAAAAAAGAAATTTCAAGTCTCAAGTTTTATGATTATTTCATAAGTGTATGTGTAAAATATTCTCAATGTTTATAATGCTTTAAATTAATACTAATTTAATAAGATAAGTATCACTACTATGTTTTTCACTTCTCTATATGCTTATAGCAGAGAAAACTTAATGTTTTCAAAAAGTATTTTAAATTTCATAGAAAAAATTTTCCATTGATTAAGAGTGTTTTGCATAATCAGGCACACAGGCTCATGTATGGGATCCCAGCATTTGTGAGGCCGAGGCAGGAGGATCATTACTTCTAAGCCAGCCAGGACGCCTAGTTCCAGGAAAGCTATGCTCTGAGACTCTGCCAAGAAAAAAATAAATAAAAAGATTGCTTTGCATGCGTTCAGCTTCTATAATCCTTTTTTTTTTTTTGTCTTACATCATCTCACAAACTGAGGACCACTTATATCTGTTTTTTTTTTTTTTTTTTTTTTTTTACAGTCATGACTGAGTTATGTTTATTTCCATTTATTTCAGGAATTCAAGGCTGGATAAACATTAGAACATCCATCTGTTAATTCACTGCACTAACTAATGCATGCATTTGAAATTCTTAGCAATCACATCTTTGAAAGAAGCTAAAAAAATTTCAGAATGAGACTGCATATTCCTAAACAAGATTCTATATCCCCATGGGTAGATTTGGAAATTTTAAAACATGAGGGTGATTTTCGTGGATTTATAACTTGAGGTGTGCCTAATGAACAAGGTCTGTAGGCACCATTTTTTTAATAATTTAAAATGTTTACTGAAAATTTTTTAACCTCCAAAATAAAATTTTAAACTCATGATAATCTTGACAAAAATGATCAAACCTAAATCTGATTAAGTTTCTCTACCTAACTACCAAATTTCTGGAAATACACACGGGAAAAGCATTATACCATGGGGATCTAATTATTAAATCCCAGACTTCAGGCTGTCAAGATTGCTAGCAGGTAAAGGCACTTACTTGCCACCAAGCTCGACAACCTGAGTTTGATCCCCAGGACCCATATTGAGGAAGGAAAGAACTAACTCCCTTGCAAATTGTCTTCTGACCTCCACAAGTACAACATGACATGCATGCACCTACACAAATGCACACAGACATTAAATAAATAAAATCCAATACAAAAACAAACAACAACCAAAACCCACTGTGACATTTTCATGCATGTATACAAAGCATGCTGGTCATGTTCATCTTTCCTATCATCCACATCCCTCACCCACTCACGCTGGTCTCTTCCCTATTCCCTAATACTCTCCTGTCTTTCTTTTAGATTCCACTGACAGTAATGTGAAGTTGGTGTAGGAAGAACGGAAATGGACAGAGAGATTTCTACATTTGGCTCAACAGTGTGGCAGTTCGCAGGCTGATTAGTGACACCAGAGATAGACTCCCACAGCCCGGACCAAGGCAGCATTTATTTGTGATTTGAACCCTGGACAGCACCTGTTTGATGTGTCAAGAGCCAACCTAGGTCATATCTTCAACATTTCAGCTGCAGCTGCTGATGATGGGTCCCAGTATTGGCTAGAACCGTGTCTGACCTTTAGAGATCACCCGTACTTCCTCTCCCCTCCCCTGGTTCCTTTCCTTTTCCATTGTACTCCTTCGGTACTTACAAAACATTTTATTTCGTTCTTTTTATTGAATTCCCTTTACTCAAAACATCTGCTTTGTATACCCAACTAGCCACTAACAGGAAAAGAGGCTGCAACACGGGATCCAAGAGTAGGCCTCCGGCCTGTTTGAGTGTGTGATGCCCCCATGTGGGAAGCAGATGCCATAAATCTGTGCCTTCTGCGGTTATGGTATCTCCAACCCCACTGTGACTACTTGGAATATGGACCTTATTAAAAGGTGGGCTCTAGGGCTGGAGAGATGGCCTAGCGGTTGAGAGCACCGACTACTCTTGCAGAGGACCCGGGTTCGATCCCCAGCACTCACATGGCGGCCGAGGGCCGTCTGTGACTCCAATTCCAGGAGAACTCCAGTTCCAGAGGAATTCGGGACCCTCTTCTGACCTCCGCGGCATTGCACGACACGAGTGCACAAACCTATATGCAGACAGTGCATTCATACACATACAAAAATCAATAAAAAATGTAAAAAAAAAAAAAAAAGGTGGGCTCTGGACGTCCAGGTGGGGGCTACGCTAGCCACCCAGCTACACGACTGTGACAGTGAGACATCCCCAGCTGGCACTGGCAGAGCCTCGCCACTTTCCTCAGTCCTCACTTGGGAAAACATAACTTTCCTTTTCCTTCTTTACATTTTTTGGGGAGTATTGCCCCCCCAAACCTAAGCATGCTTTCTAGGCTTCATCATTCTTTCTTTGATCCCCTCCCCCACAACTCATTTACCTCATGCAACCGTTTGCTGAACCTCCATTGCAGAAAGCTCCTCTTTCTCCCCCTTCTCCATGACTCTCCTCTGGAAAGCTGCTAAGACTTATGGCTTCCTGCCCTGTTGTTTTTTCTCTCAAACTGGAATAAAACTTAAGGGGACAAAAATCCTGAGGGAGACCAGCTAGTTCTTCTCATACTGTGAAATGACAAACGCAAAGACTTCGATTTCTAGGACAAGGCCTGGTCAGAGAATTGAGGGTGCTCTTGGCAGCACTAAAATGACAACCTCTTAATTTTATTTCTTCAGCCAAAGAGGAAATGGGGCTGAACGTAAGGTGCCAGTTTTCTTTGTATATCCTGCAAAATCAAACTATTGTTTAGTTCAGAGAACTGACTCTCTTATGTGAAAATTAGGCAGGACTCAACAGAGACATTTTGGTAGGGTTAGAAGGATGAAAGACGCTGAAAAAGCCTTTGACAAAATGCAGCATCCCTTCATGCTTAAAGTCCTAGAGGGAATTGGATTGGAGGGATCATTCCTCAATGTAATCAAAGCAATATACAGGACATCCACAACAAATATCATCCTAAATGGGGAAACGAGAGAAACATGCCCTTTAAAGGTGGGAACACGCAAGGTGCCCCCCGTCACCACTCCTCTTCAATATAGTTCTTGAAATATTGCTAGAGGAATAAGGCAAGAAAAGTGAAATTAAAGAGTACTAATTGGAAAAAGAGGAAGTCAAGCTATCCTATTTGCTGTGATATGATTGTTCCATTTAAGGGATGCTAAAAAACTCCACCAGAAAACTCCTAATAGAAAATTAAGAGCTTCAAAAGTAGCAGGATACAAAATAACCTAAAAAAACAGTGGCCTTTCTTACACCAACAACAAGCAACTGGGAGAAGGAATTCAAGGAGGACTTTCCCACTCACAATATCCTCAAAAACAATAAAATACCTAGGAACAAACCTAACAAAGACACCAAAGATCTCTACAACACAAAATTTTAAACCCTTCAAGAAAGAAATTGAAGAAGACATCAAAGAAGATGGAAAAACCTCCCATGTTCATGGATGGGAAAATTAACATTGAAAAATGTCCATTCTACCCAAACTCTTGTATAGATTTAATGGCAATCCCAAATAAAATCCCCAAGAGTTTCTTCACAGGCTTGGGAAAAAAAAAAAAAAAAGACCTTAAATCATTTTGAAAAACAAAAGACCCCGAATAGCCAAAACAACCCTGAGGTGAAAAGAGGCTACACAGGGGGGGATCTCTATACCAGACTTCAAACTATACTACAGGGCTATAGTCATAAAAAAGAAAAAAACAAAAAACAGACCTGTTGACCAATGGAACAAAACCAAGATCCAAACTTAGCACGTACAATTTTAGCCATCTCATATTTGACAAGGGGGGCCAAGAAGATACAATGGAGAAAAGACAGCATCTTAGCAAGGTGGTGTTGGCAAAACTGGATCACCACTTGTAGAAGAATGAAATTAAACCCCTACTCTCACCCTGTACAAAATCAACTCCAGGAGGATTAAAGAGCTCAACGTGAAACCCCCAAATTTGAAGCAATACAAGAAAAAGTTGGCAGCAGACTACAAGACATAAGCAAGAGAAAAGACTTTCTAAATAAAAAGGGTGGGCAGATGAAAGGTTAGACAAAGAGAAATGGGGAAAAAAAAAAACAAAAAAAAAAAAAGAAACAAGAAGTGAAGAGAAAACCCACAGTGGGAGGAAACCTTCACTGAAGAAACATCTGACAAAGCATTGATTTCCAGAATATATAAACCTACTCAAAAAACAAAGAAGAAAGAAAACAAAATAAAAAAAAAAAAAAAAAAAATAAAAAAGAGCTGAACAGAGACTTCACAAGTGAGGAATTTAGAGATGGCTGAAACACCTTAAGAAGTGTTCACACCGTCATTAATCATTAAGGAAATGCAAATCAAAACCACTTTAAGATATTATCTTACGGGGCTGGAGAGATGACCTAGTAGTTAAGAGCACCGACTGCTCTTGCAGAGGACCCGGGTTCAATCCCCAGCAACCACATGGTGGCTGAGAACCGTCCATAGCTCCAATTCCAGGAGAACTCCAGTTCCAGGTGAATCTGACCCCCTCTTCTGACCTCCGCGGCATTGCACGACACAGGTGCACAGACCTGCATGTGGACAGTACATTCATACACATAGAGAAAAATAAATAAAAAAAATTTTTTTAAAGATATCATCTTACTCCAATAAGACTGGCTAGGATCAAGAAAACAAATGATACCAAGTGCTCCAGAGGTTGTGGGGAAAGGGGAACACTCATCCACTGCTGGTGGGAATGTAAACTCATACAGCCACTATGGAAAGCAGTGTGGAGAACCCTTGGAAGACTTGGAATGAACTTGCCACCTGACCCAGCCATACCACTCCTAGGCATGTACCCTCAAGTCTCACCCCACCGCAGAGATACATGCACGGCCATGTTTATTTCAGCTCTCTTCACAATACCAAGGAGCTGGAACCAACCCAAATGCCCCTCAACTGACGAGTGGATAGAGAAAATGTGGTACACGTACACAATGGAGTTCTATGCAGCAGTAAAGAAAGATGACATCATGAGCTTTGCAGGAAAATGGCTGGATCTAGAAGACATCATGCTGAGTGAAGTAACACAGTCCCAGAAAAACAAACAACAAATTGTATCCCTCATCTGTGGATGCTAGTGCCAATTACCTAGCTGTAAGTATTTCTTGTGCATGGCCCTTTGAGCTTTTGTCCAAGCAGTTGGGAGTGATGCATATTGGAAACAACAACAACAACAACAACAACAGAAAGGACTGATCAAAGAACTGACTGAACAGTGAACTTCTGCTCAAAACAGTCAACTTCCACATGGAGAATTTTGAGAAAGACTGAGAAAGAGATGAAAAGCATGTTTGGCAGAATGCATGAGCTCTGGTGGGGTGGGGGGATAAGGTGGGGGACACGGGTCTAGATTTGATAATCTTGTACAAAATATATATTTTAAAAAGAAGGATGAAAGAAACTAACTTCTGTAAGTCCCCTGAGTCTCCCTTACTAGAAGAGACGGTGACTTCTTCCATGTCCAAGGAGATCAGTCAACCCTCGTACTTAATGAATACTTGAAGCAGTTCCTTTCAAGAGCTCTCAGTATTACTCAGGGCATATTCCACTCAACACCTATTGCTTCCAGATCCTTAACTATAGTCAAGGCCCAGTAAGTCTCATGCAAGAAGACATTGGTTTCATGCCCCAGAGAAGATGCACATTTCTACTCATTTGCATTATTAGAAACCCAGGAAATGTATATAAGACTAGGTTCCATGGAGGCTCATAAGGCAGAACTTATCAACAAAGGTATGCTGAGTGAGATTCTGTATTTAGTTCATTAGCTGTAGTACAAGTTAGGATGGCATTCACAGTTTGCTTAATTGATTAGAATTTAGTCTCAGCAATGGTCTATAATAAAATGAGATCATTATGTGAACATTTCTGGGCACAAGATAAAGAAACCAAGGTGGAACTCTGAAGACAGTAGCATTAAGGAAAACTGATCCTGAAAGTTTCCCAGCAGCACCAGTCTGCCCTGTGCAGCAAATCTCACTATCTTCCTGACTCTGGCCTTAACCCTGAATCTAGTCTTTTAATCTTTTTGCAGCACAGCAGGCCTTGTCTTCAGCATGACAGTCCACTCTGAAATGCCGTCAAGTTGCTCAAGACAAAGAACCAGAACTTACAGTGACTATTTTCATTGTTTGGCTCCAAAATCCATGTAGTAGTCCCATCATGTTTAATCTCAGCTATAACTCTATCTCTTAGGGAGTGTCTGTCTGTGATGAGCATTGAAAGAAAAGCAGTAGGGATAGTAAAAATGGCAAATGCAAATTAAAACCATGGGTGAGATATCATTTTACAACTACAAGCTTATAAAAAATACTCTGAAAATAGCAAGTATTGTTTAGAATGTGCACAGCATTGGGAGCATAACTTAGTCAAGCACTTTGCAAAGTAGTTTCTAGTCAAGTGGGTGATCTGCACCGCTTCTACAACTTGGAAAATAATCATAGGGAAACTCGCCTGACTCCAAGGAAGGAAAGCACAGGAATGTTCACAGTAGTGTTTGTAATTTTAAAAAAAAGAAAGAAAGAACCCCAAATGCTTGACAGGGAAATGGATTAATAGTTTGTGATCTATTCGTACAATGGAATATTTAAACACCTATGAAATGAGTCAATTTTAGAATTTATCAGCATAGATTATTCTCCCCCATATAGTGCTTAATAGGGAGGGAAGCAATTCACAAGATTACAAAAAAATGTGACTCAAAACCAGTATGACATTTAAAAGACTAGACCATGTATGTTTGAGGATAGCCAGAAAAGTGGTAAAATTCAAGCTAGAGTTAATCCCGAGAGGAAAGAGATGTGAGCCAGATGGGACCACCTGGAGGCTTAGCAGAATTGGTAGCATCCTATTTCTTTTTTTTACTAAGTTAATTTTTATTGAGCGCATTTCATACAACATTTCTTAATCAAATTTAGACTCATTTCCCCATCCATGCCCACCCCTCATGCCCCCCCCCAGTGCTCCTGGATTCTGTCATACATGTTAAGTCCTGTCTTGCATCTTTTTCTCAGTCTTTTATAACCTTTCCAATGCACAAGTTTACTATTTTGGTCAGTTCTTTGAGTAGTTCTTTTTTTGTTCCCTTTGATTTTATATTATTCCAAAATATGCATATACACACTCCACACATAAATCAAAATTACAAAGTCTGAAAATAAACTATAGGTTAATTCCAAAACACATTTAGAGATTCACATTTTAACAGTAAAGTTGCATGCAGGTAAAAAGAAGTATAACTTTACGTTCTTTTTTTTAGAATATTAATACATATCTTCCATCCATATGTGGTAATTACAATGTGTAAAACCAAGTGGTAGGACAATTCTAGAGCCCATTAAGAGATTTGTATTATAATAGCACAGTTGCTTTCAGATACAAATGAAATATAATAATAAAGTTGCTCAGTTTGCCTGCCAACTGGGGATTTGGTGTTAGCATCCACAAATGAGGGAAACCATTCACCTTTTTTTTTTTTCTGGGACCGTGTTACTTTACTTAGCATAATGGCTTCAAGTTCCATCCATTTACCTGCTAAATTCATGATGTCATCTTTCTTTACTACTGCATAGAACTCCATTGTGTAGATTTACCACATTTTTGTTATCGAGTCATCAGTTGGGGGGCATTTAGGTTGGTTTCAGCTCTTTGCTATTGTGAAGAGAGCTGCAATAAACATGTATCTTTGTGGCAGGATGAGTCTTGTGGGCATATACCCAAGAGTGGTATGGCTGGGTCAGATGGTAGGCTCATTTTGAGTCCTTTAAGGGTTATCCACACTGCTTTCCATAGTGGTTGTACCAGTTTACATTCCCACTAGCAGTGGATGAGTGTTCCCCTTTTCCCACAACCTCTCCAGCATTTGGTGTCTTTTGTTTTCTTGATCTTGGCTAGTCTTATTGGAGTGAGATGATACCTTAGTGTGGTTTTAATTTGCATTTCCTTAATTATTAATGATGTTGAACACTTTTTAAGATGTTTCTCAACCATCTTTACTTCCTTACTGGTGAAGTCTCTGTTCATCTCTTTACTCCATCTTTTGAGTAGGTCATTTGTTTTCTTTATTTTGTTTTTAAGTAGTTATATATTCTGGATATTAATGCTCTATCAGATGTATCGGTGGTGAAGGTTTCCTCCACTCTGTGGGTTTTCTCTTCACTTCCTTGATTGTTTCTTTAGCGGTACAAATGCTTTTGAGTTTGATGAGCCGAGGTCCCACTTGTCAGTTGTTGTCCTTATTTCCTGTGCAGCTGCTGTTTGATTTAGAAAGTCTTTTCCTAGGCAGAGGCAGGCAGATCTTTGTGAGTTCAAGGCCAGCCTGGTCTATAGAGCAAGTTCCAGGACAGCTGGGGATACAGGGAGACCCTGTCTCGAAAAACCAAAAAAAAAAAAAAAGAAAAAAAGAAAGTCTTTTCCTGCCTGCTGGGCGTGGTGGTGCACGCCTTTAATCCTAGCACTCAAGAGGCAGAGGCAGGCGGATCTTTGTGAGTTCAAGGCCAGCCTGGTCTACAGAGTGAGTTCCAGGACAGCTGGGGCTACAGGGAAACCCTGTCTCGAAAATACCAAAAAGAAAAAAAAAGTCTTTTCCTATGCCTATGTCTTGTAGGTTGCTGCCAACTTTTTCTTCTATCACCTTCAGGGTTTCAGGTTTAAGGTAGTCATTTACTAGTATTTGAAACCCACTTATATGCATTTAGATAATGATTTATAATTACACAATAATCATTTTAAACAGCAATTCTATGACTCAGCTGGTTACCATTTGAAATGTTCATGAAGTTGAAAATAATCATTTTCTTAAAATGTCTTCTGGGGTCTGGAGTTCTAGCGGTTAAGAGCACCGACTGCTCTTGCAGAGGACCCAGATTCCATCCCCAGCACCCACATGACGTCTGAGAATCATCTGTAACTCCAATTCCAGGAGAACTCCAGTTCCAGGTGAATCTGAGACCCTCTTCTGACCTCCACGGCATTGCACGACATGGGTACACAAACCTACATGCAGACAGTACATTCATATACATGCAAAAATAAATAAAATTTTAAAAATGTCTTCTGCTTAAAACATCTTGTTTATCTGCTAAAGAGGTATTGCTTTGTTTGTAATTGCAACACTTGGCACCTCTAATATAGTCACGTGAATTATGACCCTCTAAGAGATGGGTTTAGAATTCCATAATTCCCAAACTTAAAAGGAATTTAATTGACATGCAACAATTGTGCATTTTCTAAGGTTCAGTGTGATACTTCAATACATGTATCCAATGTGTAATGATCACAAGGGGTAATTGGCATATCTGTCATGTCAAATACTTATCATTTCTTTGTATTGAGAACATTCCAACTCCTCTTTGCTAGTTATTTTGAAATATACAATTAATCATTATCAACCAAGTTATCCTACTGTGGCATAGAACATTAATAATTGTTCCTATTCAGCTGCACCGCTGCCCCTAAACTTTTAAAATCATACAATATTTAGACTTCAAATACTGAAGTACAGATATGGTTTGAGAAAAATACTTTCCTACTGATGTGTTCTAGTTTTATGCCACACCTCCCACCCCCAACCTTCAGCAATTCATTTCTATGCTCTTGGTCGCAAATCATAGCTGAGTGTCTAGAATGCACACTTTTCCACTTTCTGCTGATACTGTTTGCTGCCAGCTCCTGGGCTCCTAGAGCTCACTCAAAACCTGCTAACTTGTAATGATCACTGTAAGGAGAGGTGGGATTTTCACAGGCAGTTGCTCTAGCCATCTCCTCTAATGTGTGTTTTGCAGGGGTATTGGTATGAGAAACAATGAACTTTTCTTCATAGTAAGAGTCCTGAAAACTTGGAGTAGCAAAAACAAAGCAGTTTATTTTACAACATTGCAAAGTCAGGCATCAAGCTAGAGAAAAGGCAAAAATGGCCCACACCCCAATTTGGCATAAAACAGTAGTTTTTATATCCCTAAATAGATTTCTCAGACCCTGAATCTTTCATTGGCTGAGTTCTTCCAAGAGGTACACTCTTTCTGGTGTCTAGCATGGCCCCCTCCAAGAGGCCCATCCCATTGGTCCAGGATGCAAGACCTTCCCTAAATTACATTTTACACCTTGAGATTCCCTCCTTTTCTGGAAGCCTCAGTCACCACCTGTAACTTGTCAACCCTAACATACACCAAAGGGCACCCCAGCAAATAGGCACAAGCTAGGGAAGGCAGAGGGTCCAGTGCCTCCTGTTATCTGAGTTTCTCAGATGTTCTCTAAATGTACCTCATACTCAAAGTGGACCATAATGATTCATTTCTCGCACTGGCTTCACTCCTGCACTTCCGAGGGATCTGCCTGACCATCTCTTCCTCCAGCACAGGAGGTAGATGTAGTTCAGCTAACCTTCCCTCCTTTATATGTTGTCAGATGGTACTGGATGTGACCTAACATAAGATTGTGAGGCTTGAACATCATTTCCATGGTGATGATCAGTATACTGGAGTGAGTGAAGGAATGCTTAGGCAGATGGGCTCTAGAAAAGGAACAGTAAGACGGCCAGTGAGTGCATGGTGACTTCTGAAGCCAGATTACAGTGAGGATAAGAGCTAGCCCTCACTAAAGAGGAGAACTAGCCTTAATGGTGGGTTGGTGGATTTGATTCAAGCAAGCCAGGCAGCTCATGGACAGTTGGGCTGTGGAAGAAGAGAGGATCCATAAGAGCAGATCTCCCAGGACACAGAAGGCTTGGGGCTAAGTGCCAAGCAGTTAAAAGCATATAAATGCTATTGTGGAGGTTTCTTAGAAGGAAGGACTTGAGTTCCTACTATCAGAGCCTAGGGGAAGCCAGGAGGGTGGTAGGATGATTTCCTTTCCTGCATTCCTCTTCCTGCCCCTATTTATATGGCCTAGGGAAGCAGAGGTTACAATTGAAATGAAATTCAAATTAGCACGTATATATATATAATATATATATATATATATATGTAGCTTTTGAATCTGGAAGCCAAAACGCAAATGTGGTAAATTTAAGTAGTTCTGTTAGCATTAAGAAAAGAGCCAGATGATAGTACCAGCACTTAAGAGGAGCCTTGCTAATTCAAAGCCACCCTGTGCTACAGAGCAAGGACCCTAACTCAAACAACAATAACGAGGCGCAGGCAGGACACCATAAGTCACTCAGGCAGGTACTTCTTTGGGTGGACTGTCTTAGGGGCGGCTGGAAGAGGGTCTTGACTCTGAGCCCTCTTTTGGGGGTCCCCATCTCGGTGGGACCACACTTTGCCTTTGCAGAGTGAACAGAGGGTCGGGTTTCTTCTGCTCTGGGCCCGCAGTGGCTTTGTTGGGGCCGGCTCCTGAGCGCAGGCAGGATGCCATAAGTCACTCAGGCCCCCCACCAATGGGAATTGGTGAGAATCCAAGTGGACTTCCTTTTGGAGAACCTTCAAACAGGAAGAGAAAACTGACTTAGGCTTCCAATATCCAATACAAAAACAAAATTGAAAGGCCTGAAACCTAGACAAGTGTCAATACTCCATAAACAAGGAGGGAGAAAGAAAAAAAGCATTGGGAAGAGGCAAGCAAAACCATCTGCTAACATAGTGGAAAGGGTCATTTGTGATTTGAACCACACAAGGGCAACCACATGCCAGGCACACACGATGAGGGACAACAGGGGAAGGCACAAGGATAATCCCCACACCAGCGCTCTACCAAACCTGGAGGAAATACCTACAATGGGATCCCCTTGGAGGAGACCCAAGGAAACAGAGCTTAGAGGAAATATGCAGAACTACGCAGAGAAATAAAGAAAAAAAAGAAGAATTCAGAGAACTAAAGAGAGATGAGAAGAAAACTCAAAAGAACCTAGAGGATACAATGACAAACTCGAAAGAAACTAAAGGAACAGATTGACAAACCCAGAAAGAACTAGAGGGAGAAAAAAAACAAACTCCTAAAGGAAGTAGAAACACTGACAAAGGAACCAACCAACGAAGTAAGGATCACCACAGAAGAGATTAGAAGCCCAAAAAAAAATGAAACACTAAAGAAAACACAGACTAAAGCGAAAAAGGAAATAGAACACTCATCCAATCAAGAGAAAGGACAAGGAAAAAGCCTCAGAAGTACAATAGAGGAAGAGAAACAAATGAAATCAGATATCGGAAGATAACACAGAGCAATTAAAAAGCTCAAATAAAGATTATGAAAAATTTGAAAATACACAAAAGGGAAACAACCAGAATATGGGACACTATGAAAAGATCAAAACTCTCGCATCATAGGATAGAGGAAGGAGAAGAATGTCAAGAGATAGTATTATCAGATCTTCAACAGAATAATAGATGAAATTTTCCCAAACTAAAAATAAACAAACCCATACAAATACAAGAAGCACATAGGACCCAAATAGACAAGATCAGAAAAGAAACTCCCCACACCATATCATAGTTAAAATGCTAGATGGCACAAAACAAAAGACAAAACTGAGGCCACCAAAGAAAAACAAGGTCCAACATACAAAGGGAAACCCAATCAAGAATTACAACTGACTTCTCGGGCGCAAACATAAGCAAGAAGAACATGGAGCAGAACATTCCATGTTAAAGGACTATGGATGGCCAACCAGATACTGTTACCCAGCAAAAGATGTTGGACTATATTTAAGGAGAGAGAAAAATGTCCATGACATAACAAGATGATTGAATACATAGTCTGGAAAACCATTATTCGTATAAAATACTTGAAGCAATGCCAAAGGGCAGAGAGAGGATCAACAATAATACCATCCCAAACAAACCTCAGGAATAGAAACTAATAAAAAACATAACCATAAAGGAGCAAAAAGCAGAGGCTAGAAGTCACAATGGATAATAAAGTGTAAAAGGAAGCAACATCCATCTTTCAGATGTTATAAACTTAAATATTAATGGGATAAACTCCCCTCCCACTCAAAAGGCGATAGACTTTGGGATAATGGATTAAGGAAACAAAAACCATCTATATGCTGTCCAAAAAACACCATCTTCAATTCCAAGATAGGCACCAACTTAAGGGAAGGATGGAAGAAGTATTCCAAGAAAGCTACCAAAAGAAAGCAGGTGTGGCTATTCTAATACAGACAAAGTAGACTCTCAGAGCAAAAAAATCAAAAGAGAAGAGAGGAAGAGGGCCATTACATACAATAGATGATGAAAGGAACAATGAACATGAATATCCATATCAAAATATATAGCACAAACACTCTGAGTGCACAAAACAATTATAAAGACAATTCTTCAGGATCTCAGGACAGATTAACCCACACACTAATATAGGGGACTTCAATAACCCCCAGTAAGTCCACTAGACAGATCAATCAGAACAAAGGGATAAACAGAGAGACAACATCTAACTAAAGGACACATACAAACCAAAGGTGACCATCAACAGCACAAACCGACCAATATGTTCACGCCTACACCAGAGAATACACGTTCTACTCAGCACCTCACAGAACATTCTCCAAAATAGACCATATTACTGGGACACAGAAAAACTCAACAAATATAAAAGAATTGGAAATAATCTCATGCATTCGATCAGACCACAGTGCAAATAAAACTCAATATCACACCAGGATAACACTCTAAACACCTACAAGAACACTGGAGACTAAACAACACTCTCGTGAAAATGAATTGGTCAGGAAAGAATAAGAAAGAAATAAAAACATTCTGAACCTGAATGACAGATGATAAAACAACAGAGAAAAATCTATGGACACTTTAAAAGCAGTCCCTAAGAGGAAGTTTTTACTCTAAGTGACCTACATTAAAAAAAACATAAAGAACACACAGTGAATGATCTAACACTGCAGCTAAATACTTGAGAGACAAACAACAAATGAAACCCTAAATGGAGCAGAACAGAAGAAATAACAAAAGTTAGAGGAAGATAATGAAAATAGAAACAAGAAAACCATAAAAAAAAAATCAATGAATCCAAAAGTTGGATCTCGATAGAATAAACAACATAGACAAGACTCTACGCCAGTTAACTAAAAGAAAGAGGGACAACTCCAAGTCAATAGAATCTGTGAGGAAAGGGGAAATATCAGTGACAATGAAAAGATCAAACATCAAACAGGACTACTTCAAAAACTTATACTCTACTAAGTATGAAAACCCAGAAGAAAGTGGGAGGAATATCGAAATACCTGGGAATCACCAAAGTCAATCCAGAAGAGAATCAACACCTAAAGAGACCAATAATACTGAAATGAATAAGTGGAAGATTTGATAAGTAGCATCCCAACTAAAAAGAATGCCTAAGCCCAGATGGTTTCACAGCAGAATCTATAAAATATTTCAAAAAGACTTACAACCATTACTACTTCAAATTGTTTTAGAAGGATCAAAATGGAGGGAATTCTCCCAGATTCCTTCTATGAAGCCAGCAATCGTGCTATTACCAAAACCAGGTAATAAAGACACAAACAAAAATGAGAACGAAGACCCAATACCCCTAATGAAACAGGTGCTCAAAATCTAAACAGGAGATACTGGCAAATCGCATACAGACCCAAATCAAGAAAATCATCCACCAAGACCAAGGTGGATTCATACTAGAGATCAGGGATGGTTCAACATATGAAAATCAATTAAGATCATCAACATATAAATGGACTGAAGAGACAAAACCACCCATTATCTCATTGACGTGGAGAAAGCCATTGACAAAAACTCCAGCATCTTGTTTGCTAAAGTCCTAGAGGGATTGGACTGGAGGGCTCATTCCCTTCAATGGTAAATCAAAGCCAGTAACAGGACATCCACACATATCATCCTAAAAGGGAAATGACAGAAGCATTCCCCCTTAAAAGGTAGGAACTCAGCAAGGCTGCCCCCTGTCACCACTCCTCTTCAATATAGTGCTTGAAACCCTTGCTAGAGGCAATAAGGCAAGAAAAGGAAATTACAGGAGTTCTTAATTTAAACAGAGGAAGTCAAGCTATCCTTGTTTGCTTGATGTTAATGATTGTCTACTAAGGGATTGCTAAATATCACCAGAAAACTACTGAAATAGATTAAGAGCTTCAGCAAAGTGGCAGGATACAAAATAATCTAGAAAAAAGTAACCTTTCTTTACACCAACAACAAGCAGCTGAGAAGGATACAAGGAGTACCTTCCCACTCCAATAGCCTCAAAACAATAAAATACCTAGGAACAAAACCAACCAAAGACACTAAGGATCTCTAGCAAAAACAAAAATTTTAAACCCCTAAAAAGGAAATTGAGGAAGACATCAGAAGATGGACAAAACTCTCCATGCTCAGGATTTGGGAAAAAAATATAGTGAAAAATGTCCATCCACCAACTAGTGTACAGATTTAATGATTTAGATCCCAATGCTAAGATTATCCCCAAGAGTCTTCTTTCACAGGCTTGGGAAAAAAGTCCTCAATTTCATTTGGAAAACAAAGACACCGAATAGCCAAAGCAAACCCTGAGCAAAAGAGGCAATACAGGGGGATCGCTATACCAAGACATCAAACTATACTACAGGCTATCAGTCAATAAAAAACAGCCTAGTACTGCACAAAACAGACCAGTTGACCAATGGAATAAAACTGAGATCTCCAAACCTGAGCTCATACAATTTTCAGCACACCTCATATTTAGACAAGGGGGCCAACAAGACCCATGGAGGAAAGACAGCATGTCAGTAAGTGTTGTGATGGTTAATCCTGTATCCTGTTGTGTCAACTTGACTGATGACTAAGAAGGATAAATATAGAAAAAAGGGCTTCGTGATTGGACCACCTCACCCATAGATGGCCCACCCCAAATGGTGGGCATTACCTTCTGATGGCAGGAGTAATTTAGGATATGGCAGGCATCGGGAGCTGGCCCTTTTTCTTCCTCGCTGCGGTCTTGCTTCTCTCATCTGGTGAGTTTGGCGTTGCTGCTGTGATCACCCTTTCAGGATCCCAGCATGTAACTGGCCAAGAGCAGATCTCCTGGGATCTATTCGGGCCTTCAGCACTAGATTGGGACTACTAAGGTAGTCATCCAGCTTGTGGACTGAGCAGTTCGCCCTGGATTCTCTCGGACTTCCAGTGTGGTGCGCTACTGTTAGGACTCCTTGAGCGTCTGTCACGTGAGCAAATCAATAAATTGTATATGCTTATATATATCAGCTCTGTTGCTTCTGTTTTCTTTAAGAGAACCCTGACTATAACAGTGGTGTTGGCAAAACTGGATAACCACTTTAGTAAGAATGAAATTAAACCCATACCTCTCACCCTGTACAAAGTGCAACTCCAGATGGATCAAAGAACTCAACTTGAAAACCCAAAACTCTGGAGGTGATAGAAGAGAAACTTGGCAGCAGACCTACAAAACATAGGTGTAGGAAAAGACGTCCTAAATCAACACCAGCTGGGCAAGAAATAAATCACAACTCCACAAATGGGACCATCATCAAACTCAAACATTTCTGTACATTACAAAAGAAAACAATCAAAGAGAAAGTGAAGATAAAACCACCAGAGTGGGAGGAAACCTCACTGCAGATACATCTGACCAAACATTAATTTCCATGTAACAACAGCTACTCAAAAAACAAAGAAGAAAGAAAACAAATAAGAATCACTCAAAAGATGGAGCAAAGATCTGAAAAGAGACTTCACGGAGAGAATTAGAGATTGGCCGAGAAACATCTAAGGAGTGTTCAACATCACAATAATTAAGGAATGAAATTAAATCACTTGAGATATCGTCTTACTCTATAAGACTGGCTAGGATCAGGAAGCGAATGATACCAATGCGAGGAGAGGTTTGGGGAAAGGGGAACACTCATCCATTGTGGTGGGAATGTAATTTGTACAGCCACGATGGAAAGCAGTGTGGAGAACCCTTAAAGACTCAAATGATCCTGCCATTTGACCCAGTCATACCATCTGGGTATATAACCACAAACACATATTACGCAGAATACATCCACAGCTATGTTATATTGGCAGCTCTTGTTCACAATACAAAGCTGGAACAGCCCAGGTGCCCCCGATCTGAGAGTGATAGAGAAAATGTGGTACATGTAACAATAGGGTTCTATGCAGCAGTAAAAGAGGGACATCATGAACTTTGCAGGTACAAGATAAGATAGGAATGGAGCTAGAAGACATTCTGTTAAGGTGAAGTAACCAGGGCCCAGAAAAAAAACAACAAATTGTTTTCACCTCATTATGTGGATGCTAGTGAAATAACCCAGATATGATAATATTCTGTGGGAGAGGGATGCTAGTAAGAGAACAACAACAAAAGACTGCAATCAAACAACTGACTGAAATGGGAATGGTGAAGGGCAGTGGCTGTTCGGGAGAGGAACGAAACTTGATATTCATTAATGCATACTATTACATTGATAGATTCAAGTATCTAGTTTTGCCCATACACTGTCACAGATTACATGGTGTTTTTACACTAGTGTAAAGTAAATATGTGTATATTAAACAACATTGGTTTTACAGCTAATCTGATAAAAATGGCAATGCATCTGCGTTAAAAGGAGACTATAATAATTGCTGTTTTCCAATGTTTGTTCTACAAAGTAAAAAATCTGTATAAACAATAACTTTGGGATTGGCAACATACAAAGTGTTCTCTAATAATTTTCTATTGTATGGTATCACCTTGTAGATCTTTCTCCTATAAGATGATTTAATGTAAAATTAAGCTTGCTTCCCAAGTTAATCACATACGTCACCCAAAACACTAGGGTGACATTTGATTAAATCAAGGCCTTGATTCCACCCAATAAGTAGTATAATACAACTGCCTTCTGGAAATTCATGAGTCAAAAAACAAAACCTAAAAAAATGGACATGAAAAGAAAGAAGTGTAAAGAGAGTACAGTAGATAGAAACCTTTTGTCAAAAACCTTGCAATTCAAATCTAAAACTAACTACGGAAAAGATTGTATATATCCAACAGGTACAAAAGTCACACACGTTAATGGCTGAGAAGGAAAAGATACAGTTTTGCATTCAAGTAGGATGTACCAGAAAGTGCCAACAGAAAGGTTGGGCCTGTCGAACATTGAAAGGAAGAAAAGCTCAGATTGCTACAAACGTCAAACCCCTCTGTGGATCCTACTTGTACCAACTATTTATAATGAGTCGACGTACAAAACTTAACCTTCTAGGTGGCCCGCAAAGGTTTTAATACGAGAGACTTTCTTAGCTCCCCCCCATAGAACAAGGAAAATATATGATGATGATAGTCATTATCCAACTCTAAATTGGGACAACCTATTATAGAGTGGAATCTCTTATAAACCGAGTAAAACTCGCCTTTCCCCGTTTAAGTGACTAGATAGACATCAGCACTGTGAAAAGGATTATTCGCTATTCAGAACCAAATATAATACTAAGTCTCCTTAACTATGGCACTTAATGCAAAATATATTAATACAGGAGCTCTGACATCACAATGATTATTTACCAAGGGAGTGTTGGCCAGGGATCCAAGCCCCCAAAAGGTAAAGGCTCCGTGGCTCTAACGAACTGGGATCCTGCAAGAAAGAAGACAGCGATAAGGCCCTACTGTCAAAGACCTTGATGTTAACATGGAAAAGATGTTATTGAGACCACACAGGCAAGTGTACAGATGGTCTCGGAATACCAGAGAGTGTTAACAAAAGGACCACTAAACCATGTAGCAAATGGGTCTCCTTGAGTCAGCAAACGCTCTCCATTAGCACCAGCTACCCCTCGCCTGGCCTGGAAATACTGTGCAGACAGAGGCACCATATGCCTTAGATCCCAAATCTAATTGGCTATTGGGCTCTCTCTTCTTGGAGAATAACCCAAGGCGATTCCACAAGCTTACATCTCTCTATGGTAGGAGATGATATAAGCACACATAAGACCCTGTCATATTTAACGAAAAAAAAATGTAATTCATGGATTAACAACCTCCAAACATCTGTGGTCTATAGCAAATACCTACCATAACTATTGTCTGTTTAAATACTATAATCTAATTGCTTGTGCTGCATTACTAGGATTGAAAGTTATTCCTGGACAAACTGTCAACCCAGAAAGGAAACAGCCAGAACTGACCAACAGCCAAAGCGTTTAAGCCAATGACCGAAAGTAGACCTGTGTTTGCTTATCATCCACCTGTCGCCCTTTATAAGCCCTAGGGAACAATTGCGAAGAGGGGGGCGTGGTGAATGTGAAGGCTGCATTGGGATGAATGGTGAAAAACAGCAATATAGACTGGACAGTCAGTGATCAACTTGATTAACATACAACCCCCCCACCCTGCTGGATGGTGGGACAAAGGGCTGTGTGGGTTTGGGCACAAAACTGCTTGCAAATTGGTTTTACAGAATGATGCTGTACTCATAATTACACTTATGCTAAAAATGAAAAAAAAAAACTGAGAGAAGATGCAGGACATTTATGTGCAGAATGCATGAAGGTCTGGGGGATGGGGATGGGGGGTGGGGTGGGGGGAAGGGAAAGGAAAATGATGCCTGAACTGATTGGAAAAAGATGTATGAAATACACAAAGCATCAATAAAAAAAAAAAAAACAGTAACACTGCACACATTCTATTTTGAAAAATATCAAATAACTCTAACATCAACAGGAAGCTGGGGAGCTTGGCACAGAAGCATGTCAAACACTCAGGAAAGTTGACAAGGACAATCCAGGTCACCCCTAGTGTCCATACTGGTCAGGACAGCATCTCTACTGCCGTATGCCACTGTACCCTTTGGACATCAAGAGCAACGTGGCTAAGGGCCAAATCTTAGAGGCTCTGAGTCACTGTAAGTAGTAGGAGCTGATCTGCCATCCTAGCAAGGCTCCTTC
>VZQC01000267.1:0-39088 GCA_009823505.1 Rhizomys pruinosus
CCAAGTGAAAAGTGGGTCTCAAAAACTTAAATGTTATAGAAAGTTAAAATTTTTATTTCATTGAATTTGTTTTATATGTTATAAAGTTTTGTTTATATTACCTGCTTGGTTTGTTTATCTATTTTCTTTCATTTATTTAATTATGTTAAAATAGGGATAATAATTTGGATTATAAGACCTGGCTTCCTGTGACATCCTTTACAGATATGATTAAGATCAAACAGTGAATCAGGTGTCTTTTCGAGTACTATCAATCATTAATAATACTCACAAATCCCCAATGATATCTGTCTTCCATCTCACTTGAAAATCTCCTTGTAAGTTTTATAAGTTGTTTTTATTAAACAACACAAGAATTTAAAATTTCTGTTGTGATTAAAAATTGTTTCCTCAATATGATATTGTCATAAAAATATAAAATGTAGACCAGTGAAACAAAAAAGAAGACCCAAACATAAGTACATGCCATTATATTCAATTGATATTTGATAAAGATGGAAAAAATCAACAGTGGATGAAAGACAGCATGTTCAAAGATGTTGGGAAAACTCTATCTTTATATGTAGAAGAGTAAAATTAGAGTGTAGAAAAACTAATTTCACATGGATCAAAGAGTTCGATGTGAAACCTGCAATGCTGACAGTATCAGCAGGAAACACACGTAGTACCATATAAGATATGGGTGCAGGAAGGGAATTTCTGCACCCATATCTTATATGGTACTGCCTATGTTCCTGCTCATACTGTCTGATTCACCCAGGAACTAAGGACATCAATTTAAAAATGGGACCTCATTAAGCAAAGGAAGCAATCAATTGAAGAGGAAACCCATACAGTAGGAATCTTTACCAGCTATACATCCGATATAAGATTAATTCCCAGAATACATGAAGAACTCAAAAAGAAAGAATCAGAATCAGCAACACTGAAAGAGGGATCTGACACAGCTATATTACATCTTGGCATATACCCAAAGGGATAGCTGTCATAGTACCAATATACTTGCTCAACCACTTTTATTGTTGACCTTGTCACAACACCTAGTAAATGCAAATAACTTAAATGTCTCTTAACTGATAAATAGATAGCAAAAATGTGACACTCATCCACTGATGGTGGGAATGTAAACTCATATAGCCACTATGGAAAGCAGTGTGGAGAACACTTAAAAGACTGACAATCAGCCTACCACCTGACCCAGTTATACCACTCCTACATATATACCCGCAAGATTCATCCTACTGCAAAGCTGCTATGTTTACTGCAGCTCTCTTGTCAATAGCAAAGAGCTTGATCCAACCCAAATGCCCCTCAAGTGACCAGTGGATAATGAAAATGTGGTACATCNTGGGTCTCAAAAAACTTAAACGTATAGAAAGTTTAAAATTTTTATTTCATTGAATTTGTTTTATATGTTATAAAGTTTTGTTTATATTACCTGCTTGGTTTGTTTAATCTATTTTATTTCATTTATTTAATTATGTTAAAATAGGGATAATAATTTGGATTATAAGACCTGGCTTCCTGTGACATCCTTTACAGATATGATTAAGATCAAACAGTGAATCAGGTGTCTTTTCGAGTACTATCAATCATTAATAATACTCACAAATCCCCAATGATATCTGTCTTCCATCTCACTTGAAAATCTCCTTGTAAGTTTTATAAGTTGTTTTTATTAAACAACACCAGGAATTTAAAATTTCTGTTGTGATTAAAAAATTGTTTCCTCACTTATGATATTGTCATTAAAAATATAAAATGTAGGACCAGTGAAACAAAAAGAAGACCCAAACATGAATACATGCCATTATATTCAATTGATATTTGATAAAGATGGAAAAAATCAACAGTGGATGAAACGGACCGATGTTCAAATCTGTTGGGGAACTAAACTCTATCTTTATATGTAGAAGAGTAAAATTAGAGTGTAGAAAAACTAATTTCACATGGATCAAAGAGTTCGATGTGAAACCTGCAATGCTGACAGTATCAGCAGGAAACACACGTAGTACCATATAAGATATGGGTGCAGGAAGGGAATTTCTGCACCCATATCTTATATGGTACTGCCTATGTTCCTGCTCATACTGTCTGATTCACCCAGGAACTAAGCGACATCCAATTTAAAAAAATGGGACCTCATTAAGCAAATTAAGCCAAATCAATTGAAGAGGAACACCCATACCCGTCGGCATCTTTACCAGCTATACATCCGATATAAGATTAATTCCCAGAATACATGAAGAACTCAAAAAAAAATCAGATATCAGCAACACTGAAAGAGGGATCTGACACAGCTATATTACATCTTGGCATATACCCAAAGGGATAGCTGTCATAGTACCAATATACTTGCTCAACCACTTTTATTGTTGACCTTGTCACAACACCTAGTAAATGCAAATAACTTAAATGTCTCTTAACTGATAAATAGATAGCAAAAAATGTGGCCACTCATCCACTGATGGTTGGGAATGTAAACTCATACGCCCACTATGGAAAGCAGTGTGGCTAACACTTAAAAGACTGACAATCAGCCTACCACCTGACCCAGTTATACCACTCCTCAGTATATAACGACAAGTTCATCCTACTGCAAAGCTGCTATGTTTACTGCAGCTCTAGTCAATAGCAAAGAGCTTGATCCAACCCAAATGCCCCTCAAGTGACCAGTGGATAATGAAAATGTGGACATCACACAACGGAGTTCTCTCCAGTGGTAAAGAAAGATGATCATGGACGGGCCTGGTGGCAAAACGCCTTTAATCCTAGCACTCAGGAGGCAGAGACAGGTGGAATCTTGCTTTGTGAGTTCAAGTCCAGCCTGATCTACAGAGTGAGTTCTAGGACAGCTGGGGCTACAGGGAGACCCTGTCTCTAAAATACCAAGAAAAAAAAAAGAAAGATGACATGGTGAAATTTGAAGGTAAATGGATGGAACTTGAAGCCATTATGCTAAGTGATGTAACAAGGTCCCAGAAAAACAAACTACAAATGGTGCCCCTCATTTGTGGATGCTAACACCATTCCCTAGTTGAAAGGCAAGTTGAGCAACATTAATGTTCTATTTCTTTTGATCTGAAAGCAACTGTGCTGTTATAATGTGAATCCCTTAATGGGCTCTAGAATTATCTTACCACTTATTTTCAGACTTTCTAATTTTGGGTGGAAGGTATGCATTCATATTTTAGAGTAATATGAAATTAAAGGGAAAATGTTAAAAAAGTGAAATTGACACAGGGGCTAGAGAGATGACTCAGCAGTTAAGATCACTGGCTACTATTGCAAAAGACCTGGCTTTGATTCCCAGGACCCACATAGCAGCTAACAATTTTAACTCCAGTTCCAGGGGATTTCACACCCTCTACTGACCTCCACAGGCATTGTATGACACAGTTGTATTTGTAAAATTACATATATATACATATATATATATATATATATACATATATATATATGTAATTTTAACAAAATATGTAATTTTAACAAAAGAAATTGAGAAAGATTGGGGAGAGCCATCATAAGAGTTGGAAGTTGACTAGAATAGTGGAAATAATGTAAATAAAATATACATGTGTTAAATTCTAAAAATATATGTAAATAATTTAATTTACAAAAAACTTCTTATAGAAAAAATTCAACCCTTTTTTGAAAAAAAATAATTCTAAAATGTACATTATTTTTAATTCTGAAAGATAATACTCAATATCTCAAATTAATCAGTAGTATCAACTATTTTCCATCAAGAGATGATTCAGTTTCTTTAATCTTATTCAAGTAGGAATAAATAATGATTGCTACAGTAAAACAATTATTATTTCATGATAATCACTTTGTTATGCACTAAGGTTAACTTCAGTATCTCACAAATCCAATATAAAAGCAACAGATGTTTTAAATACTATATATCCATCAATATTGCTTTCTGTCTGGTTGACATATTTTTATGTTATCCTTTCATAACTTTCATTCATTACTCAAACATCTCTTAAAGACCTACTAACAAACAGGCATGGTCATAAGAAAAGTTGCTTCCATAAGTCAAACAACAAAATGTCATATATGTCACTGGTATCAGATTAGACAGAAGAGGAAGTAGATAACAAAGAATTTTAGAATGGCACATGATGGCGATTTTGTTATGGATAGATGAAGCAAGAGTATTGGATAAAAATAATCATATGGGCTGTTTGATATTTTACATAGCATTGCCAAGAATGGTCTCTGTGGCTGAAATAATATAAATATAGTAAATTTGACTTGTTTTAACTAGAAAAGGGATTGAACTGTCTGTTGTGAAATGAATGAAATGCAGAATTCTAGGATCACAGATGTTAAGAGCATCCTTGTCCTGTAAGGGATCATGGAATGAAAGCACTTTGAAGATTAGAGCAAAACATGTAGAGTAAAATGTAAACCAACTCAACAATATGTCACACAACTTGTTAGAGGTCAATGTGGCCAGAATTTTTTCAGCAATGTAAAAGAGGAATAGTCCAGTAGTAGAGGACAGGCCAGAACAGGTTTACTTGACTTTCTTAGAAAATAGAACAAGTCTAATTTGAAATGATAATTCATTGATACTGTTGAGACATAGACTGGCAAAATAGATTAAGAAACAAATTTATGTTGTCTGCAAGAAACTCATCTCAAATTTTAAGATAGGCATCATCTCAAGGTGAAGGGATGGAAAAAATACAAGTGAATGACACTGCAAAACAACCAGGAGTTGCTATTTTAATATCATACAAAATAGACTTCAAACTAAAACTAACCAGAAGAGATGAGAAGTGTCAAACATTTAAAGGGGACCTAAAACCAATATTACTTATTTCAAAAGATAGACACTTATGGGCATTAGTCTGTTTCCCTCTCTGTAATATAAAGCATGCAAATAACTAGGTGCTGACATCATTCAGGGTGTATGAGATGTATGTCATCAGGAATTGATTTACTGTGTAACCTTTGCCAGTAACCAGCTATCTTTGTTTCTTAGAGAATGTCATTGTAATAGATCTGTTTCTAAAAAAAGTGTTATCAGGAATTTCAAACACTTGTTACAAAATATTGAAAAACTGTGCCCTTATTTCCTCTACGGTTATTGTATCTCAGTTAAAGATCATCACTTCCAAGTTATTTCACTGGAATCAAATTGGTGATAGATGCTTTGAAGATGATGGGAAAGCCTTGAGCTGGATCTTCAGGACAGAATGTGGTGGTGGAAGCATGGCTCTTCAGCACCTATACGGTGTCCCTCCAATGCACTCTACTCAACAATAATCAAGAGAGGTCNATCTTATTCAAGTAGGAATAAATAATGATTGCTACAGTAAAACAATTATTATTTCATGATAATCACTTTGTTATGCACTAAGGTTAACTTCAGTATCTCACAAATCCAATATAAAAGCAACAGATGTTTTAAATACTATATATCCATCAATATTGCTTTCTGTCTGGTTGACATATTTTTATGTTATCCTTTCATAACTTTCATTCATTACTCAAACATCTCTTAAAGACCTACTAACAAACAGGCATGGTCATAAGAAAAGTTGCTTCCATAATTCAAACAACAAAATGTCATATATGTCACTGGTATCAGATTAGACAGAAGAGGAAGTAGATAACAAAGAATTTTAGAATGGCACATGATGGCGATTTTGTTATGGATAGATGAAGCAAGAGTATTGGATAAAAATAATCATATGGGCTGTTTGATATTTTACATAGCATTGCCAAGAATGGTCTCTGTGGCTGAAATAATATAAATATAGTAAATTTGACTTGTGTTAACTAGAAAAGGGATTGAACTGTCTGTTGTGAAATGAATGAAATGCAGAATTCTAGGATCACAGATGTTAAGAGCATCCTTGTCCTGTAAGGGATCATGGAATGAAAGCACTTTGAAGATTAGAGCAAAACATGTAGAGTAAAATGTAAACCAACTCAACAATATGTCACACAACTTGTTAGAGGTCAATGTGGCCAGAATTTTTTCAGCAATGTAAAAGAGGAATAGTCCAGTAGTAGAGGACAGGCCAGAACAGGTTTACTTGACTTTCTTAGAAAATAGAACAAGTCTAATTTGAAATGATAATTCATTGATACTGTTGAGACATAGACTGGCAAAATAGATTAAGAAACAAATTTATGTTGTCTGCAAGAAACTCATCTCAAATTTTAAGATAGGCATCATCTCAAGGTGAAGGGATGGAAAAAATACAAGTGAATGACACTGCAAAACAACCAGGAGTTGCTATTTTAATATCATACAAAATAGACTTCAAACTAAAACTAACCAGAAGAGATGAGAAGTGTCAAACATTTAAAGGGGACCTAAAACCAATATTACTTATTTCAAAAGATAGACACTTATGGGCATTAGTCTGTTTCCCTCTCTGTAATATAAAGCATGCAAATAACTAGGTGCTGACATCATTCAGGGTGTATGAGATGTATGTCATCAGGAATTGATTTACTGTGTAACCTTTGCCAGTAACCAGCTATCTTTGTTTCTTAGAGAATGTCATTGTAATAGAACTGTTTCTAAAAAAAGTGTTATCAGGAATTTCAAACACTTGTTACAAAATATTGAAAAACTGTGCCCTTATTTCCTCTACGGTTATTGTATCTCAGTTAAAGATCATCACTTCCAAGTTATTTCACTGGAATCAAATTGGTGATAGATGCTTTGAAGATGATGGGAAAGCCTTGAGCTGGATCTTCAGGACAGAATGTGGTGGTGGAAGCATGGCTCTTCAGCACCTATACGGTGTCCCTCCAATGCACTCTACTCAACAATAATCAAGAGAGGTCCCCGTGTTGGGGGAAAGTTAGATCTTTTTTTTTTTTTTTTTTTGTTCTTTTTGAGACAGGGTCTCCCTGTAGCCACAGCTGTCCTGGAACTCACTCTGTAGACCAGAATGGCCTTGAACTCTCAAAGATCCGCCTGCCTCTGCCTCCCAAGTGCTAGGATTAAAGGTGTGCGCCACCATGCCCAGCACTAACATGGAGCTATGGCCTCAGTATGATTTTGTTGTGTGTGGTAGATGAGTAAGCACTAGCACATGTATTTGACAAGAACCTCATTTGCTCCTAATAATGTGTACTTGTTGATATATGTAGAAGTAACAGGACTTTGGAAGGTTTTACTTGTACTCAGATCATAAAGTCACTCTGAGCCCAGTCTTAGGCTAAGGTAGGACATAGAAGACAGCCTCAAAAACTGGAGAGTCTGGACACCAGTGGATGATCTCCTACCGAGGGACATCTGAGTATGCAAACTTGCCTCAAGAGGCCTTGACATATGTGACAGAATACATGAAATCTGGTGGGGCAGCTTTAGGGGATGTTGATGTCAAGAGGGCTCTAAATATGATTGAGATATATCATATTAAATACACAAAAATTCAAATAAAATTACATATTAAAGAAAATAAAAAGAAGAAGCAGAGGGCAGCCTCCCAAATTCCTTGTATGAAGCCAGTATCACTTTACTACCAAAACCAGGAAAAGATACAAGTAAAAAAGAAAACTATAGACCCATACCTTTAATTAATATAGATGCAAAAATTATCAACAAAATCCTTGCAAATTGCATACAGGTACATTGCATACATAACATCAAGGAAGTTATTCTCCATGATCAATTTATTCCAGAGATGCAGGGATTGTTCAACATACACAAATCAATTAATGCCATAAATTATATAAATGGACTCAAAGATAAAAACCACATTTTCATCCCACTTGATACAGAAAAGGCTTTTGATGAAATACAACATATCTTTATGTTTAAAGTCCTAGAGGGAATTGGACTGAAGGGAACATTCCTCAACATAGTTGAAGCTATATACAAGAAACCCACAGTCAACATCATCTTAAATGGAGGAAAAACTAGCAGCATTCCCTGTAAAGTCTAGAACCAGTCAAGGTCGCCCACTATCTCCACTCCTTTTTTTTTTTTTTTTTTTTTTTTTTCGTCTTTTCGAGAAAGGGTCCCCTGTTGCCTTCAGCTGTTACTGGAACCTCCCTCTTTATTACCAGGCTGGCCTTGACGCTCACAAAGATCCGTCTGCCTCTTGCCTCCTGAGTGCTAGGATAAAGGTGTGTGCCACCACACTTTTTTTTTTTTTTTTTTTTTAATATAGTGCTTGAACCTTTTTCTAGAGCAATATGATGAAGAGGAGATTAAAGGAATACTAATTGGAAAAGAGGAGGTCAAACTATTTCTTTTTGCAAATGGCATGATATCATAACTAAGAGATCCAAAAATTTCACTGGAAAATTCGTAACAATGATTAACAGCTTCAGTAAATTTGCAGCTTCCAAAAATAATCTACAAAAATCAGTAGACTTCATATTTGCCTACAACAAGCAATTGTAGAAGGAGTATATGGAAACACTTCCATTTGCAATAGCCTAAAAAAAAATCTCAGAATAAACTGGACCAAAGATGTTAAAGATTTCTACAATGAAACTTTTAAACCTTTAATCGCATTACGGGACAATTTGTTGCGTCATGATGCATCTATGAACGACTGCAAAGGTACTCTCCTTCCTCTTCCCAAAGGTTTGTCTTAAAGTGGTTTTCTTACTGTAAGGATATGTTGTGAGATAATCGATAAATTCGTAATAAACTAGATAGTAAGCATGCAATGACCTACGTTTCCCAAACAAATAGTACCATATTCAACTTTCAATCGTCAAACCCAAAACCCCGATGACATGTTTACAGAATTAGAAAAAAAAAATTCTAAAATTCCCATGGAAAAACAAAAGCACCTTGGATAGCAAAAATAACCCTGAGCAAAAAGAGGTACACAGAAGGAGGATTTACTATACATTATTCATCTCGACTTATCAGAGCTATAGTTATAAAAACTGCATAGGGATGAATTATGAGATCACAGCAAAAACAGGCTTGATTCTTTTCTCTTTTACTTGATCAACAATATTTGTGTAATCAAACCTCTTCAAACTGGATTTGGGCACCCTGGATTGTACAAAAACTGAACTCAGATGTTAACTAATTGAATTTATCTGGATGTTCCTTATGTTTATTGCCTAATTTGTTAGTTTACGGTCAAATAAATAAATAAATAAATAAAAATCCTGTAACTAAAGTTATTTAAAATTATAGTCAGTATTAAAGGATATATCAGGAAGTTAAAAAAAATAAAAAAAACAAAATAAATAGAACGTTAAAATAAATTGCTTGTCCACACAAAAGACATACAAAGACATTACAGTCGATGCCGAATGACATTTTCTTCTAAGAATAACATTCCTTATCTTATACAAGAAAACCTACAGATATCACTTGACATCCCTTTTAACACAGATGGTGAATTTACTTGTACCCCCAAAGTCCCAAAAGGCCAGGCTGGAGGATCTGCATATGGCAACTTTACATGTTGATGTAACAAAGTTCAGTAACAATTGTCTTTTGTAGGTTTTTTTCTTTAGCCGTCAGTCTCCAAGATTTTTTTTTTTTTTGGGGGGGGGCAGGTGAGAAATAGGAGTAAGCTACTTTTGTTGTTGGAGATAGCAGCACCCAGGTTGTCTCAGTCTTTTTCCAGCAGGAGGCTGGCTACTCAGCTCTGGCTTTTAGTGAATTATGCCTGGAAGCGAAGCAAAACAGTGACCGCAGATGGCTTATCACAGAGCTGGAATCTTTGCTTTCAAGAGTGCCTTTTGCAATTTTGCTGATAGAATATGAATAGTAAGAGCATAGTCAGTTAAGTAAAAATTATTTATTACACTAGGTTGTGCTGCTGGCATAGCACAGGTGGTTAGATACCATTTTTATGTTTTACCGTGAGAGGAAACATACCTCATTTTTTTATCATTTTAGTAATAAACAGATAACTTTATAAAGTTTCTTTTTAATAATAAACAAATGGGCTGAGAGATGGCCTAGCGATTTTAAGAGCTTCGACTGCTCTTACAGAGGACCCGGCGTCGATCCCCAGCACCCACCTAGTGGCCATGAGAACCGTCAGAAACTCCAATCCCAGGAGAAACTCCAGTTCCAGTGGAATCCAGAGACCCTTTTCTGACTCCGTGGCATTGCATGACACGGGTGCACAAACCTGCATGCAGACATACATTGATACACAGCTTACAGAAATAAAATAAATAAAATATAATAAGGATAACATAGATTAGCCCTTTAACTTTAAGTTGGAAAAACAGAATAATATATTATATTAGTACTTGAAATTGTCCATGGCTCTTTTTAGTCCTCCGGGTACTTTTATAGGGCCATTTACTTAATAAAAGAAAGTTGTAATATTTTTTACTGATTTAATTGGCTGTTGGGAGAAATCCCAGCCAGTATAGTACCTTGCCTTGATACATATTTAATAATGTTTTGGAGAATAGGAAATATTTATCAAGAAACTTTTATGTCCTTAATTGTAAGAAAGAAGTTAAGCCATCTTTTGGACCCTCCAAAAAATCTTAATTTACATTAAATATACCTTATAGGAGAAGTAATATATATATATATTAATAATATATTATATATAAATTTATTTATTATTATTTTTTTCTGAAAAACCATAGTACCAAATACATACCCATACAGAACAGATGTCAGTATTCATTGTTGATGAGAGATGAAATACTGTCTTTAAAATTTTTTTTATTAATTTTATTTATTTCCGTATGTGTATGAATGTACTGTCTGCATGCAAGTTTGCACACCCGTGTCGTGCAATGCCGTGGAGGTCAGAAGAGGGTGTCGGATTCCCCCAGAATTGGAGTTTTCCTGGAATTGGAGTTTCAGACAGTTCTCGGCCGCCATGTGGGTGCTTGGGTTCGAACCCGGGTCCTCTGCAAGAGTGGTCGGCACTCCTAACTGCTAGGCCATCTCTCCAGCCCCCAAAATACTGTGTTTTAAAGACAGTATTTCCTGGAGAAGGAAGAGATCTCCTCTGGAATATTACTTTTGGTTCTGTTGATAGAGAAAATTAGGTAACCCAGGGTACAAGGTACTGTTTTTCTTGCCTGTGAACTTTTAGAAAAGACAAGAGGTAAGTTGTCACCCACCTCTTGACCCTCCACTGACTTTTCCTGTTTCACTTATTTTTCTTTAGGAATTTCCATTTTTCCCTTTAATTTATATTAATTTAAAATATTAATATATACCCTCCACCCCTATACCAATATGACCAAGTCTAAACATAAGCGGTAGATTAATTCTAGAGTCGATTAAGGGATTTGCCTTTTAACCATACTTCTGCTTTCATATAAAAAAAAAAAAGAAAGATAACACTGATGATGCTTAGTTTGCTTTGAAACTAGTAATTTCATGCTACCATACACAAATGAGGGATACCATTCTTCATTTGTTTTTCTAAGACTGTGTTACTTCACTTAGCATGATGTCTTCTAGTTCCACCCATTTACCTGAAAATTTCATGATGTCTTTCTTTACTGCTGCATAAAACTCCATTGTGTAGATGTAGCACATTTTTTGGTCTCTTTGAGACAGTGTTTCCCTGTAGCTCCAGCTGTCCTGGAACTCACTTGTAGACCAGGCTGGCCTTGAACTCACAAAGATCTGCCTGCCTCTACCTCCCAAGTGCTAGGATTAAAGGTTTGTACCACCACACCCGGTGTAGCACATTTTCTTTATTCACTTGTTAGTTGAGGGACATTTGGGATACTTCCACCTCTTCACTATTGTGAAGAGAGCTGCAATAAATATAGATGTGAATGAATCTCTAAGACAGGATCAGTCTTGTGAGTATATATACCTGGGAGTGGTATGGCTGTGTCAGGTAATATACTCATTTTCAGTCTTTTTTAATTTTTTTTATTTTTATTGAGCACATTTCCTACATTTCTTAATCAAATTCAGACTCATTCCCCCATCCATGCCCATACCTCATGCCTCCCTCCCCCATCAGAGCTCATGGATTCTGTCATACACAAGTCCTCTCTTGGATCTTTTTCTCAGATTTTATGACGTTTTCAGTGCACAGGTATATTGTTTTGGTCAGTTCTTTGTATAGATTTTTCTCTGTCTTTTTTTGTTCCCATTTGATTTATATTATTCCAATATATGCATACATACACTCCACACATAAATTACAAAATCTGAAAATCAACTATAGGTTAATTCTAAAGCACATTTAGAGATTTACATTTTAACAATAAAGTTGTGTGCAGGTAAAACGAAGTATAACTTTACATTCTCTCTTTTTTACTAGACTATTAATATTAGTATTCCTATATGATAGAACACACCATAGGATTACATAAGGATAAATTATGAATGGTTGTAGCATGTATCAATAAAAAGAGAAAATACTTATTTTCAGTCCTTTAAAGGTTCTCCTCACTGCTTTCCATAGCTGTTGCACGAGCGCATTGCCACCAGCAGTGAATGAGTGTTCCCCTTTCCCCACAACCTCTCCAGCATTTGGTGTCATTTCTTTTCCTAATCTTAGCCAGTCTTACCAGGGTAAGGTGAAATCTTAAACAGGTTTTAATTTTCATCACCTTAATTATTAGTGATGTTTCTCAGCCATCTTCACTTCTTCATTTGTGAAGTCTCTATTCAGCTCTTTATTCCATCTTTTGATAGAGTTATTTGTTTTCTTGCTCCTTTGATTTTTGAGTAATTTATATGTTCTGGAGGCTGATGCTCTACTAGACTTATCACTGTTGAAGGTTTCTTCCCACTCTGTGTATTTTCTTTTCACTTCTTGATTGTTTCTTTCACTGTATAGAAGCTTTTGAGTTTAACGAGATCCCATTTGTCTATTGTTGACCTTGTTTCTAACCCAGCTGTGGTCCGATTTAGACAGTCCTTTCCAATGCCCATATTTTGTAGGTTACAGCTGATATTTTCTTCTATGATTTTTAGGGTTTCTGGCTTGACATTGAGGTATTTGATCCATTTGCAGTTGATTTTTGAACATGGTGAATGGTAGTGATTCAGCTTCATTTTTCTACAAGTGGAGATCCAGTTTTGCCAGCACCATTTGCTGAAGATGCTGTCTTTCCTCCATTGAGTTTTCTTGTAAAATTGTAAAATATGCGGTGGCTGAAATTGGAGTTACAGACAGTTCTCAGCCACCATGTGGGTGCTGGGGATCGAACCCAGGTCCTCTGCAAGAGCAGTCAGTGCTCTTAACTGCTAGGCTATCTCTCCAGCCCCAAGGGTTTTTTTTTTCTAAGTCTGAGAAGAAACTCATGGGGAGTTTGATTGGGATTGCACTGAATCTGTATATTAGTTTGAGTAGGATGGACATTTTTAGTATATTAATTCTTCCAATCCATGAGCATGGGAGGTCTTTTCATCTTCTGGTATCTTCTTCAGTCTCTTTCTTCAGGGATTTCAAACTTTCATTGTCTTCGGTGTCTTTGGTTAGAGCTGATCTTCTTAAAGGGAGAGACTCTAAATTGACCAGACCTCAGTGGATGAACGTGCCCCGTGAAACATCTGGGGTTACTAACGACTCAATATGCCTTAACACAAATGACAGAATACATTCAAGGTCTGTGGACTGGATTCTTATATTACTCTCCATCCACCCAAGGCTCAGTGATTATTGTGGAAGAGGGAGTGCTATGGAAGGGTGCCAGTTTGGAAGGGAGTATAGAGATGATTAAGATGTTCTGTATGAAATGCACAAAAATTCAATAAAAATTTTACAAAAAAGAATATCCTAAAGTATACCTAAAATCTAAAATATTCCAGTCTCAGTGTTTGATATTTAAATTAAGATCCCACTCTGGGACTGGAGAAATGGCCTAGTGGTTAAGTGCACTGACCGCTCTTACAGAGGACCTGGGTTCCATCCCCAGCACCCACATCGTGGCTGAGAACCATCTGAAACTCCAATTCCAGGAGAACTCCAGTTCCAAGGGATTCCAACACCCTCTTTCTGACCTCCGCAGCATTGCACGACATGGGTGCACAAACCTACATGCAGACAGTACATTTATACACATACAGAAATTTAAAAAAAATTAAAAAAAAGATCCCACTCTGCATGCATAATACAAAGTTTCAAAAATAATGTAGTGTATTGAAACCCACAAGGAGATGTTTCAAATTCCAAGTTAGTCTTCCAGTATGAGCTGTGCTGTGGAGATAAGTATTTATGAAGAAATGGTTAGAAGAAATTGCATGAAGTGCCATTTTAGGAGAAATGAATTTGAATATAACATTTGAAGACCTCAAGGTGCATTTAAAATATATGCAGGATATGGGACTTGGACTTTGTTTTGCATTTTTTAATAAAGGGTTACATAAGACATGCAGGTATATAATGGCCTTTGAGCACATTGTCCTCCATACCCCATGACCATCCCCTTTCTAACCCAGTGCCCCAGCATTAGTCCTCTTTATTCCTCAGAAACATTTATTTCTGCTTTCTTGTCATTAGTACATATAACATTTTATGTATTTGCAAAGTCTAGATAATCTCAATAAGAGAAAACATGAGATTTGTTTTCTTGAGACTAATTTTATTCCATTATTATTATTATTATTTCCAATATTCTGCAAACAAGATAACTTCATTTTCTTTTTAAAATATTTTATTATTTTTAGTTATTCTTATGAGTTTATTTACCTTTTCTATATTTTCTTCTGTTGATAGATACTGTGGTGGTTTGATTGAGATAAATTCATGTATTCAGATATTTGGAATGTGGTGTCAGTTAATGGTGTTGTTTGGCATGCTCATAGAATTCCTGGGAGAGGTGCCCTTGATGGAGGATGCATGTAACTGGGTACTGGACTTAAATGCTCATACCCTTGCCCCACATCCAGTTTGTCATTTCTCTCTGCATTATGCATATGAGTGCTCAGCTTTCTGCTTTGACTGTCCCTTCCTCCATGCCTTTCTACCATGATGGACTCTTAAACTTCTTGAACTGTAAGCCCAAATAAAGTTTTATATATTAATAATGTGTTCACAAATAAGGAAACAAATGAATGAAAAGATAGCATACAGACTAGGAGAAAATCTTTACTGGCTATAGATCTCCCATAGGATTAATACCCATAAAAGAACTAAAAATAATCTAAGTTATAACAAACTAATTTCTGTAACTTACCATTTTATTAGTGAGAATTATTTATGGGAAATACTGAGTTTTATGATGATATATCCATGTATTTATATGTTGTGTTCTCATCACATCATGCACTAATTCCCATCCATGGTCCCTTTCTACCACACTTATTTGTCTCCATCCCTCATAACACATACCCTTCCACTGTCATGACTTATTTGACCTACTTTTTGCTGAATTTGCTTTTCATGATCTCACTCATGTCTGGGTTCTATAGAGATGATACTGTGAATAAGTGCTCATTGCTCATTCAGAGGACTTGGGTTCCAGTTCCAGCATGTTTATCTGGTGCCTCACAAGTGCCTGAGACATAAATTCCCAATGATCAGTTGTCCCTTGTTCTCTGTGGGCACATGCACACACATGGTACACATAAACCGATGCATCCTCATGCATTCACAGGAATACATTTTTTTTTTGTCTTTTTCAGACAGAGTTTCCCTGTAGTCCCAGCTGTCCTGGAGCTCACTATGTAGATCAGGCTAGCCTTGGTCTCACCGAGATCCACCTGTGTCTACCTCCCCAGTGCTGGGATTAAAGCTCCACCATGCCTGGCCTCTGAATACAAAATTTTTAAATTTAATTAAAAATGAGAATATTCTAAGTACTGCAGCTCCCTAGCCACTATACTTCCCCTTTGGCACTCATTAACTGTCCAAGTCACTTTTCCTTAAGCAGGTTATTTTTTAAGACCTACTGAATTTTACCAAGACCATCTCTGAAACCATTGATTTAGAACAATTTATTGGAGTCTGGTGGCTCCTTATTGGGCACACAACATAAAGCCAAATCCTCTGAGTTTTAAATGGATCCTTTTTGTAACCATGTGTTTGGAATTATTCATCAAAGCAGGGTGGGATCCTTGGGGGTACACAAATGAAGACATTGAGTTCCTCTTTCCAAAAATCCATCATGAGTGGTGGAGCCCCTTCTGTCTCCCAGATTCATGACTGTTCATTGGCCAATCTCAGTTGGCCCAATGTGGACATCATGGCTGTCATGTGGCCATATCGGCACTAATTGTCATGACCAGAAGATGCATTTCACAGCCTTGCTCTCTGTTTGCTTTCAACCCTCTTCCATGATAATCTCTAATGAGGTCTTGTGAATGGCCTCTCTAGCACTGAACATTCAACTGTCAGTTACCCTCAGCCCTGTGAGGTACCCTGCATGTCTGTATTTACTGCCTTCTATTGCAAAAAGAAGCTTCTCTGATTAAGGCTGGGATTAGCATTAGTCTATGGGTATAAACATAATTATTCAAAAGGCAGTTTGGCACCATCACAATTTAGGAAAATAAAAAGTAGTAAAGTTTCTCCTGGGCTTCAAGTCCTCCTCAACAATATTGTATTACCAGGGATGAACTTTTCTCCTATGGAATGGGCCTTAAATCCAATCACATGACACTTGATTACCCTCATAACTCTGATGCAGTTATTGCACCAGTGTGAAATCTTACCTGACCAGTTGTATCATAGTTCATAGGGGTCATGACTAGGCAAGAACATTGATTCTTTTTCTTCTCCATGGGCCTGTACATACATTTCTTTTTGGTCTTTTTGAGACAGGGTCTGTCTGTAGCTCCAGCTGTCCAAGAACTCTCTAAGTAGACCACGCTGGCCTTGAACTAACAAAGATGCACCTGCCTCTGCCTCCCAAGTGCTGAGATTAAAGGCATGCACCCCCACAACCAGGTTGTACATACATTTTTAAAGCCACAGAATTCTCAAGGACTAATATAGTGCCAAAATAAAGACGTTTTCTATTTTGATTTTGTTCTCTGTACACTTGTTGTAATACAAATGTACTATTTGATATTACATTCTTTTTAATGTGGTTTATGTTTAATGATCTTGTTAATACAGTATATTTCAAATATTGCTGTGATAAAACATTTCTATTGATGTATGACTTTTGTGTTAGTTCTGGTATATAATTAATAAAATGTTCTGTATTCATATCAAAAGAAATTCTATATATTATATATCATCATACACTTGAAGTAAATGTAGTTGTGTAATATACATTTCATATCATATGAACAGCTGTAGTTATATCATTTTTATACAGACCTGTATTTTCATTTTAATCAGTGTTACCTTATATTTGATGTAAAATTTTCTTACCTCACGTTTCTCATAAAACTATACACATATTAGTAAGTACATGAAAATGAGGGGCTGGAAAGATTTCTCAACTGTTAAGAACATTGGCTACTCTTGCAGAGGACCCAGTTTCAATTTCCAGCATCCACATGGTAGCTAACAACTATCTATAACTCCAGTTCCATGAAAATCAAAAGTCCTCTTCTGTGCATGACATGGGTGCACTTACACTCATGCAGGCAAGACACTCATATGTATAAAATAGAAAATAATAAAAAATAAAATATTTTGAGGCTGAATTGATGGCTCAACAGATAAGAGCACTGATTGTTTTTGCAGAGGACCCAGGTTCGATTCCTAGCACCTGTATGTTGACTAACAACCTGTAGCATCAGTTCCAGGCCATCTGACGCCTACTTCTGACATCTGGAGGCATTGCTAAACATGGGTACATTTACACACATGAAGGCAATACACTCATACACATAAGAAAATAAATAAATGATAAATAATATATTAAAAAAGAAAAGGAAGACATGACTCAGAATACTCAGAATAATAATCCGTTTCATTTCCTTCAGTGTTGATTTACTAAAATATATCATCTTTGGTATACAAATTGAAATTTCCCTCAATTCCCTTAACAATTATTCCCCCACATCTCTTAAGACAAAGTATTGTGGTAATTGAAATCAGCACACAATGGTCCATAGCTCACTGGGTCTCTGTTCTTTGGTGAATTATTTGAATACTTTTTTTCTTTAGTTCCTCTTGGCTCAACTTCAACTCTGTAGAGTATGACTGTCTTTCTTTCATTGACCAACTTTGAGGCTCTGATGAGAATTATAATTTTAGAGACAATATTTCAAACTTGGTGTCTGGGATTTTTTCCAGGATTTTCTCCTGGTGAATGTATATAGAGTTGAAGTCATCTGGCAGGGCAAAAATCAAACTCTAAATCAAGCACATTGAAAAATGGCAATCCCCACCACATACTCAGATATATTTTAAATATAATTCTCTTAAAGAAAAGTAACATTTCCCCACAAATATCGTATAGTAGTATTTATTACTTCTATTATTTAACTTTCTTACAATTTTCTGTTCAATTTGTAATTTAATCTGTGCCTTTGAATATTAACTACATAAACCAACTCAAATACATATAGCTTTTATTATATTATAATAATTAGTTATGTGATTAAGATTTAATGACTCTTAAATATATCTCAAAGATATACATATATTAGATATAAACTTTGTGATAAAATTAGCTAACATATCATATTCTTTAGATAACATCATTAACAGAAATTTATAAAAGAGTTGAAGTGAAACTGAAAATTAATACTAATCTATTTTATATTTAAACCACTAGGCAAGATGTATAATAGGATGTGGACATGCCACAATCTGTCTTCCACAGACATCTATCCAGGTATCTTCCTGTACACCTCAACTTAACATGGTTTACCATGTCACTCAATTCATAAATTTAATTAATCACTGGAATAAATTTAGAGCAGAAGTCTCATGAACTAGTAGTCTCTAAAAAAATCCTTTTGTGCATCTCTACAGTAGTGATTAACCATCACAAGGAAGCATGCAGACTACTAAATCCACCGTACTATGAATAGTTGAAAAGTAAAAATGTATATAACATTTTAGGTTGAAACTTGATGGAAGTTTTATTAATTAGAAATAGAAGCTCATGTATATGGAAAAATTTAATAATTGCCAAATGACAGAAATAAAGTAGATTCCTAATGAGAATGATACAATCACAATGGCATTCTAATGAAATAGAAGCAATTACTTTGATTATTTCCTGACCTGAGATAATTTTAAAATTATTTCTGCAAAAGCCTATGCTAGGACATATTTCATAATTTATTCACATTTAATAGAATGAACAGTCATATTTCTAAAATTGCAAAATCATGTGTGTTGTTTAGTATATTTTTATTTTAAAAGTTTTTGAAATTAGTGTATCCTCAACTTATTGTTTTCATTAAATTATGAACCGCAATTTAATTCATAATACATGCACTTCAAATTTCTGTCTGGCTATATCCTGGGCAAATGACAGCAAGTTCCATAATTTACTTTTATTCCCCAAGTCTTGCTTTTTATTACACAAGGCAAATAAACATTAAAAAATTAATAGAAATGCACTCTGCAAAATTAAAGTATAGTTGGATATTTGACCAGGGAAAAGGGCATTTCATGATGGTAAATACAAAAAGGGCATTTGTAAACAGGAAGCCACTTTATATTGCCATGTGCCTTCACAGCACTCTACACTATACACATTAGTGAAAATTTGGAGACATGAATATTAAAAGTTTTCAGAAGAAATATGAACGTTTAAGCACTGGCTTAATTGAAGATGGTAATGGATTTCATCTGGCTCGTATGTTGAAGGCTTAGAAGTAGCTGCAGATGATTCACTACAGCACAGGGTTCAGATGTAATCTATGAGCTAATTCATTGATATATTCATAACTTGATAACATTGTTGACAGGTGGCATAAAATAGGAGGTAAGACTTGGTTGGAGGAAGTGATTCACTGGTAACATGCTCCTGAAGGATGTAGCTTGGCCATGTTCCTTCCTTCTGTCTCTCTAGATCTTTGATGCAATGAGCTTAACAACCCTGATTCCTCACATGTCTTTGACCTGAACTCAGACTCAAAGTATTGAGAGCAAATAATCATGTGTATTAGTCACTTTACTGTTGCTGTGATAGAACCACCACAACCAAGGGAACTTATTAAAGGAAGAGTTTATTTGAGCTTAGGGTTCCAGAGGAATTAGATTTCATCTTGGTGAAGAGACATGGTTGCAGGAAGTCTGGGAGCAGGAGCCAAAAGCAGATGTTCACATCTTCAATCAGGCTCAAGAAGCCAAGAAGGCAACTGGAGATTGAGAATTCTCTAAGTATGCCCTCAGTGATGTACTTCCTCCAGCATGGCTGCACCTTCTAAGATTAACCAAGACAGTGCCACCAATTGGGGACAATATATCAAATATGTGGAGCCTATAGAGCACATTCTCTTTCAAATCACCACATTCTACTCCCTAGCCCCTATCCACTCATGACCATATAAAATGCAAAATGCATTTAGTCCAACCTTTAAAGTTCAGATAGTCTTTACCATTCTCAATACTATTTAAAATTCTAAAGAAAGAAGATAATTCTGAGATTCAGGGCAACATGCTAACTGTAAGCCCCTGTAAAACAAAAAGACAAATGACATACTCCAAACATACATAGAACCAAATACACATTCCCATTCTCAAAGAGAGGAATAAAGGTATAGTGGGGAAATACAAGACCGAAACAAGACCAAAAACCAGCAGGGCAAATACCAAACCCAGTATTTCCAAATGTGACTTCTAAAACTTTACTTCAAAAGGACTTAAATGGCTTGCTTATCTCTTCCAGCTTTCTATGCAACATACATCTCTTTGAAGGGTTGATACCACTTCCTGTATGCAGCTCTTCTTGGCAAATATTTCACAGCTATGGCATCTCTAATATCTTCTTGGGGCCTCCACTTCCAACTAGGCTTCACCTGCACAGCCTCATGCAATGGTCTTTCAGGGTCTTCTTTATGCAAGGCCAACCCCTGCTGCACTCTGTCTGGTCTTCCCCGCTCTCTGAAATCATGAAGGAACAACTGATGACCCTTCAGTCTTGCATCTTTCATGGCCTTAAATCCAGCACCACATGAATTATACTGCCAAGTTTTTCTGTAAGTTTGGTATGAACCCTGGCCCTCTTTAACCAGAGTTGCAGGGGTTTTTGGCCGTGGATTTCTAGGATCCTGTAGGAAACCCTTGCAGCATTTTTCCTTTCACAAGTCCCAGGCATAGCTGGGTGTGGTCTTGCCCTGAAGGTTGCCTTTCATTGTTTACTTGTAAATCTCCAAGTCACTCTTTAATCACTTTACTTTACTTTCTTTATCAAAGGGATCTTCTCCTTCAATGCAAGGATTGGCTTCAAGATTAATTTCCTATTGTTCTTTTTCAATCTAAACTGTACATCCTGCATTTCTTTCTGCCTAGTTTTCTCAGTTTTATTGTAGATTGTATAATAGTCACCATTAGTAGCCACATCATCACTTATACCTTAGGCTGTCTTGAAATATCCTCCAACAAAGAAATTCCTCTGGAACTACATTTTTTTCTCAGCACTACTTTCTTCCAGGATCTTATAAGAATGGCCCATTAAGCTCTGGTTATAGAAGTCAACTGCTTTTTTTAGCCCAAACTTCCAAAGTCTTCCGCATTTCTCCAAATACCCACATGGCCATGTTTTTCACAGCCAACACCCCATTCTTGGTACCAATCAGTGTTTTAGTCACTTTTTTGTTGCTGTGATAGAACCACCACAATCAAGGAAACCTATTTTATTTGAGATTATGGTTACAAGGGAACTAGAGCCCATTATTGTGTCAGGCACAGTGGGAGAAGGTGACAAAGCAAGGGCAGAAAACAGAGATTCACATCTTCAAGCAGGCATGGGAAGCAGAGAGGGTGACTGGAGATTGGCAAGGCTTTAAGAACTCTCTAAACCTACCCCCAGTGATGTGATTCCTCCAGCATGGGCATACATTCAAAGAACTACTAAGACAGTGCCACCAACTGGGCACAAAATGTCTGAATGCTTGGAGCATATAGGGACATTCTCATTCAAACCACCACACCGTGATATGAATCTGCTAAGTGTGAACTAAGATAAATCTTTCTAGTTATAGGTTGTTTTTTCTCATGGATTTTGTCACAGCAAATTAAAGAACTAGCATAGGAAAAGATTAACATATTTAGTATTTATTTTTCCTCATTTTTTTATACTTAAAAGCTATTTAAAAGATATATTTTAATTATTTGTAACTTGTAACTTGGTCAAGTTTACTAGGGTAATTAAAATTGTATTAGGTATAACACAACATCCATGTGATATTCTTTTCATATTAGATGCAAGTTAACATAGATAACAATTACATACTTCATCATTTATTATTAATTTTTTAGGGGTTTAAAAGTGAATTAAATCCCAGCACTCAAGAGGCAGAGGCAGGTGAATCTCTGGGAGTTCAAGACCAGCTTGGTGTACATAGTGAGTTCCAGGACGATTCTGGTTACAGGGAAAACTTGTCTCAACAAAGACTCCAAAAATAAAAAAAATAATTAAAGTGAATTAATGTAAATTGACTATTCATAGGTTGGAATTTGGATCCTATTTGGTAAAACAGTTGAAAATAAAAATCATTATCAATGTTATCTGAAAAGAATATAAACCATTTTGTTTCCAATACTTTGTATTTTCCTCAGAAAGTAAAAATATTATCATAAATTTAGTTTATGTTAAAAAGAATAATAAAAGTCTCATAGTGATAAATATAACTTTTCCTCATATTTGTCAGTGGATGTTTTCTTAACATCGTTTACAGTTCCTTTTTTTCTTCAGATCTATTACTGTAACCAAGGCTTTCTACTTGCTGGGCAAGCCCTCTGTCACTAAGATGCACCCTCACCCTCTTTTTATGTTTTAATTTAATGTTGTTAGAGAATTTCTTAATTTGTAACTTCAAAATATATGATTTTTCTGCTTCAGCTAAGTTTTTGCATCTTTTCCCATCCTGTACTGATACTTATCTAATTAAAATGAGTGACATCTACTTAAAAAAGAAATCAGTATTCATATGCTTCAGTTCATTCATAATGTACTACTAAGAATTCTAGCCAGGCGTGGTGACACATGGCTTTAATCCTAGCACTTGGGAGGCAGAGGCAGGAGGATCTTTGTGAGTTCAAGGCCAGCCTGGTCTACAGAGTGAGCTCCAGGACAGCCAGAGCTACAGGGTACAGAGAAACCATGTCTCAAAAGACCAAAAAAACAAAACAAAAAAAAAAAGAATTCTAATGTAATCTATCTATCTGTCATCTATCTAGATCTATTACCTATCTATCTATCATCTATCTATCTATCATCTATCTATCATCATCTATGTACTGCATACATACTTTTTGTACAGAGAAAAGGTATTAGACTAAAGAGTCAGGGAAGCTGTTAATTTCTATATGCAAGAAGTTGAAAGCCTGAAAACAAAAGAGACCAATAACACTGTGCCAAACTCAGCCTGAGGGTCTAGACTCTTTGATGGCAGTCATTTTCCAAGGATGTCAAAATCATATTTCTGACATCACAGGTAATAACAAGCAGGAACCCTGATATCCCCCACTGGCTGAAGAGGAATCCACCCTTTGCTCACAATGGAGTGCACTTCCACTTCCCTCTGGGTCATCCAACTGAAGTCCAGTCAATCGGACAATGCTGCTCACAATTACGACTGATAAGTTCCACTCACTTCACTGAGTCACATGCTAATAGTCACTAGAGGCATCGTCTAAGAAATACTTAGTTGAAAAATTTACAGATCTTAAGTGGGTTTGTCATTCTTTTCACTCAATAACCAAGATACATTATTTAGACTAAGTTACCAGCAATCCATTCGATATAATAACTTCCTTGACACCTTGTCATGTTTAGCTAAGAACAGTGATGGAAATCCAGGTGATGAGACATCTTTGGACATAGCACACATAAGGGTTAGGTGTATTTTCTACTATTAGTCTGACAGTATACAAGTCATTCTCATGACTGCACATAAAGCATAAAGTATGCATATAGGAAATAACTTAGTTGTCAGAAAATTGACTGACAGATCACTATGTACAGATGTTGGGCAGTTATAACCTCTAGGGGTATCATATTTTTAAGCTTTACATTTTATGATAATCTATGTGTTTACTGAGTGAAAGGTTTTGGCTGATATGTAGCAATGCTTTCACTTTTCATGGCTAACGTGTCCAGATTCTATTATGGGGACTATCAGGGATCAAACATACATTTGAAATGGAGTCTAAGGCCAAGGAAAGAAAAATGAATAAATATACAAGCAGACAAGTGGCTCTCAAAATGTCAGCATGTGTGACTATATTCGTTCTGTTATGTGGTATATTTTTGTCATTATATGACTATCTAACTGGACAGAGTTATATGGATTTATTTAGAGATAAAGAATAATGTACTTTATTATGAGAATGAAGCCAATATATGCTATCATGTATTAAATCTATTCATTTAAGCCATTTTTAAAAAAATATTTTTAAAATGTAAAATTCATCATTGTAGATAGATTAAAAATCTCTGAGACATATGAGGAGTAACATACAAACTTTCTATAGCTCAAATGCAAAACTCATAATTAATTAAAGGTTTTGTTCCAAATACCTTGAGATTTAAATTGTATTTTAAATTCTATTTATTTTATATGTATGTGTATTGTTGCATGTATGTAAGTACATCCATGTCATGCAATGCACACAAAGGTCAGAGGAGGACTTGTATTCCATGGAACTAGACATAGGGAGAGTAATTGTTAACCACATCTTGGTGCTGGGACTCTAACCTAGGTCTTCTCCAAGAGCAGCCAGTACTCTTAACTGCTGCAACATCTCTCCAAAATCTTAAATTCCCTTTTAATGCAGTTTTAAGATATTTGTCTAGCCCAAAATTGCTTTTCTCACCTGTCTGCTTTTCTGTGATTTTAGTCACCAAGACAACTTCATCTGGTTCTATATGATACATATAAGTATCTTATCATTTTTGACAATTCCGTCTCAAATAGTGTAGTTCTAAACACATCAAAACCTCATATCACACACTGTTTTATTTATATCAGCAAATAAGAGAAGAAAACAACTCAATCTATTAATGCTTAGTCTCACGAGCATTTCTACAATTGACAAATGCTGTGTGTTTGTGTTTGTGTGTGCTTGTGTGTGAATAAAGTATGCCAAATTGAGAAGTCAATCATTATCTTTATTTATTAAAAAGACATTAACCTTGTCATGTTTCCCAGGTATGAAAAATAAAATTTTTCATGTTTAGAGACTGAAAGAAGATGCAAATACTGTCGTTAGATTGTGTGTATAAAATACAGAGGCAGTTTTCAATGATATATATCCATTCATGGTTAACTGGATATGTTGTTAGGTACTTGTGATGATAACTACAATATCTAAGTCTGTCAGATATTAGGTTTTATGATTTTACATCAAAATTTGATGTATACTTTGAGAAAGAGGCTCTGACAAACAAAGAAGTAGTACGCCCACTCTGTGCATTAAAATGTAGACTACAACAGCCCTTGATTACCTCCCAGAAGATGACCTATTGTTGAAGACACCACATTGCAGACACAGGACCTGGAGCAATTGACTTGATTTTAACACTAATATTCATTTTGAGTAAAAATAAATGTGTGTAAGATGTTTGACACAGATTAATTTATATAATGCTTTTTAAATTTTAATCAGTTTATCTTTCACACCTCAGATGTTATTTAAAACTATTAACAGAACATAAATATATAGAGTTAGTTCTAAGGGGAAATAAGTGTTCATTAGCATCATTATGTCCTGGATGCAGTGCACCAATTATATGATATATTTTTCATTAACACTCAAAAGAACACAGTGTGAAAGAATTTATTTTATTTTTTTTAAATTAGTTTTTATTGATGCTTTGTGCATTTCATACATTTTTTCCAATTCAGTTCAGGCTTATTTCCCTTTCCCCCCCCACCCCATCCCAGATCATGCATTCTGCCATAACTGTCCTGCATCTTTCTCTCAGTTTTTTTTTTTTTCATTTTTAGCTATAAGTGATAATCCATGAGTACAAGCATCCTTCATGCAAAACCTATCTGCAGGCTGTTGTGCCCAAACACCTACAGTCCCACCATCCAGTGGGGGGTGACAGGTTGTTTGTTCAATCAAGTTGATCAAATGAGTGTCCAGACTACATTGCTGTAGTTTCGCCATTCACCCCAATTGTAGCCCTTACATTCTGCCATGCCCCCTCTTCCGCAGGTTGTTCCCTAGGCTTAGAAAAGGGGCACAGGTGGATGAGAGGTAAAACAGTCCACTCTCTCTGGAGCTGTTGACTTGGACTCTGGTCAATTCTGGCTGTTTCCTTTCATGGGCTGACAGTTTGTCCAGGAATAACCTTTCGATCCTACTAATGAAGAACAAGCAATTAGATATATAGGTATTTAAGCAGCACTAATAGTTATGGTAGGTTACTTTAGCATAGATACATGTTTGGATATGTTAATCCATGAATTACAATTTTCCCCCCTGTTAAATATGACAGGGTCTTACTGTGGCTTATAACATCTCCTAACCTGTAGAGGATGTAAGCTTGTGGCATCAGCCATGGGTTATTTCTCCAAGGGGAGAGCCAATAGCCAATTAGATTTGGGATATACAGGCACATGGCTGCCTCTGCTGCACAGTATTTCCAGGCAGGTGAGGTGTAGCTGGTGCTGACGGTGGAGTCTTGCTTGACTCAGGGAGACCCATATTTGCTTTATTGGTTTAGTGGCCTTTGGTAACACTCTCTGGCATTCCAGAGGCCATCTGTACACTTGCATGTGTGGTCTCAATACATCCCTCCCATGTTAACGTCTTGCCTTCCCCCCCATAGAACAAGGAGAAATATGATGATGATGAGGTCGTTCCCCAACTGTAAATTGGAGACAACTATTGTAGAGGTAATCTCTTATAAAACCGGTAAAACTGCTTTCTTTAATTGACTACTAGACATGGGAACTGTGGAAGGGATTACTCTCTGTTCAGAACCAAATATAATACTAAAGTCCTAGGGCTATGCACTCAGGCAAAATATATTAATACAGGAGCTCTGAAAGAATTTATTTTTAATTCTATTAAACAGAAAAGGAAACTAAAACAAAATTTTTAAGAAATTTAGTTGCATGTGGTGGTTTGACCGAAAATATCGCCCATAGGCTCCCTGTTTCAGGACATTTTGTCCCCAGTCTGTAATGCAATTTATTGGGGCCTTAGTTGTGGCCTTGCTGCAATAGGCACACCACTGGCGGCAGCTTTTTACAGTATTTTATATGTCTTGTGAGTTTTTCTGTTGCTCTCTGCTTCCTGTGGCTGCTTCTAGATGTGATTGGTCAGCTTTTTGCTCTGGTCATTCTTCCTTACCATGATTGATTCTAATCTCTTTGGAAGCATAAACTCAAATAAACCATTTTTTTTTCTATAAGTTTCCTTGATCATGATGTTTTATCACAACAACAGAAAATAAATTAATACAGTTAACAATAAAACAAAGGTGAAATAATCAAGGACAATACTTGATGATAACTCAGGCTGTAATCCATTGAACTTGGAAAGGAGAAAAGTTAAGGGTCATTGACTTCTGGGTCTTCTGTACATAGGCATCTTCATATTTAGAGTGGGCTTCATATGCTGTATCCCATTATAGGAAATACACATTCCAAGTACATGGTGAGAATACTGAAATCAAGGTAAGATTTCAGTTCTTTAAGTTAAGCTGTGAAATCACCTTGGCAAAGATGCGAATTCACCTGTAATATTGTTAACTCTGTGACTTCGAGAACTTTGCATAAAAGGCAAGCCACAGTCTTACATTTATCAAGAAAACACCATAATAATCAACTCACAAGCCCGTGGTTAAGACCTCTGTCTTACATAAAAGACACTTTACCACTGTTGATCCTCATCCTCTGGCTTTGAGATGGTGTTTTGTCTCTATTGTTTCTGGGGTTAGTAATTAACATAAATCCTGACAGAATGGGTACAGAATAGGGTCCTTAAACATTGTATGCTCAATTCAATCCTTTATTCAACAACTCTATATTCCTCTCCTATCGAGCAAGACTCTACAAGGAGTAGTTATTACTGTTCCTGTTTTTGTACAAATATACTGTTCTCTGTGCACCTGAAAAACAGTTTGCTCTTGGCAAACTGCAAATGAAACACCTGCTTACAAAATACATCTGGGGATGTGTGCAATGGCTCACGAACTGGCAGCTCAATCTGTCTGGCAGTTTCTTTAGGTATAATGAATTGGGAAAAATGTTTCTTTTACAGAACTTTAATGCCTTTCCATAGCACAAGTAGGTACAAAAAATATGAGGAAGCTGATAATTTTAGCACCTGTGTTTGTTTAATTCTAGCCAAAGCAACAACCGATGTCTGCTTATGAGGGAAAGTAGAAACATTGGTTAAGAGAAAATAAATGAGGTGTTGCTCAATTCCAAATTCTAAGTTTTCAGTCTGCCCTGAATAATTAAGAAAACATCCCAGAAGGATACTAAATGAATTCCAGATCCCTTCTAAACATGATCTTGGTGAAGATATTTTAGAAAATTCCTAAAACTTTCAGCAAATGTGCTTTTAGAATATGGAATATAAATCCCTAAAAGAAAGACTGTGACAGGAATAAATAATGCTGTGTCTGAGACAGACTTAATTATTACTTATTAAAGAGTAGATTAATTTTACTATAGCCATAAATATTCCTGTTGCTTTACTGAGAACCGTAGTTGGAATTTCACAAAGTTTGTCCTTTAAAATAGGTTATCTGGGGCTGGAGAGATGGCCTAGTGGTTAAGAGCGCCGACCGCTCTTACAGAGGACCCGGGTTCAATCCCCAGCATCCACATGGCAGCCGAGAACCATCTGAAACTCCAATTCCAGGAGAACTCCAGTTCCAGGGGAATCTGACGCTGTCTTCTGACCTCCGCGGCATTGCACGACACGGGTGCACAAACTTGCATGCAGACAGTACATTCATACACATACAGAAATAAAATTAAAAAAATTGTTTAAAATAGGTTGTCTGACTAAACTGTTTAAGAGCTATTTGAAAAGTTAAATATCCATAAAACCATAATCGCTTCATTCTTATGAAAAATATTACTATCCATTGAGTGTGTACATAAGAATTGGGATAGGAAAAGTGTATTTTAAAATTTCACTACATATGTAAATATTCATGCAAACAATATATAGCAGCTATTATGTTAACTGGAAAAATCCAACTGATAGAAAATTTAAGCTAAAATAAATATGACTGTGGGTATATTCTTTGAATCAAAATATATTAAAATATAAACTTTAGTATTTTTTCTTTCAAAAAACTTTATTTTTTCACTTCTAAGTATTTTTGGTATTAATTTTGTATATATATATGTGTGTGTGTGTGTGTGTGTGTGTGTGTGTGTGTGTACACACACACTAAGTTCAGAGGAAAAGGATAAAATCATCATTGACTTCTCAGCAATGAGCATTTACTGGAAAAAGTCAATTGTACCTGTGGTTAAAATATGTGTATATATACAGACATGTTTGTGTGTATAAGAGTTCAGTGCAAATATATTTGAAGCTATAATTACATTCTGCTGAGCTTCCCTTCATGATGAAAGGATTCTTGGTGAAAAAGCAGATTCATAAGCAAAATTATTCCTGATACTTTTTGCAAATGGTTCTAGCTGGTGAAATATATATGAATGAGAAGCCAGCTGATAGTCTATCACCTCATTAGCAAAGAGAGCAGAATAACACTATCACCTAGGAAGGTGATGCATACAACAACATCACCATTTCATCTAAATCTTACTTCCATTAAGATTACTAAGAAGACAGCAGAATCATGACAGGAAGCACAATGATGGAAAAATACTATGAGTTGAAGAAGCAAAGCATAAAGTATAGGTTGTGCTGCCATTGCTGTTTAAATGCCTGCTATTAAGAACAAAAGACAAATTTATTCCATGTGCAATGAGTTATTAGGATTACAAAGCAGCATTAAATATCAATACTTTTTCATCTCAACTAGGGAGAAAAGTTACTAATATTATATAATTTTACATAAAAATGTGGGCAGGAAAGGAACTATGACATGATATGAGAAATATGATAGAGATGTCCATATAACTAAGTAGAAATAAGAACACTCTTGGAAACTGGTTCTGAGAATGACAATATGAAAGGTCAGCACATAATCTTATAAGTAAGTAATTTCACATAATTTTTTAAAATTTTATTTGTTTCTGTATGTGTATGAATGTACCGTCTGCATGCAAGTTTGTGCAATTCCACATAATTTTAACCTATGCACTATATATTGATTCATGTTGAAATTTCTAACTTTATTATGCTTAGTACAGAATAAAAATCAATTTTCTTCTCAAATCGAATGAGAAAATCTTGTAGAATTTTTCATCAATTATTTTCATAAATATAAATACCACATTCTGATCAATAGAAATGTATCAGAAAAAGAATATTTGAAAAATCATACTCATATATTATAAAACCAGTATGCATAAGTAATGTTGAGTGAAGAGAAAATAATTTAACTGAAAAAAATTATCAGAAGACCCATTGTGGACTTCAGTCTTAAGATAATTTACAACCACATTTACTTATTTATTTATTATTTTTATGTGTATGAGTGTACTGTCTGCATGTAGGTTGGTGCACCCATGTCATGCAATGTCGCAAGGTCAGAAGAGGGCATCAGATTCCCCTGGAACTGGAGTTAAAGATTGTTCTTAGCCAACATTTGGGTGCTGGGGATCAAACCTGGGTCTTCTGCAAGAGTAGTCAGCGTTCTTAACCGCTTAGCTGTCTCTCTAGCCCCAACCACAGTTACTACTGAAATATGTCAAACACTAGATTATTTATCCACTTATCATTTTTATAAAATATTGTGGGAAAAAATTTGGAGGAAATTTGTGTTAAGAAAAATATGGACAGACACAAGTTGTCTATTCCTCTTTTATGATATTGTGAGAAGAAACATTTAGAAAGGTGATTCTGATAGGTCTGGCCTCTACATAAAAATACTAGTTTAAATGACTTCATTATGTTCAATCCTTTGAATAATTCCTGAAGTTTGCTTTCAGAAGTGATTTATAGTTAAATGGGTCTGTTTTAACAACCCATTAATCTTACAGTATAAGAGCAACATTTATGGACCATTAAAACAATACTTACTGGCCAGTATGGTGGTCCATGCTTTTTATCCCTCTACTGGGGAGGCAGAGGTGAGCAGCTGTCTATAAGATCTAGGCCAGTCTGGTCTCCATAGCCAGTTCCAGGCCACCTCTGGCTACAAGAAGACCCTGTTTCAAAAGGACAAATAGTAATAATAAAAACAACAACAACAATAATAATAATAATAATAATAATAATAAATGCAATTGCAATATTAAAAGAATACTGGAAAAGAAAGAGATTATCTATTTGGAGGTAGAAAAAATTGGTGTGCCAAAGAAACCTACTATGTGTTCATTTTTTGTGGGTACACATGTGTGTGATTATCTATACACAAAATTATCTATGCATGTGGAGGCCAGAGGTCAACCTCACTGCTCATTCCACAGGAGTTGCGCACCTTAAGTTATGAGAATAGGACCTTGTGTAACTGATTAGGCCAGGCTGGATGGCCAGAGAAGTCCAGGAATCCTACTTTTTTTTCTCTTCTGCATTTAGATCACAAATATGCACCATCTCTAGTGGCTGCTTACATGAATCTTAGATATAGAAGTGAAGTTCTTCTGCTTGCAACTCAAGCACTTTACTGAATGGGCTGTCTCCTCATTTCCAGTAAATATGTATAATAAAAATGTATATATATTAAAAAGTAAAGCATTTTACTTTTATTTTGGTATGTGTGATGTATGCATGTATAGGATCTGCTTTTCAGGCTTTTTAATAGTCAGGGTATGAGTTTCCACTTAGTTGCTATAAAGGAAGAAGAAATTTTATTATTGAGCATTAATTAACAACAAAATTACCTTTGGCTGCAGGTAACCCTATTCTGTTAATCAAGGCCAAGATCTAAGAATTTATGCCTGTTTAACACTAGTTCATATGTCTTTAAGCCAAATATTTGGAAGGAGAATTTTTCAGGCTTTAAAAGAACTATATTAACAATTTATCTTTTGTTTATGCTCTCTTTTTGGGTGCTTAAGTCCTCGTAATTAGCCTAGATTAACCAAACTGTCTCTCAAGGTCATTTGAGGTTCTGGTCTTCAGGGGTCACTCAGGGTTCTTTTATTTATTTATTTATTTATTTTTTGGGTGGGGGTGTCTGGCTCTTTCTGGCCATTTTTAACCTGTTCCATCTACCACAAGGTCAGGTCTTGCTAGACCAGTCTTTCCTTTGGAGTACAAGGCAACTTTCCTCTATGTTGAGTTTCCTCTTTATAGACTGGACACTGGGAAGAATTCTGTTGGTGGATCTCCAAGACCTCCATGCTCAGGAAGCCTGGTGACTGACAATTGAGAAACATTTTCAGAGAAACCCCTGACAAAATCCCTTGGGACCAATTAACTTCAAAGGCAAGGAATAAAATTGTCTCTTAAATCCCTAGGCCACATTGGTGTGGGCCTTAGGTATGGGCATTAAACTTCCAAAAATTTAAGATACAGCAATACTTGAAGAAAAGCATAAGAAGCCTTGCATAAACATTGACTGGACGAAATTTAACACCATTGGATAAGTAGGCAAAGCCAATAAGAGAAATTTAAACAATTTTAGGCATATCTTAAATATAAACAATACAAACCCCACATCCTGGTTTTTAGTTTTCCAATAACAGTGAACATACCTGTTGATGATAATTAAGCTGAAAAAATTTACCAAGTCTGTCCAAACTGTCTCCTGGAACTGGAGTTACAGACAGTTATTATCTGCCATGTTGGTGTTGGGATTCTAACTTGGGTCTCCTGCAAGATCAGCCAGTGCTCTTAACTGCTGTACCATCTCTCTAGCCCCTGGGAAAGAAAAGCTAAAAACATTGATTAAAATTCTGTAGGTGATTGCTGTCATTAAATCAATGTTTTTACTCACAATATTTAGAATTAAGAACATAGAAAAATAGTCTTTCTACAATGAAAGTTAAATTATGTCATCACATTCTATAAGTTATTAAACATAAATTTCAAAATGCAAAATAAACCAATCAAATCTCAATTTCAAAATGATCTTCCACTTTAGTTTATAACTAGAGTGATATCCAAATGACCAAAATTACCTTGAATTATCTCCAATACCTTCGTAAATGCAACTTAAAACAACAATGTATCAACTACAAATACATGATCATACCTTTAAAATGTTTTCATACAATTTCTTGATTTGAAAAACAATAAAATTTCTCCATTTTAGATAAACTACATGAAAAAAATACATATGAGTGAATTATTCTAAACCTAGATACTTCCATACAAATATTTTATTTATAAAAAAGAAAGCATGAAATAGTAATATCTTTTCCCTAGAAAATTTTAGCACTTTTATTAATCTGGAAACCCTCCAATGGTCATTTACAAGAAAATCAATAGAAAGGCAATTGTATTATCATAAAATAAAATTGTATCTATTTGAAATTTAATAATATGAAAAGCAAGAAAAATAAAATAAGTGTAACAAATAAAGGACAACAAAAGAATAACTAATTATACAGTGTAAAGAATTCCAAAACAAAATATTATAAGCTTAATATTACCATGGTCATTAATTTCCAGAAAGAAGAAAGCAATCCTAGGTAGAAATAGAAGACAACATTTTGTCTTAGAAGTATAGGTTTCTGTATGTAGGAAAATCAAAAGTTTTGTAATGATTTATGTACTATGTCATGACAGCAATTGGCTTAGTAAATATATATATGTATGCATATATATATATATATATATATATATATATATACACTTGAAATTGGAAACTTCTTATGAACAGTTATAGACAAGTTTCTGGAATTTCACTCAGCATAGACCCCAACCTATTAAACTACAACAAAACAGAAAATTCCTACCTATTATGTTAATCTTGATTTTTTTGTGGATGTAGGTTACTGATTCCTTCAGTTTATGGTGAAATGAAACTAACATGGGTTGACGGATGGGTAACAGACTGACTAGGTAAAGATTTGTGGAGAGGTAAACATGATAAAATATTGTAGTCTTATCAATAGATTTACTGTTGTTCAGTGAGAAAATTCAAAAATTTAAAACTGAAAAATAAACAAGATTCACCAATAAAGATAAATAGCATATATATTAATATAAGGAAAATAGTGTTGAACCTCTTATTAATATTTCACTCAAGATATTACAGGCAGAAAAGGGATCTCATTAAGTTAGTACATTTATTTACTTTTTTTATTTTATTATTATTATTTTTTTTGGTCTTTTCGAGACAGGGTCTCCCTGTAGCCCCAGCTGTAGTGGAACTCACTCTGTAGACCAGACTGGCCTTGAACTCACAAAGATCCACCTGCCTCTGCCTCCTGAGTGCTAGGATTAAAGGGGTGTGCCACCACGCCCGGCAAGTTAGTACATTTAATAGTCCTTCAATGAAGAGAAACTACACTTTATAAAATTACATCTAGAACAGTTGCTGTTCAATACAGAAATAAGTGAAATGCATTTTGTCCTCTTCCCAAATTAATATGAAATTAATTAGAAAACCAAGCATAAAATGCAAAATTACAAATCATCTAAAGTATATGGAAGATAAACATTCATTCTAATTCTCTCCTTGTATCTCACCATGTATCTCTCACTGTATATTACTCTCTCCCTCTCTCTATTTCTCTCTCTTCCTGTCTGTTCCTCTCTTGGCATCTCTACTCCTCCCACTTTCTGTTTTGTTTTGTTTTCTCTCTCCCTCTTGCCCTCCATTGCTACCCCTTTCCCTTCTCTCTCCCTCTCCCCCTTCCTACCTCTTTCCTGGCTGCTATGTGGTCTGCAGTTTTTCTCTGCAATGCCTTTTTATGATGAGGTATTACCTTGCCACATATGGAATAGAAAATGGAGTTTACAAATTGAGACAATACTGCTGAATCTGTGAATCAAAATAAAACTCTAATTAAAACAACTATTTTTCATGACATTAAGGGATGATTATAAGACCCAACAACTTCAAATGCACTGTAAATTAAAGAAAGAGAATGAAACATTTTTGCTGTACAGCATTAAAGATATGGAGTACCAAGCTATAGACTGGGAAAATAAATATGAAAATACATATTTGAAAAGAGCAGTGTGCAAATGCAAATGAGCATTCAAACTTACCAACAAAGGAAGAGAAATACTGTTAATACACAAGCCAAATATGTGAAGAAACATCAAATTGTACTAAGTACATATTTTAGTTACTATTCTCCTTGACAAAATACCTGGCCAAAGCAATTTAAGGAAAGAGATGGTCATCTTGATTTATATTCAAGGACAAATTCAGCATGTGATGGGAAGGCAATATGACATGAATGGGAGGCAGCTGGTTACACCACAGTGTGACCAGAGTCAGAAAGAATAAGATGAATGCTGACTCTGAGTAGTGTTATTTCATTTACATATACTCCAAGACCTCACCCCATACATCAGAATGGTGCAATCTACATAGAGAAAATCCCCACGGCCATGCCCAAACATTTGTTTCCAAATGTGAATCTACATCTTCTCAATTTGACAACAAACAGAAACCATCACAGTGGATGACAAATAAAGTACATTAGAAAATGTTCAAAGTCATTTAACATTAGATAATTCTGCAATGGAACAAGATGCTGACACTATAAACTTATACCCACAGGAAATGTGAAGCTACTAAACTACTGACAGCAGAAATTGGTGATGCTGCAGAGCTATAGCTTTCATTTTTGGTGATGGGGATAGAAAATGATTCTGCATTTTTGGAGGAGATTTTATCGTATTCTAATAAAATTCAATGTACTCATGCCCTCTGATCAATAAATCACATGCCTAGATGTTTGTTTTTGGTTAAAAACATGTGTTCAAAATTCCTGGACATGAGTTGAATCCACAACAAAGACAGAAGCAATGCAACTTTAATAGATGAAAGTTGACAGTGTGATAAATCCATGTCATGGATTAGTATTCAACAGTTGACTCAAGGTGTAGAAAGGCATTGATGAATACTTTTGTCAGATCATAAAGCACACCATTATAACTGCACTGCAGTGTTTTGATACCTTTGGACATGGTACATTGATCAAGTTAGTCATAAGCCTTAATGATTTCTTTGGAGAAAGAGGTAAAATCCTTTTTGCAGCTAGTTTTACTCAGAAAATACATAATTGCTTACAAAATACCCCTTTTAATAATAAAAATGACAAATGGCTTCCTTCCAAATAGTGTGATATATAAAAGGAGAAAGACAGTGTGTGGCTTGAATAACTGTCCCATATAGGCACCACATATTTGAATACATGGTTCCCAATTTGCAGTGCTGTTTGGGTAGGGCCCCGTGCTATGGGAAAGGTCATCAATGGGAATAGGGTGTGAGAGTTTTTTTTAATTGACACAGCAATTTTATTATTTTTTTTTTTTACAGCTCTCAACTGTAATTCACAAATAAAAGTCCTAAAAGGTATTTCAGTAAAACTACTGATACCAGAGAAAGCAATTCCAAAATAGATTCTCGCAGTGATTTCAACCTAGCTTCCTCGTGTCACAGTTTTTGGGGGAGCGGGGAGGTGAGTAGTTCAGTATATAGTAAGGCTGACAGAGCGGTTCATTTTCTTCCCAATAAGTCGAGAGGTTCTATTACTCTGGGTGCTGGACCTGGTGGCCATCCGATCTGTGAAGAGAGCTCGCTCCTCAGCTGCAGCTTTTGCCATCTGTGCCTTCTTGAGTTCTTTCTGCAACAGCGAGTTTTTGAACTTTTCAGCATCCAATTCTATTCGTAGCTGCTCTGCGCTCTTTCTAGAGGCGGAGAGCAACACAGAATGCTTCACGAGTGCCATTGCTGAAGGCCTCTTCTCTGGATCAGGATGAATCATAACTTTCAGTAAGTCTGTGAAGTCCTGAGAGAGCACTTGCGGGATCCGCGGTAGCCGACCCTGCCTGATTTCATGCCACTGATCTCCATTTCTGGGAAGAGGTTCGGCGCCAGCAGCACAGACCACCGTGAGGGCAAGGGCGAAAACATCTGCTTTTGGTAGATGGCTATAATTCTCTTGTAAAACTTCATTTGCTAGAAAACGACTATCACAGCAATTTTAGTTCTAGATATTTGTCATATATAGGTAGATCAGCAAAATATATGTGTACATGTATGTGCAATATTATATAAAATTTGCAACAAATATCCATATACAGAGTTCATTGAAGTAGTTAAAAAATTCTGAATTGAATATAATTAAACAAGCTTCAATATTCATCAAAATCTACTGACATAATAATTATTATGATTCTAGACAACAGACTACTGTATAACTATTTATAAGAATGACTTGAATTAATATAATTGACATGGATAATATCAATGTTATGTGAAAACAAGCATGTAACTGAATAGCTTGTTTAGTCATATCTTTATGTGATGAATCTTCACATGGCTTGTAAAGCCAGCATATATAAAGTATGGTTTAGATATGTTGTTCTTGTCAGCATACAGAATAAATAAAAAGGCTTTCAAATCCTCAATTATGTATTTCTGGTTAATATTTTACTGATGGATACACCCCTTATATAATTGGCAATGACCGTGTGGATCCTGCCATTGTAGAATAAAACATCTGAACATCTGCTGTTAGAAACACAGCAGCTGTGGGCAGAACATTTCTGCCAATGAGAGGCAGGATTCCCTTTCTGTGATTGAACACTTGGGGAAGGGCAGAGAGATGGCAATGCACGCCAGGCAATACCCATGGAGGGCAGAAGAAAGAGATTTTCCTAGAACTGAAATTGTGGATGGTTGTTAGCGGACATGTAGGTACTGGGAATCGAGGCTGGGTCCTCTGCAAGAGTAGCCAGTGCTCTTAACTGCTGAGCCATATCTCCAGCCCCTCTATCTCCTTTTTCTATTAAAAATCAATCGGTTATAACTTCCTTTGCTATTTCCATTCACCACATAGTTGTCACCTTTTACAGAATATTCATTGTTTGCAAGTGAAAAATCTTCTCACATTAGATATAAAAGAAGGGGGCTTTACATAGTGTGAGCTTTTCAGATTTGCATTTCCAAGTTCCAGTGAGTCCTTCATTTTGTGTTAGCTTTAAGGCTATAAGAGTGTGTTGCTCTGTAGGGTCTGCAGTCCTATGTGTTCTTGACAGTTGTTTCTTTCAGTGGTATCTTGTGTCTCATTCACAAAATAGATATTTTCTTGACTATTGTGGGCATCAAATGAGTTAATACTCACAGGTCACCTAGACTGGTGTGTACTACACAGCCACCACTTAAATGATGCTGGAAGCTAAATTTATTCTTTTATTCTAATATAATCAGCAGGGCAAGCTATAATATTGCCTGCATAGAAACCATGGTTATAATTTATATAGTCTATGATAATACTTTATCATACAAATCATTTGGGATACAACTTTTTCTGTAATTTGTATATATGTTGATATATATATCAACATATATATGTATATCATATATATATATATATGTTGTATCTATATGTATATATATATATATATGTACATCATATATACATATATATATATATATGTATATCCATCCATTGGTGTGTAATTTTGGAGGGTATTACTTTTTTATTCATGTTTTGTGTTTTTTGTTTTATGTTTTATTTTATTATTTTATTTTTGTGTATATATTTTTTTGTGTGCATGTTTATGTATGTGTGACTATGTGCACATTGAGTTCAAGTGTCCACAAGGAAGTATCAGATCTCCCGGGAGCTGTTGTTTATGGGTGGTTGTGAGCCATCCAGTTTGGTTGCTGGGAACCGAACCTGGGCCTTCTGAAAGAGTAGTCAGTGCTCTGACCTACTGAACCATCTCTCCAGTCCCTTCGGGAAAGGTTTTTTGTTTGTGATTTTTACAAGTTCTGCACAGTATTAAAGTTCTGAGAGAAAGGTGAAAGACATGTATGGTAAAATGTAGGAACATGGGTGCGGTGGGGGACATGGAAGTGATATTGGTGGTCTAAATATTAAACTGAGAAATGATGTATGAAC
>VZQC01000267.1:56071-167731 GCA_009823505.1 Rhizomys pruinosus
TATATGTGTGTGTGTGTGTGTGTGTGTGTGTGTGTGTGTGTGTGTTTATCCATATTTACACATATTCACTATCTGAGTCTCTGGCAGCCACAAAGGCTCCACTTGAAATTGAGGTACAGAGGACTGTGACCCTCTCAACATGGGTGCTACGAATTGAACCCAGTTTTATAAGACCAGCAAGTGCTCTTAATCACTTTGCCATCTCCAGCCCTGTAAAATCAAAAGACTTTTAAGTATGATGGGAATATACGAAGAATATAAACAAGTGAGTGGTAACATAGTTTGGCAGTTAAAGGTGTTTTTCACCAAGCTCGATGATTTGAGTTCAATACCCAGTGCACACATAGTGCACATAGTACACTATAATTATGTGCCATGGAGTGTGGTATGTAGATGTGCACAAACAACACTCAGACACACACAATAAGTAAAAAAAAAATAAATGTAATAAAAATTTTGAAAGAGAAAGAATGCAACTAGAAGAATTTTGAGTAGCTAAATTTTGAATACTTCAAAAACTGAAATAAGTGCTTTATCTAAACTAGGGCATCAAATGCACCCATTAGTTTGCATAGATAATTCAGTTAATAAACTATTAGAATCAACACAAATAGAAAGACACAATGATCATATTCTATTTTTAATGATAAGAGTAGCTATATATTGAAGCAATCAAAGAGACACTGACCAAAAATTACAGTGAATAGACTTATTTCATTTCCAACAGAAACACACTTTAAAACCTATTAAAATGAAATTATGTGCAACACACCCCTGTATTCTAACACTCAGGAGTCTAAGAAAGTAGCATGGATTACTCAGAAGTCATCCTGAGCTGCATAGCAAAACTTTGTCTCTAATGAACATACAAAGAGTAACAAGTTGTGAAATAATCTGTAAAGTCTGAATTCTGATGAGATGGCTGGGAAGACTATTCGTTATTTTTTTAATTCTGTTGATGTGATAGTGACACTTTATTTATGTCGTCTAAAATATGACAATAGGAATTTTACACATTAAAATACTTAGAATTTGCTTTAAAATAATTTAGTATAAGGACATGTTGGGAAGCAGGTAAACCATCACACTACTGGTGAAAATGATTGCCAGATACACAGGCTCTTCACTTTAATTTGCTGTGTGTACCATTTCTATAATAAAAATACAGACTTTTATAAAAACATTCTTTATAAATATTGTAGTTTAACTGGTTATTATCAAAGCTAGTTTATAATCAATGATTGCTTATAGCCACTAAGTAGGGCTATGAATATTCTAATGGATTAAAGCTCTTCAGTAGAAGGCACAAGCAGTGGCTGATGCAGCTTTCCGGAAAAGGCATTCAGTACAGAAATTGTTACAAACAGGGAACATTTTGTTAATTTGTTTTTCAATAAGACACCTTTTTATAAATGCTCATGAAAGCAAATATGTGCTAGGTAGTGGGCTGAGTTACTGGTCTCACTGAAAATTAATTGGCCGGCAATGTGATCAATTATATTCTATCTATACTGACAGAACATATCATATGGAAAATAAACACTTGAATAAATTAAGCATTAACAGTGTAGCACTGAAATCCATAAAGACTGTCTTTAGAAATATTTATTTCTTACTTTTTTCTTGAGACAGACTCTCATTGTATATAGCTCAACTTGCCTCAAAATCATAATCTTCCTACCTTGACCTCCCAAGTTCTGGAATTACAAGTGTAGGCTATCATATCTGGCCTGGAAAAGTACTTCTTATTATTATTATTTATTTAATTGATGTTTTGTGTATTTCACACATCATTTTTTTCATTCAGTTCAGGCATATTGCCCTTTCCCTTCACCCCACTCCACCCCACCCCATCCCAGATCATGCATTCTGCCATAACTGTCCTGCATCTCTCAGTCTTCTTATTTAATTTTACTTATTTTTATGTGTATGAATGTACTGTCTGCATGTAAGTTTGTGCACCCATGTTGTGCAATGCTATGGAGTTCAGAAGAGGGTGTATGATTCCCCCTGGAACTGGAGTTAAAGATGGTTCTCAGCCACCATGTGGGTGCTGGGGATTGAACCCAGGTCCTCTGCAAGAGCAGTTGACACTTTTAACTGCTAAGCCCTAAATTTATATTTTTATTTTATTTTATATGTATGAGTATATTGCCTTCATGTATGTAAGTGTAACTATGGTGTGCAGTGCCCATGGAGGTCAGAATCAGTCTTTTTTTATGCTTAGGAATTCACATTTTCCTCCATTAATTTTATATTACTCTAAAATATAGATACATACTCTTCGCCCATATACAGTAATTACAGAGTCTGAATATAATTGGTGGGTGGATTCTAAAGCCCCTTGAGAGATTCACATTATAACAACATAGTTGCTTTCAGATAAACAAACATATAACAAGAATGTCATCCAGCTTGCCTTTCATTTGGGGGATTTGGTGTTAGCATACACAATGAGGGAAACCATTTTCTGTCTTTCTGGGACTGTGTTACTTCATTCAGCATAATGGCTTTGAGCTCTATCCATTTACCTCCAAAGTTCATAATGCCATCTTTCTTTACCACTGAATAGTACTCCATTGTGTAGATGTACCACATTTTTTTATCCACTCATCTGTTGAGGAGCATTTGGGTTTGTTCCATCTCTTCGCTATTGCGAAGAGAGCTGCAATAAACATGGATCTGCACGTATCTTTGCAGTAGGATGAGTCTTGGGGTATGTACCCAGAAGTGGTATGACTGGGTCAAATGGAAGGCTCATTTTGAGTCTTCTAAGGGTTCTCCACACTGCTTTCCATCAAGTTTACCTTCCACCAGCAGTGGATGAGTGTTCTCCTTTCCCCACAAACTCCAGCATCTGTTGTCTTCTGTTTTATTGATCTTAGCTAGCCGTATTGGAGTTAGATGATATCTGAGAGTGGTTTTAATTCGTATTTCCTTAGTTATTAATGATGTTGAACACTTTTTAAGATATTGCTCAGCCATCTTTAATTCCTCACTTGTGAAGATTCTGTTCAGCTCTTTACTCCATCTTTTGAGTAGGTCATTTGTATCCTTACTTCTTTGTTTTATGAGTAGTTTATACATTCTTGATGTTAATGCTCTGTCAGATGTATCACTGGTAAAGATTTTTCTCCCATTCTGTGGATTTTCTCTTCACCTCCTTGATTGTTTCTTTTGCTGTACAGAAGCTTTTGAGTTTGATGAGGTGTCATTTGTCAACTGTTGACCTTACTTCCTGTGCAGCTGTTGTCTAATTTAGAAAGTCTTTTCCTACACCTATGTCTTGTAGGTTGTTGCCAACTTTTTCTTCTATCACCTTCAGGGGTTTCGGGCTTCACTTTGAGATATTTGATCCATCTAGAGTTGATTTTTGTACAGGGGGAGGGAGGGGTTTAATTTTGTTCTTCTACAGATGATGATCCAATTTTGCCAGCACCCTTTGCTGAAGATGCTATCCTTCCTCCACTGCAGATATTTTTTTCCAATTCTGTGAAGAAGCTCATAGGGATTTTGATTGGGATTGCATTGAATCTGTATATAAGTTTGGGTAAAATGGACATTTTTACTTTATTAATTTTCCCAGTCTATGAGCATGGGAGGTCTTTCCATCTTTTGATGTCATTTTCAATCTCCTTCTTCAGGGATTTTCAATTTTTGTTGTAGAGGTCTTTGGTAACTTTGGTTAGGTTTGTTCCCTGGTATCCTAATGGTAATCTTTGCTCTTCAGAAGTGAACAAAAAACACAACTGACAGAGAAATGCATTTAAACAAAACAAATAAATGTAACAGAAAAATAAAGTTGAGACTATTTCATGTGACGTGTGGAAGGGTGATTTTATTTTAGAACTCTAAAAGATGAAATCCCAAAGAAGCTTTAATTTGCATTTCCCTGACTGCTAAGCACATTGGACAATTTTCAGGTTTCTCAGTACTTTGTATTTCTGCTTTGAGAACTCTGTTTGGTTCATGCCTCACTTTGTAACTTGGCGATGTTTAGTTTTTTGAGTTCTTTGTATATTCTAGATATTAACCCTCTTCTAGATGTATAATTGGTGATGGTTTTTGTTTTGTTTTGTTTTGTTTTTCCATTCTGTATGTTGCACTTCACTTGAATGATGGTGCCTTCTGCTGCACAAAACTTTTTAGTTTCAGGTGGTCTCATTTGTCAATTGTTGGTCTTAACTATCACCTTATTTAAGTCATAATAAAGTTTGAAGATAGGATGAAGAAAGAATTCAAGATTTTAAGTTTCTTGCCAATGTTTTCAACAACATCTAAACTGTGAATCTTGTATTTAAGCTTTTAATTGCCACTTAATTACCTGTCAAATGGTTTTCTCCAACTTTGGGGAGAAGATAGCATCATAACCACACCACTGTCAGGATGCTACTGGATCCCAGGTGATTCTCCAGGCAGGTTGCCTAACACAGCTGGGTGACCCACTCCTGATCAGCAGTGGGAGTTTGCCCGCATACTCTTCCCTGGACCTAGAATGTAAAAATATGTAACATAATCCATACTCGTATTAGGAGTACAACATGAAAATACAGCAAAACAGAAAATAAAAATACTGGACGAATTTTACAAGCAGTACACTGTTTCCATGAACAACAATGTCACGATTCAACTTCTCAGTTCTTCCTCCAGGAACATGTAATGCAGATTCATCATGGAAAAATTAGACAAATATCAACTGCCAGACATTTAAAACACGCATGAACAGTGCTCCTTAAAGTTGTCAAGTTCTCACACCAAATCCATTGTTGAAAGACAAACTGAGAAAAGTTAATGTTATATTTCTTTTTATCTGAAGGCAACTGTGCTGTTATAATGTGAATTCCTTAATGGGCTCTAGAATTAACTGACAAAGTATTCTCAGACTTTGTAATTGTGGTATAGGTATGGGCAGTATGTATTCATATATTAAAGGGAAAAATGTGAACTCCTAAAAAATAGCTATCAAGTTCTCTAAAACCAGTGTTTGTTAGAGAAATTATCATAACCAGATGGAACCTAATATGTTCAAATGATAAATAGAATGTGCCATTAGGGAAATGACATTAGAACACAAAAGTGACATTGGTTAATAGTACATCGATGTCAGTTCACTGATTGTAAGAAACAAAATTACAATGTTCACTTCATCTAAGGGAGAGTGGGAGATGTTCTTTAAATATCTCCTCAATCTTCCATAAAATAAACCATATAAAATATCACATACCTTATTATAAACCTTATTATAAACAATTTATTTATTGTTTTTATGTGTATGACTGTATTACTGCCTACATGTATTTGAGTGCACCTGTGTCGTGTAATGCCGCAGAGTCAGAAGAGGGCCTAGTTCTATGGCAAATATCTCTTACCTGTAAAGTTGAAGGCACTCATCCAGAGAAGCAGAGAGAGAGAGAGAGAGAGAGAGAGAGAGAGAGAGAGAGAGAGAGATCTTTAATCTCTGACAATTTCTTTTAAGTCTTTCTTTGCTTCCTGAGAAAGGATCTTGCCAAGTTACCCATGATGGCCTGGAACTCACCATTCTTCTCCTTCAGTCTCCCAAATACTGTGACATCAAGTGTTTACTCCTTTACAAAGTCTATTAAGTACAACCTTCAACTCTATCATATGATTATACCTAAATGTGAGCTGGAAAATATAGAGACAGAAAATATTAATTTTCTAGTGTGATGAGAATCTTACACAAGAGCTCATTTTATGTTTAAAACTGTGGATCTATATTTACAAACATATGTATGGACCAGGAAAGGTAGCTGAATTTCTTTGGCCATTAAATCTCTTTGAATACCTGGACGATATTTTAAATATATGTATGCTTGCACATATATACATACAGCATGCAATCATATATGTACAGGTCACAAAAAGAGACATATAATATTAAGTGTGCATGAATAATTTTATGTAATTTCCATGTCATGTTCTTATAACTTGTCCCAGCATATCATATGCTTTCTTTCATTCTTAATATTTCTTCAGCAGGAATAGATTTAGACAAAATCATGAAGTACCTAAAGAAGAATGCTTAATTAATTATAAATAGAAGTCAGAGTAGCATGAACTCACACATTGATAAACCTAACATGTGAGAATAACCCACATTTCAATAAAATATTGAGCTTCCTTTTTCCCCATTACCTATGAGGCATGACTGCCAATCATGTATCAATATCATTTCTTCTTACAAACATAATTACAGGACTTTGCAGAGATCTATTTGTTTATAAGTTGCACTGAACTGAGTTCTAGCCAACAGATACTAGAGAAAAGTAATGAGAAAAAAAGGAAAAAAAAAAACCTGACTCATTAAAGAAAAGTCCTACAAGCAATTCCTCTTCATGCTCTTTCTCTTTCCAAAACTGAATATCACAACTCCTGGTAAACTTGAAGTACACTTATCATAAACTGTTAAGTGGAAAGCCTCCCTTGAACTCTTGCTCCTGAAATATGTTGTGGACCTCTAATTTATGAAGCCTCCTATGGACCTTAAGTAGTGCTAGTGTCTTTACAGGAATAAAAATAAAAAGCATTTCCATTCTATTTGAATCTATTTTAGTTGCTATCGTTACAACACTTGGTACAACTTAAGAAGCACAAGCCGTATGTCAAGGTTATTTTCAGGACTGAATATAAAAACAAAAATAAAGATTTTAGCACAGGAGCACCCTAGACTTCTATAAGAGCACAGGAGCACCCTAGACTTCAAAAAGAGCTGTGAGCTTCCATACATAAGATAACCATGGGCTTTTGTTCAGAAGTCACTGTTCAAACATATTAAAAAAGACACATTTCCTCTATACTTGAGTATCTTTGAGAGCCTTAAGTTAGCAAGGGAGACTTCTCAGTTAAAATCCTTTTAGGTACAAAAGGTGGAAGAACAAAAAGTGTGCAACTTTTGGAATTATTATTAAATAGAACTAACAGTTTGATGGGGTGCCTGAGTTTGAGAATCACACAGATGTTCAATTCCTGAAATAAAATAATGAGATAGAAATCTGTGCTCTTGTATTGGGAATCCCTGCACAGGTTCTAGAGCTGACCTAACAAGTATTTTTTAGACCTTGGGCCTTTAGTATATGTTGGAGGATATGTGTGCATCTTTTAGAGTAATGTGGGATTAAAATGGAAAGATGTGAATCAAAAAATATGCTATGGAAATAATTTACAGTTTGTTTCCAAAGGATACAATGTTAATATATGTGCAATGTAACAGGATCATGCAACTTAGCCTTTCTGGGTGCTTAAGGACCATCTCTGAAGTCCCTAACAATTTGGCCAAGGGATCTGGGGGACAACTTTGTTCCTTGCCTTCAGAGGTCAACCAAGTCTTAGGGGATTGTATGTGGGGGCATCTCTTGAAAAGTCTTGCAGAGGTGGGTCACCATTCTTCCTGTTCAGGCAGGTCTTGGAGAGCCACTAAGGGAACTTCAGCCAGTGTCGAGTCTATAAAGAGGAAAGTCTGCTCATCCTTCAGAAAAGGAAGCCTGGTCTAAGAAGACCTGACTTTGTCCTCAGGTGGATGGAACTGGTGGATGAGAAGCTGAAAGAATCAAGGGACTCCCACCACCCCCAAAAAAGAACCTGAGAGACCCCTGAGGACAAGATCCTCAACTAACCTCAATAAAACAAAACCTTGGTTAATCTGGGCTATCTGTATGGCCTTAAGCATCCAGAAGGAAAGTACAACCAGAAATAATCAATCAATAAGACCAGAGAAACTGTAATGCAGACACAAAACTTGAAATCTTAGTAAAAAACAAAAAGAAAAGAAAAGAGAGCACCATTGTTTGGCCTGTCAAATTCTGACAGGCAGGCGCATATGCTCTGTGGATGCCACCATTTTTGGCACTCCTCAAAGACATGAGATACAGCCTTTTTTTTTTTTTTACTTTTTAGCCTTCCAACTTGGACTGAGGACTCCTGAGATACTCCGCTTGTGAACTAAGCAGCTAATGGGAATTCACCCTCCTCAGAATATGGACTGCCATTGTTGGATTACCTAGGCAATATCATGGAGGCCAATGCAGGGGGATAAAGACAGGACGTGAGCTTACTCGACTTCATTTGGGGGCACAACATTTAAAGCAGAAGCACATCAGTAAGGATTTCCTTATGCACAAGGATTTTTTGTAGTGTAATATTTTAATCATAGTCTACCATCAAATATTTTAGGAATATCTTTAATGTTTAGATAGTATATTAGCAGCATGCAATAATTACATCATAGGTTCTCAAGCAGAGGCGGTCTATAGCAAGGACCTTCTTTGCTGCCAGTTATCATAGGCTGTTTAAAATTAGAAAACTGAATAGCAACACTGAATACTGTAGAAATGCACTTTGCTCAGTAATACTTGAGTTGTTGCAGTATTAGACTACCCATTTGGTTCTTACAGAAAATCCTTAACTGTAATTGATGGTTGTTGCCATAATAGTATATTGCCTGTATTTCTACCTCTAGTCATGTGCTTTATGTGCTAGATTTCAATATCCTTGAGCCTGGGCAAGTGCACAAGCCTTTTTAAAAAGAAACATGGTTTACTTGCACAAAACTGATCAGATTTGAGAGATCCTTAATGTCCTTGAAGTGGTTTTTGTGGGTGTGAAAAAAATGGTGAGAATTTGAATTGTTCCCTTATTGTAGTATTGAAATTAAGTCTACTTAATCTATCAAATCATGTTCATGCTCTGATTTTATATACTTGTATCTATCAATAAACATTGTGAAAAATTAATAAAAATGAAAAAAAATAGTGAGATAGGTGTGAAAAATTGTGACTGATGAGAGACGAGATTCAAGAAATATATCAATCAGTTGAACTCAGGATATGAATTAGAACATAAAGCATACAAGATGCTGTACAAATAGTCTTGCTTTTAAGAGGTCAGTGATCAATATAGCAGAAAGGATGCATTAGATGATTCTGGAATTCCAACTACACACAGAATTGCCCAGAATCCTCAGAAAGCTTCTTAAAAACAGAGTAAGTTTTCTTTTTCTTACACAGAGAAGTTGTATAAACACATCATGTAACTAAAACATACAAGAATTAATTATTTCCTAGGCTGGTGGCCACCTTTTAAAAAGCTTCTTACATTTATTTTCATGGTTGTCTTTTTCTTTTCACTCAGATGACATATATCAGTTAAGTGATTTTTAAAGATACTTTATAGAAAATGCTTTGGCAATAACTAATTCATCATCTTACATCTAAAGTTTTATTTTGAAGAATAATTCATTGTTATAAAAATTGACTTGTACTATATGCATATAACAGAAATAGAGTCACAAAATAATGAGTTAATATGAAAGATTGTTTTAACTTCACTTAAGATACATAAAATCCATAAATCAGAAACAACAGAAACTTGATGAGTGATAAAATAAATATTTAATAATCCAGTTCTATTTGAGTCAGTCGAAGTACAAAATACAGATCAAAACATTACTCTAGAATGTTTCAAAAACACAATTTAATTTCTTGAGACAGATCCACTGCTCCTGAAAAGATAGCTGCTCATCAGCACCTTGGCTAGATGAAAGACTAACAGGAGTTTCATATTTTCCCATATAAGATTTTCTTTATAGGGATCCATATTATTTTCTTTGTCTGTAAAATGGACAGTCATAATCTCATTAATCTCATAGAACATTGGGATGATTAAGTTACCAGGGGAGAAAATAATCATGCAGAGTATTTAGCTCCACTAATCCTCCCCAGACATCATCTGTGTTATTCTTTTGAGTCATGTAAACTTCATCTAAGTATACAACCTCTTTGAATGTCTGAACTTGGCTAATTCAACACCATAATCTTATGATCTGCATGTAGGGGAAACACATACATGGCCTTTTAATACACTGCAAGACTTCTGAATTGATATCAACCATCTTAAACATAATTTTAGTGCTTGATTAGACCAGCTCTCTAGTTACCAATATTTGTCACCTGTTATTTACAAATGTTTTATTTTTCTTTACTTTTTAAACTGTACTTATTTAACATTTGTGTGGGTGGATTGGTAGATGCAGTCATGCTATGATTCATGTACAGGTCACAAGGAAACTTACTGGAGTCACTTCTGGGGAATCAAATTCAGGCCATCAAGCTTTGCAACAGCACCTTCATTCACTAAGTACTATCTCATATTCAGTAAAAAATACTGCACCCATTTTTATGACAATCATAGTAATAATACATTGATGGGCATACGTGTAAAAGTTGTCCTTTTTCATGATTTTTTTCCTATTTTAAAAATAGCAGAGATTGAGGCTGGAGAAATGGGACCACATTTAAGAATACTAGCTGCTTTTGCAGAGGACCCAGGTCAATTCCCAACATCCACATGGCAACTAACAATCATCCATAACTCCAGTTACAAGGTAATCTGATGCCCTTTTCTGAACTCTGCAGGCATTGCACCACACGGGTTTACTTATATACATGCAGGTAATGCATGCATACACATAAAATAAGAATAATAAATAAGATATTTTTATTTTTTATTATTTATTTATTTTATTTTTTATTTTTTATTTTTATATATATTTTTAAATAAGATATTTTTAAAAACTTGAAAGAAACCAAATTATTGTTCATTAAAAGAGTGACACTAAAAAAAGACCAAAAAGAAAAAAAAAAAAAGAGTGACACTAGATAGGTTGACCAAGTTCCAGTGCATGAATTCATACCAAGGAATATGTAGGGACACACGACTGAATGGGCCTTAATATCTAGAACAGAATACATAAAATCTGATAGGAGTTTATGGAGGAAGCACAGGAACAGATAGGAGAGAGGGTCTAAATAAGAATATGGGGGCTGGAGAGATGTCCTAGCAGTTAAGAGCACCAACTGCTCTTGCAGAGGACCTGGGTTCGATCCCCAGCACCCACTGGAGGCTGAGAACTGTCTTTAACTCCAGTTCCAGGGAAATCCAATGCCCTCTTCTGACCTCCATGGCATTGCACAACATGGGTGCACAAACCTACTTTCAGACAATACATTCATACACATAAAAAAAGAATATGCTATATTAAATGTACAAAGTTCACTAAATATATATATATATATTGAAAATAAAATAAAGAATAGAAGTTAATAATATTTATAAATAATACCCTTTTCTTTCTCTTTGGATTATTACCTTCTAAGTTTTTGAAATAGTTTATATTTGTTTTCCTTGAAGTGAACATACAAAAATCACAAGTAATACTATCAGATCACATTTTAAATAAAGAATAGAAAAAAATTGCAAGAACATGTGGATGAGGCTGTATAGTCACAGATTTACTAACCAACTGGCTAGGGTACTTTTGTTCTAGTTAGAAATCACCAAGAAGTGAGCAGTAACTAAGATAGAGTTGGCAGACATAGGCACTTGAATATCAGTAGCTATGGGCTCAGGTGACAGAGCCTTGGGGCTTAAGGTTCTCAAGCTAGACACATTTGACTCTGTGTGCTCAGAAGAGGTACTTAGTGATCTTTCTTTTCTTTCCAGAGGCTCCACAGTCTACCATTAATGCCATTCTCAACACTTAGCCCTAGCAGTGGGGACAAGAGCAGTACCATTAAGAACCAAGGGCAGCCAGTGCTATCTCTCAAAAGCTTTGAGTGTTGGAATCCATGGGGACTAAGAATAGCTTGTGTCACAATTCTTGATCTTTGTTGGGACTCTCAGTCCTTAGTGTTTGGCACTACCCTGCCAGCAGTCCCACATCTTCAGGTCTTCATTCCCATCCCGATATATCAACCATCATTTTCTGCTCTCTACCTTCACTGAGCTTAGCCACTTTCTGGAAATCTTCAGTTGTCCCCTTGCTATTCTTGCTGTGGACACTGCTATGGCTGCTAACAGCACTGTTCCTGCTGTCGCTATTGCATGCAGGGGGCCCCAGCCTGCTTCTTGCGCTCCCCCGCTCCACCAGCCCTGAATTGCAGTAGAAAGCTGCTGCTTATAGAGTAGGCTGGAGCCGGTTCAGGGAGTTTGGCTAGTTACCATAATAACCTCTTCATAAGCTCATCACAGAAAGTCCTGGATGAGGTTTTAAGTAAGTTTCTTTATTCGAAGGGAAAATCTCATACAGCAAAATTCTCAAGCAAAACTCTCATCTTAGGCAACACTCATACAGGTTCTTATGGCAAAATCTCTTATAGCAAAAGTCTCTACTTATAGCAAGATCTCTAGGTTCTTATGGCTACAGCTTCTAATGACAGAATACATGCTTGTGGCAAAAGATCTCTCTCTGTCTCCATAATGCAGATGGACTCCCTCTCTCTCTCTCTAGCTTAAAGTAAATGGTGACTACCTGTCTACCTTAAGGTAAGTGGTGTCTTTCTCTCTTCTTAAGGCAAACGGTGTGTTCTTTGTTCATGCATATTTATAGGGCAATGTGGCCCAGAAAAAACCTGTGAAGAAAGTTAGGAATGTGCTCTACACAAAAGAACCAAGGAGAGACAGCTCTAAGAGGTAAGGCTTGAGTGAACTAATAACCTTGGGGGACAGGGCACTTATCCATTAAGAGCATACATAAATCCTGATAAAAGCAAGGAGGGAAGTCTAGTAATGACGTACCCTAGTTTTAATCCTAAATCATGTACTAACTAGGAAAAGGGGTAGATATTAAATCAAATGGAGATTGGCCCATTCCTTTTCCACAGAGCAAAGGAATTTGAGGCCTAGCATTGGCCCCTAATTCTGGTAATACAGAGACACAGCTGTAGAAGATCTGTTTTCAGACTCCAGCCCTCTCAAGGCTGCACTGCCAGCTCAAAAATTCCTAAGTTCCCTGCTAAACCTAATTTAACCCATTCTGGACTACAGCAGTCTCACTGCCTCCTCTTCATGTTACTATCTCTGCAATCTACAATAAAATCTGCAGTAGGCAAGGGAGAGAGTATTCTAGAGAAGTCAGCCTTTTGCTGAACTACATGCGGAAATGTCGGAAGACATCTATCAAATCCCCCTGTGATCCACCTAGTTAAGTCACAAAGTGAGCTAAAGAGCCTGGCATGCAGGCAGATGTTTTGCACCAGCCATAGCACATTCCTTTATGTAAATGAGGGGTCACGTTTGCACAAATCACAAATCTTCTGCTTGGATGCTAGGAGAACCCCGTCACTGCCTTGGCCACCCATGGCCTGAGTCAGCAAGAACAAGGGCAAGTAAGGTCATGTTGTGTTCCCTATGCTTACCTTGCTTATGGGTGAAGGTTTCCAAGACAGATGCAGGATGGGTAGAGTAATAATGACTGAACCATGTCTTCAGTAATGTTTCTGGTGGTCCTCCATAGCTTCTTGTCCTTAGAACCATGATATGGAAATGTCTAAATTTATGGCCCACCATGAAGGCTTTCTACTGCTTACCAGTAAAATGGCTACTTGAAGGGGAGTTTCATACTCAAGAGTCAGCACAAGAGAAGGGCCTGGACCTGGGCCCTGGAGACATGTCTAATCATTCAGAGAAAACATGACCAGCATCATTCTAATAATGACTTCATAAAAGCTCAATGAAACAAATGAAAATTTTGTTGAAGCAATGGAAAATGGAGATATAAAATACCAAAACGTAAGGGATTAAGCAAAAAAAATTACCAGAGGGAAATGTGTAGCAATAAACACCTATATTTTAAAAGAAATATTGAAAAAGGTAAGTAGGTAGATAGATAGCTGGTAGACAGATAGCTGGTAGACAGCTAGCTGGTAGACAAAAGTAAGAAACATCTGAAGTGGGGGGGATGCAGCTCTGTGGATGAATGCACAATGTTCTGACCTAGATCTCCAGCATCAAAGCAAACAAACAAAAAATTGAGCAGAAATCAATGAAATACAGACAAAAATATAATTTTAAAAAGTGAACTTTTTTATTTCTTTTTAATTTTCATTTTTATTGATGCTTTGTGTATTTCATACATCATTTTCCAATTCAGTTCCAGGCATATTTCCCTTTCCCTTCCCCCCACCCCACCCCACCCCATCCCAGATCACGCATTCTGCCATAACTTTCCTGCATCTTTCTCTGTTTTTTTTTTTCATTTTTTAACAATAAGTAATAATTTATGAGTACAAGCATTCTTCATTTAAAACCAATTTGCAAGCAGTTGTACCCAAACCCACACAGCCCCTTGGTCACACCATCCAGCTGGGGGGGGGGGTTGTATGTACAATCCAGTTGATCAAATAAGTGTCCAGTCTATATTGCTGTAGTTTCACCATTCACCCCAATCACAGCCTTTACATTCTACCACGCCCCCTCTTCCACAGATTGTTCCCTAGGCTTAGAAAAGGGGCACAGGTGGACGAGAGGCAAAACTTTCTCTGGAGCTATTGTTTTGGACTCTGGTCAATTCTGGCTGTTTCCTTTCATGGGCTGACAGTTTGTCCAGGAATAACCTTTCAATCCTACTAATAAAGCACAAGCAATTAGATATATAGGTATATAAACATTACTAATTGTTATGGTAGGTTATTTTGGTATAGACACAGATGTTTGGATGGTAAGTTAATCCATGAATTATGTTTTTTCTGTAAAATAGGACAAGGTCTTACTGTGGCTTATAACATCTCCTAACCACTAGAGGATGTAAGCTTGTGGTATCAGCTGTAGGTTACTCCTCCAAGGAGAGAGCTAATAGCCAATTAGATTTGGCATATACAGACATATGGCTGCCACTGCTGCAGAGTATTTCCACATAGGCAAGGTGTAGCTGGTGCAGATGGAGGAGTCTTGCTTGACTCAAGGAAACCTATATCTGCTTTATTGGTTTAGTGGCCTTTGGTAACACTCTCTAGTATTCCAGAAACCAACTGTACACTTGCAAGTGCGGTCTCAATATATCTTTCCCATGCTTACATCATGTCTTCGACAGCAGGGCCTTATAGCCTCTCTTCTTGCAGGTATCCCAGTTACAGGCAAAAAGCCTTTACCTTTTGGGGGGGGAGGTGCTTGGATCCCCTGGCCAACATCTCCTTGGTTATGTTTTATACCAGAAAGTTTATGCGAATTTAATTTAGCAGCAATGGAAATAAAAACAAACATTACTCTGATTCCTGTAGAAAACATGTTTCTCTATCTTGGTTCCTTATGCTGTCATCCACTTACATACTCCATTTCCAGGCCCACTTGTCTGGCCTATGATCCTGTGTTTCTACTGCTAGCTTCCCAGGGAGCTGCCCACCAACAAGTATCTTTGTATCCAAACCAACATGTTGATGCCACATTTATTGACTGAAAATTATAATCCACATTTACCAGTCTTTGTGTTAACCCCCTACAGTGGATTCTCAGAGGTTCAAAATGAAGTCAAAATCTTCAGGGCCCTTCTGACCCTCAGTGCTACCCATTTCCATCCCCTTTGTCATTTTCCATCCACCATACTGCACTTCAGTCATCTGGGCACTCACCAGTGTGGCACATCTGCAAGGTTCCCTCAAATGCTTTTCTTCCTTTACTAATCTACTTGGACATTCAATAAATATCTACTGAATGAATGGCAGAATCATTTTATTATCAACAGGAACACCAACTTAACATAATTAACATGAATTTCAGATCCAGTCTAAATACATGTATACTTGCTTTTACTGAAGCATGTACAATACTACTTACATGGGTTACAAATAATTATTTACCCACATTCAGTGTTTTCAAGCATTTTACTCAATACTCTCATACTTGATTTTAGAGGGTAAGCAGAGTATATTTTCAAAATAAAACAAATTATAATGTAAAGTTCCCTCATGGCTGTTCATTTGCAGGTCTGTTTAGAACATATGTCTCTTACTAAGTCTGAAGTTTTATACCTGAAGGGCTTTCTCAGGCCTTACTAATTATTTATTTCTGGTTACACTTTCCTTTTGGATGCTTAAGGCCACAGTTAGCCCAGATTAACCAAGGTTTTTGTTTTCTCAAGATCAGTTGAGGATCTGGTCCTCAGGTTTTTTTTGGTGGGTGGAGGGAGTCCCTGACTCCTTTTGGCTTTTCATTTACCAGTTCCATCCACATGAGGACGAAGTCAGGTCTTCCTAGACCAGACTTCCCTTTTTCTCAAGCATAACTTGTGCAGAATTATGAGTAGGTAACTTTAATGACAGGAAAAGGATAAAATATTACTTTTTAGTATCCTTCAGGATAGGTTTTCAGCACTTTAGTCAGACTTTTTTTTTATGTGTATGAGTGCAATGTTTGCATGTAGGTAGGTGCACCCGTGTCCTGCAAAGCTTTGGAGGTCAGAAGAGGGTGTCGGATTCCCCTGGGGAACTGGNAAAAAAAAAAAAAAAAAAAAAAAAAAAAAAAAAGGATAGTTGTTTTGCCTGCCTTACTGGGAAGTGCAGCTACCCTTAGGCTGGCTGCCACTGCTTTTGCCATCCTTCAAAGACATGAGATACAGCTTTAACCTTCCAATATGGACTGAGCACTCATGTTTCTCCAAGAATCCTCCAAACCTTCAGTGTCAGATGAGGACTGCTGAGACATCCGGCTTGTGGACTGAGCTACTACTGGGATGCCATTGTTGGACTACCCAGGCTGTATCACAGAGACCAGTACAGGAGGATAAAGTCAGGATGTGGTGCTAACTGGACCTCATTTGGTGACCATGGGAAGGGAAAACCCCAGTGTGGAGCACACGGCAGGACTGGTGGTTGTTTGGGCTTGCCAAGGAGGAGCCTTCAAACATGAGATCTTTCAGCCTAATTAAAAAAAAAAGTTTAAAGTGATGATCCTAAAAGGTACATGTGGCATGCATATATGCATATTTTAGAGTGATGCAAATTGGAAGGAGCAACAACAACAGCAACAACAAAAGACTGGGTCAAAGAAGTAACTGAAACTGTAGACTTCTGCTCAAAACAGTAAACTTCTGCATCAAAAATTTTGAAAGAGACTGAGAAAAAGATGAAAAACATGTTTGGCGGAATGCATGAGCTCTTGGGGTAGGAGGGGCAAGGAAGGATTTAATTGGAAATTTTGCATGAAGTGCACAGATTTGATTGGAAATTTTGCATGAAGTGCACAAAGCTTCAATAAAAATTGGCTTTGAAAAAAAATTAATTGTAGTTGATAACACAGAAATAATACCATGTAGAAGCAAAGAATTGATCAGCATAAAATTAGATTTCCAACAAAATGAAAACAAAACTATATGAATAAAAGTTTTACTATCAAGTCAGTTCTTTTCTGGATAACCCATAAATTATGCTTTGTGATTCAGACATCCTAAGAAAAGAGACTTCGAAAAATTTGATCTGTCAGGGAAAATTTAAATATGAAGATTTAGGTTTTGTTGTTCTTCAGAGAAAAGCTTGTCATATATTTGAAACAACAAAAAACAACTTATTTCACAGTATACAAGTGGGTCTCTAATATTACAAAGAATACTATGCTGATTCCATATATATTATCAACAGCCTCTTTATTCTTTATATTTTTCACACACATGACCAGTATGTTATCTTTGATTTAATCTCTCTTTTACATAATGAATTATATATTGTAGGGTGAAGGAGCCTACTGTACACCTAACCTTACCCTTTTATCAAGCAATATAATTGTTTTACTTTGTAGCCAAACCTCTACTGAAGTGTATTTTCCACATTTTGCTCAAAAGAATGTGAAATATCACTTGGTTTCTGAAGGACTGCCTAAGGATATGATCTCAGGAATCGGGTCTTCCATATACATCATACCATATTTTTCCAGAAAGCCAAAAAAAGTTAAAATATATTTTTGCCTTGAATCCACATTGGTCACAGACACAATTTGGTTATGGTGGAAAAAGAGTTGAAGTGTCAAATACACAGTCAGTTTTTAGATGCTCACTGACAGACATTCTGACAAGAAGAGTATCAAGAAGTTAGTAAAATCTGGATCCCAGGAAGTGGCTATTAGATCACAGCAGTGGAGCGATGCAGAGTCCTTTAAAAACAAAACAAATTTGAAGAGAAAGAGGGAGAAGAATTGAAGATGCCCCAGTAGCTTCCTGTTGGAAATTCAGCATGACTTAAATCCCAAAGAACTTTCCAGTTGTGCCACCCTGAATTTAGAAACAACTTAATTTGATAGAGTGGAAAGTCAAACTCATGAAAAGCAAATTTCATAGAAGTTGGTTTTCAAAAAGACATTCAGGACTCACAAAGCAATGGAATGTAATTCCCTGAGAAATATTTATATTAGTATTTTAAATTAATCAAAATGAGAAGAAGGTTCAACTCTGAAACGTGGCAAGTTCTGTCCTCTTGCAGGACCACACTGACCGTTGTTTTCAGGGATATCTCCCTCCAAGAAGCGAGCTGAGACATCCAGTGGCACAAACTTTGCTCTGCCAAATTTAAAGCTGTTTCTTGATCATTTCAAAAACACTTTAATTACACAGGATAATTATTATTTACAAAGGGATAAAATTTACATGCATTGGAAAATTTAGCTAAAAGGCACTCTGACAGGGGCTAGAGAGATGGCCTAGCGGTGAAGAGCACCAACTGCTTTTGCAGAGGACCCGGGTTCTATCTCCAGCACCCACATGGTGGCTGAGACCCATCTTTGACTCCAGTCCCAGGGGAATCTGACACCCTCCTCTGACCTCCACGGTATTGCATGACACAGATGCACAGACCTACATGCAGACAGTGCATTCACACAAATAAAAAATAAATAACTAAATAAATAGTTACCCTAACAAACATTGTAAGGGTTCCATCTATAGTCTGCAATACTTTTTAATTATCTAGCATATTTAGTAATCAAAGTAAGAGTATTTGAATATTTGCTTTTTTAATCAAAATGGCATAATTTATTGTCCACTTTTAGGACATCAATAAATTCATTCACATTTTATTTCAGACAGATATTATTGTAGATTAAAATAACTTCCATTGTCTATAATTTCCTGTAGCATGTAGTTAACATTGTATAGTATGACAATGCCACTCATAGCTTCATATTTTAATGTCAGTTAAAATTTGAAATTTGTACATAAGGATGAAATAATGAAATTTCTAGGATTTAACTAATACAACAAAGGATATTATTTATTTCTGAGTTATTTTTAATAGATTGCATCCTTGCCTCACCTTTAAAAGGAGGCACAAAATATAACTTTCTTAGTTCACTTGTGCAGCAAAGCTGGGAGGCAGTGTGTTTAATTATGTAAATATAGAGGGCAAATCACTGATCATCAGAAAGCAGTCATTCCAGAGAACAATAAAATAAACAAGTGAGATGCCTATGTTAATAAAAATGTCACATGTTATTAAGTTAACGGCAGTATAGCTAAACGTACATAGTATTGATTTCTACTTTAGCCCTTAAACTCGTTATTGTATATTAAAGTGTCAAATCAACATGTTTCTTATTTGTTTTGTATTCAATGCTTGAATTACGGATCATTTAAAAATGGCTCAAAGGACTGAAACTATTTCTGAAATTGCACTTATCCTATACGAATAAAGAAGAGAAAATATTTAGGTCTTTGTGAGCTAACTGTTTTATAGAACTTGACCTATGCTTCAAATATTTGTTGTCTATGGTGATCCAGATAATATTTTGTAACTTAGTGTAATATGAAAGTTTCATTCTAGACTTGTATTGGCAAAATCCTAACACATTTGCCCTTTAAATGAGCAAGGGATAATAATAATACTAACTCAAATTGTTGAATAGTATTTCATGATCTAGATTAAATGGTTTATGTTAACACAGTTTAAAATTCCCTTACTGAATACTAATTTTTCAATTGCCAAATCCATTTAAACTGATTAAACTCTTGACAAACACACACACACACACACAGTTACATGAGACCTCCTTTAGAACATTTCAATCTTAAAACATAATTGTGTGATATGTATACAGGATAGAGACATGAATTCAGTTAATGATGATAATTTTAAAAGGAGCAACCAAATTTGTAGAAAAACGAAAGGTAGTTCTCACCAGAAAATAGCAGGCATTATAGTACATGAAGCAGCTAAATTATTCTTGTTTCTAGGTAGTTTTAGAAGACGAAGAATGTAGCTCAATAGTATTGCCTTATGTGAGCTGGGTCTTGGAATAAAACAGGAGAATTGGAGTGTGGGCTGGCTCCTGACACACAGGAACCCGGAAGTTGCTCCAGGCAGGTAGATTTTAGGGTAGATTGTCTTCTGGGCTGCTGGAAAAGGGTTCCAACTCTGAACCCTTTTGTAGGGGGTGGCTGTCTGGGCAAAGCCGGAAGTGCCTCCAGGCAGGTACCAGGGCGCGGGCTAAGACAGGCGTATATCCCCGCCAAGTGGACATTTTTTTGGAAGACCTTCAGAACAGGAAGAGAAGAGTGACTTAGGCTTCCAATATCCAATATAAAAACAAATTGAAAGCCTGAAACCTAGATAAGTCAATACTCCATAAACAAGGAGGAGGAAAGAAAAAAAAAAAAAAAAGCATCGGAAGGAGGCAAGCAAAACCAGCCACTAACATAGTGAAAAGACATTTGTGATTTAAATCACAAAAGGGAAACCCACATGCCAGGAAAAAAAGGGGAAAAAAATGGAAAAGGCACAGATAAACCTCACCTAACAGCGCTGCTAAAAAACATGGAGGAGATAACTAAATGGGATCCCCTTGGAGGTACCCAAGAAAGATCTTAGAGGAATAATTGACAGACCTATGCAGAGAAATTAAAAGAAAATAAAGAAGAATTCAGAGAACTAAAGAGAGAGAATGAAACTCAAAAAGGACCTACAGGGAATCCAATGACAAATTTGGAAAGAACTAAAGACAGATTGACAAACTCCAGAAAGAACTAGAGGGAGAAAAAAACCAAACTCAAAGGAGTAGAAGTACACACTGAAAAGACAAAATGAAGTAAGAGACCGAAGAGGATTGAGAAGCTCAAAAATGGAAATGGAAATACTAAAAACACAGGATGAAACGAAAAGGATTAATCGAACATCTATCAATCAAGAAGAAAGGAAAGGAAAAAGCCTCAGAAGTAGATGGAGGAAGCAGAACAAAGAATATCAGATATGGAAGATATATCACAGAAGCAAATAAAACTCAAATAAAAATATGAAAAAATTAAAAATACAACAAGTGGAACAACACGGAAATATAGGACACTAATGAAAAGATCAACCTTGTATCAAAAGGATATAAGAGAAGAGAAGAATTAAGAGAATAGTATGATCGATCTCTTAACAGAATAATAGATGAAAATTTCCCCAATAAAAATGACAACGCATACAAATAAAAGAAGCACAATGAACTCCAAAAGACAAGATCAGAAAGGAAACTACCATGCCATATCATAGTTAAAATGCTAGACGCCCAAAAAAGACAATGCTGAAGGCTACAAAAGAAAACAAGTCACATACAAGGGAACCATCATGAAAGAATTATAAACTGACTTTTGGCAAACTCATGAAAAGAAGAACATGGACAAAAGCATTCCCAGTGTTAAAGAAAATAGATGCCAACCCAGAATATTTAACACAACAAAAATGTGATTATAGTTGGAGGAGAAGAGAAAATCTTCATGACTAAACAAGATGATAGAGATATACATGTTTGGAAAACCATCTTCATAAAATACTTGAAGCAATTCAAAGGGCAGAAGGAGCATCATCAACACCTAGGAAAGAAACTAATAAAACTAACACAAGGAGTAAAAATCAGAGGCTAAAAGTCCAATGGATAATAAAGTTGAAGCAAGCACATCCATCTTTTCATTTTATAAACTTAAATATTAATGGGTAAACTCCCAATCAATAAGCATATCGGGCTGGAGAGATGGCCTACGTTTAAGAGCAACCAACCGCTCTTACAGAAGGACCAGGTTCGATCCCCAGCACAACAAATGGCAGCGAAGAACGTCTGAAATTCAATTCAGGAGGAGCCATCCGTTCGGGAATCCGCACCATCTTCTGACTCGCGCATTGCATGCACAGGTGCACAGACTGCAGCAGACAGATAATTCAATACGACATACAGAAATAAATAAAATTAATAAAAAAAATTATAAAAAATTAAAAAAAATTAAAAAAGGCATGCAAACTGGGAGAGGATTGAGGAAACAACCCATCATAATCTTCTACAAGAAACCCATCAATTTAAGGATAGGCACCAACTTAGGTTGAAGGGTGGAAGAACAGTATTCAAGCAAATGGGTACAAAAAAGAAAGCAGGTGTTGAAAGTTGAATCATACCAAGGATGCAGGGATGGTTAACATATGAAAATCATAAATATCAATCAAAACATATAAATGGACTGAAAGACAAAAATACACCATAATCTACACTGAATGCAGAGAAAGCTTTGGACAAATCATCATCCCTTCATGCTAAGTCCTAGGGGGAATTGGACTGGAGGTATATTCCCAATGTAATCAAAGCATATACAGGAAAACCCACAAGCCAAAATCATCCTAATGAGGGAAATGCACAAAACATTCCCTTAAAGGTAGGAACTCGCAAGGCTGCCCTGTCACACTCTTTTAAGATAGTGCTTGAAACCCTTGCTAGGGCAAAGTCAAGAAAGGAACTAAAGAGTATACTATATGGAAAAGAGGAAGTCAAGCTATCCCTTTTTGCTGTGATATATTTCTATCTAAGAGATAAGAACTCCCAGAAACATCCTAGAATGATTAACAGCTTCAGTAAAGTGGCAGGACACAAAATAAATCTAAGAAAAATCAGTAGCCATATTTTACACAACACGTAAGCCAACTGAAGAAGGACTACAGGAGACTCTTCTCACTCTCAGTAGCCTCAAAAACAATAAATACCTCGGAAAACCTAACCCAGACCCAAGGAAAATTTTAAACCTCTGAAGAAGGAAATTGAGAAGACACTAGAAGATGGACAACCTCCCATGTCTCATGGATTGGGAAAATAATATAGTAAAAAGTCCATTCTACCCAAAATCCATGTACAATATAATGCAATCATCAAAAATCCCAGAGCTTCTTCACACTTGGAAAAAAAAAATCCTCAATTTCATTTGGAAAAGCAAAAGACCCCAGAAGCACAAGCAACCCTGTGTGAAAGAGCAATACAGGGGGGAGTCGCTCTACCAGACATCAAAACTAATACTAGGGCTATAGTTAAAAACAGCTTGGTACTGGCACAAAACAGACCAGTTACAATGGAACAAAACTGAAGATCCAAACTTGAGCACATACAAATCTCAGCCACCTCATATTTGACAACGGGTGTCAAGAAGTCACAATGGAGGAAAGCAAGCATCTTCAGTAAGTTGGCCAAAACTGGATCACAGCGTGTAGAAGGATGAATTAAACCCCTACTCTACCCCTGTAAAAGTCAATTCAATGGATCAAGACTCAACGTGAGAACCCAAACTCTGGAGGTGGTAGAAGACAAACTTGGCAGCAGACATCAAAGACATAGGCGTAAGAAAAACTTCCTAAATAGAAAGCAGCTGCACAGAAATAATTTTGACAATTGACAAATGGGCACTTCATTAAACTCATGTTTTTTTAACTCACTCAAAAGAACAATAAGGAAGTGAAGAAAAATCCACACAGAGTGGGAGAAACTTCACTGAACATCATCATTGACAAAGCATTATTTTCAGAATATAACAGCTACTCAAAAAACAAAGAAGAAAGAAAATAAATGAGTCACTCAAAAAGAATGGAAAAGAATGATAGAGACTTCACAGAGGAAGAAATTAGAGAATGGCAGAGAAACATTTAAAAACTGTTCAACGTCATTATATATGAGAATGCAAATTAAGACACTCTAAGATATCATCTGACTCCAATAAGACTGCAGGATCAAGAAAACAAATGATATAAAAGTGGCTGGAGAGGTTTGGGGAAAGGGAACACATCCATTGCTGGTGGAAATGTAAACTTATACACACTATGGAAAGCAGTGTGGAGAACCTTAGGAAGACTCAAAATGAGCTTTATTTGACCCAGTCATACCACTCCTGGGTATATCAATGCCAAGATCTCTTTACTGCAGAAATACATGCACAGCTATATTATTTAGCAGTCTGTTCAATAGCAAAGATGAAACCAACCCTAATGCTCCGAATGAGGAGTAGGTGAGAAATGTGGTCATGTACAAATGGAGTTCTATGCAGACCAGTAAAGAAAGACAATACTCCGGGTTGGCTAGGTGTCCCACCTTATCCTAGACTGCGATGGCACGGCAGAGGCAGGTCTGATTTTTGATGAGTTCAAGGCCAGCTGGTCTCAGCCGGTGAGTTCAGGAACAGTGGGGCTTATAGGGACCCTGTTTCAAATGTACAAAAAAAGGAAGAAAACATATGAACTTGCAGGTAAATGGATGGAGCTTAGAATATTATGATAAGTGATACAACAGTCCCAGAAAACAAGGATGATGGTACTTCCTCATATGTGGGGATGCTAGCCCAATAACGTTATAATATTACTTGTGCAAGAGGGATCATATTAAAAGAACAAAACTCAGGCAGCCTGGGGCTAAAAAGAGACCCTGTCTCCAAAAAAAACCAATAAAAAATAAAAAAAAAAAAAAAGAACAAAAACAGAAAGACTGCATCAAGAAAACGACTGAATGTGAATTGGGAGGGGTGAGAGGGCGGGGGAGAGGGGACACTGGTTATGTATTCAAGTAATGTATATTATAATTGTACATCAGTTCAACAAATCATCCAATTTTGCCCAGACTTTCTTACTGGTTACATGATATTTAGGACTAAATAAAGTAACACTATGTATTATTAAATCAACATTGGTTTAAAGGTTACTGATAAAAATGTAATAGCACCTGAGTATAATTGGAATATAAATGGTTGTATGTCCACATTTTTTATGATTAAAATCTGTATAACACATAATTTGTGATTGTGCACAATAACAATTCTCTGTAATTTTCTGTTAGTACATATCACTTGTGCTTCTACTTTTACTTGTGGATCGATTTAACTTAAAAATGCATTAAGTTTAGCTTCCAATATAACTCACTTACAGTCCCCAAAACCACCTTGGGTGATTTGATGAAATTGTTGCTATTATTCACACTATATGGTATGTGTATAAAACTGCCTTTTTGAGAACTCGGGTCAAAATAACAAAAACCTAAAATAACAAAATGAGGGGGAATACAGATAGATAATAAAACCTTTATCGTCAAAAAAACTTTGCAATTCGAATTTAAATACCTGGAAAAAATTTGTATGTTCAACAGGTCAAAATGTCACCAACTTTCGTGAGAAAGGAAAAGATACAGCATTGCATTGTGTAAGGATGTACAGTAAGTGCCAGCAGACAAGACAGGGCCCATCTGAAGCATTGAAAGGAAAAAAGCCTCAGACTGATACAGGCAATCAAACCATCTCTCTGGATCCACTATTTGTAACAACTATTTATAATAATCCTAACTGAAACTTACTTCTAGGGGCTGACCACAAAGTTTTCAATATGAGAGCTCTTTCTTACCTCCCCTCCTATGAACAAGGAGAAATATGCATGATGATGAGTTAGTTCTCTAACTGTACATTGGAGCCACTGTTTATAAGAAGTAACTCTTTATAAACCAGATAAAGACTGCTTCTTTAATTGACTAAATAGACATGGAACCTGTGAAAAGGATTATTCTCTATTCAGAACAAAAATATTAAAGTCTCTTAAGACTATGCTCTTAAGCAAATATATTAATGAAAGGAGAGCTCTGATATCAGCAATGAGTTATTACTACCAAGAGATGTTTGGTGCCAGGATCCAAGCCCCCCAAAAAAAAAAAGGAAAGGTTCTTGCTGTAAACTGGGATACGACAGAAGAGAGGTGTACGAGGTAAGCTCGCTTTCCATGACTGATGTAAGCGATGGGAATGACGTATTGGAGACTGCACTGCAAGTGATACCAGTGGATCTCTGGAATACCAGAGAGTGTTACCAAAGGTCACTAAACCAATAAAGCAAATATAGGTCTCCTTGAGTCAAGCAAGACTCCTCCATCAACACCAGCTACACCTCACCTGCCTGGAAATACTGTGCAGCAGTGGCAGCCATATGCTTGTATATCCCAAATCTAATTGGCTATCAGCTCTCTCCTTGGAGGAATAACCCATGGCTGATGCCACAAGCTTACATCCTCTAGTGGTTAGGAATGTTATAAGCCACAGTAAGACCCTGTCATATTTTACAGAAAAAACATAATTCATGGATTAACATACCATCCAAACATCTATGTCTATACCAAAGTAACCTACCATAACAATTAGTACTGTTTAAATACCTATATATCTAATTGCTTGTGCTTCATTAGTAGGATTGAAAGATTATTCCTGGACAAACTGTCAGCCCATGAAAGGAAACAGCCAGAAATTACCAGAATCCAAAACAACAGCTCCAGAGAAAGTAGACTGTTTTGCTTCTCATCCACCCGTGCCCCTTTTCTAAGCCTAGGGAACAATCTGCAGAAGAGGGGGTCATGGTAGAATGTAAGGGCTGTGATTGGGGTGAATGGTGAAACTACAGCAATATAGTCTGGACACTTATTTGATCAACTTGATTGAACATACAAGCTCCCCCCTCACAGCTGGATGGTGGGACCCTTGGGCTGTGTGAGTTTGGGCACAACTGCTTGCAAATTGGTTTTACATGAAGGATGCTTGTACTCATAAATTATTACTTATTGTTAAAAAATGAAAAAAAATATAAAGAAGTAATAGAAAAAAAACAGGACAATTGGAAACAAAAGAAATGTTTAAAAAGAGTATCTTTCTCTTTATTGGTTAATCTTTACAGTTTAAACTGTAATTTTTGTCAATATGCAATAATGACTGTTCAAGAAATGATTATTTCTATTATGTGAATATATCCAGAAGTTAACAGAACTCACATAGTTTCTAGGGTTGAAGAGATGATGAAAAAAACACTTTGGGGAAGTAAAGTATAACAGAGGGGTTCTGTGGAGAAGAAGAGTTAACTGTGTTTTCAGGATGACCTTTTAATCCTATCACAACACAAGTCTTCAAAAGTCCTGTGTTGTATAATCACATTTCCTAGAATACAAGACAGTCAAGTATGGGTCTGTTGAGCAGGTGCATCAGAGAGTCAACAGAGTTAAGATGAAAAGAATGGCCCCACTTAGAACCTGGCAGAGGAGTAATGGTTTTATTCATTTATTCATTTTGTAAACTTTTTTAAATATATGGGAGCATAAATTTGGCTTGTTAGACCATGGGTTATAGTCATATTTTGTTCAGTGTAAAGTGCTGAAGATGTACATCTATTGGTTCTAAAATAAATCAGCATTTCTTCACTATTTACATTTAATGTAACAATAGTATAAGTCTTTGGTATTAAATTTTTAGTTCGAAAGCCCATTTTCACTAAGGCATAGAGACATGAGTTGAAAGGGGAGATAATGACAGCCAAAGTTCATTGCCTGGAAGACAAGACCATTTCCCGGTTTGTGGGACACTTACTATGTTAAATGCTATTTAGCAGCGAATCAGGGATAAGAATAAATTTTCATGTTTCACAAGTATATGGAAGGACTATTTTCATAAAAAATGAGGAAAATCTCAAGGAAACGATTAAGAGAAAACTTAAAGAACAACATTTTGTGATAGGGAGGCCAGACAACTGCTTCATAGTTTTTCTTTTTTTAATTTATTTATTGATGCTTTGTGTATCTCATACATCATTTTTTATTCCTGTTCAGGCATATTCCCCTATTCCTTCTCCCCACCCCACCCCATCCCATCCCAGATCATGCATTCTGCCATAACTGTCCTGCATCTTTCTCTCAGTCTTTCTTTTTTTATGCTTAGGAATTCACATATTCCTCTGTTAATTTCATATTACTCTAAAATATGGATACAAACTCTCCACCCATATACAGTAATTACAGAGTCTGAGAATAACTGGTGGGTGGATTCTAGAGCCCATTGAGAGATTCATATTAAACCAACATAGTTGCTTTCAGATAAACAAAAATATAACCATACTGTCGTTCAGCTTGCCTTTCATCTGGGAAAATTGGTGTTAGCATTCACAAATGAGGGAAACCATTCTCCATTTGTCTTTTGGAGACTGTGTTACTTCACTCAGCCTAATGCCTTCGAGCTCCATCCATTTACCTGCAAAGTTCATAATGCCATCTTTCTTTGCAGATGAATAGTATGCCATTGTGTAGATGTACAACATTTTTTCATCCACTTGTCTATTTAGGGCCATTCGGGTTGATTCCAGGCCTTCACTATTGTGAAGAGAGCTGCAATAAACATGGATGTGCATGTATCTTTGTGGTAGGATGAGTCTTTGGGGTATATACCCAGGAGTGGTATGACTGGGTCAGGTGGTAAGCTCATTCCGAGTCTTTAGAGAATTTAAAAATCAAGATCTTAAAATATAAGTTTTATAGTGCATGAGACAATACATTTATGAATTATTTATATGTTATTGTTACGATTAAAGGAGAAAAATGGTGGAGGAAAAGTAAAGAATAACTTCCATGGAATTATTAATTTACTGTAGTAGGAATGAATGTATGAACAAGTAGATGACATGGAAATGTGTGTGAACAAAGAAAATCAAAGCATCATAATAAGCATGTTACAATTTGAAACTCAGGTAGACCTGTGATTTATTATGTAAAAACATTTACAAATGTTAAACACCTCAAGGAAGTATTTTAGCAATGACAATCCTCCCTTTATGAATGAATGGATTTCTTTATTGGATGAATACTTTCTATATAAAACAAGTTCTCTCTCTCCTCTTCTCTTCTCTTCTCTTCTCTTCTCTTCTCTTCTCTTCTCTTCTCTTCTCTTCTCTTCTCTTCTCTTCTCTTCTCTTCTCTTCTCTTCTCTTTCTCTCATTCTGACACCTGCAGGGTTTCCTCATTCTGCCGTGGAAATATAAAGTCAATGTCTCTTGATGCATGTCAGCCCCCTTCATGGATTTAACAGCATCAGAATGATATGAAGACAAATAAATTAGCTTCTTTGAAAAATTTACAAAATCTGTGGTACTCAGTCTCAGTGTAGTAACACACTTTCACAGAAGAGTACTTTGGTCAGGACATTAGGAAACATGTTTATATAATTGCTTCATTAATTTCTCTAGCATTAGATATCGAGTCCTCCTCTGAAACAATGTGTGTGGAGCCATGTTAAAACATTTAGATAACTCAAGAGAATGGTGACTAATTAGGAGAGTAGGAGAGTGAGAGGATTTGAGATGTTAATAAATAATGCCAGTGGTCCAGGGAATGTCCAAGGTAACACAGTAAAATAAGGAACACTCTGAATGAAAAAAAAAACAAAAAAACACAGAACAAAACAAACAACAACAAACCATTCCTATTCAGAGTCACAGGCAGTTATTTGCTTAGTTGTCGAAGTATAAAGAGCAGACCTCAGGGTTCAGAGGGCTATAGACTGTGTACTCAAAGAGAAGTTTAATAGTTGATTCTTCTTAATGCTCTGAGTTAGTTTATTCATCTCCCTTATCTGTCAAGATAAGGAATTTCTGAAAGAATTTCCTAAAGGGAAAAATGCTACTCTGTCGCAGGCTATCAAGCAAGAACTGAAAAATCCATAGAGAAACAGAAACTCTGGGTGTTAGAACTGCAGAAGAGAATTTCCAGTAGTGGTTAGGTAGTGGCTAAATGTTAGGTAACCATATACTGAGCGACAAGAATTGGTGAACTTGGGGTCTGGACTCACTAATTATTCCAGTAAGTATCTTGCTGTGGAAATTTTTCTGAATAATAACATAAGAGAGGACAGATTTACTTTGGCTTAGGCTTCTGTGAGTATACCTCCAATGTCCTACTGTCTCCAGACCCAGAGTCACCCACCTCTGCCTCTCCGAACCCTGACACCAGCTATAGACCAAGACTTCTAAACATGGTCTTATGGGAAACAATTCATATTCAAATCATAATTAGATAGATCTCTTGAAAGGTTTGGATAGATCCATGACAACACAGATAGAAGCCAGCAGATAATATACCCTAAGAAGTTTTGTCTGCAAAAATTAAAATCCAGGGTCTGGAAAGATGATCATGGGGAATAGAGCTCTTGGCTACTCTTAGAGAGGAGCTGGGCTTGGTTCCCAGGACCCACATGGCAGCTAATGACTATCTCTAATTGCAGTTCCAGGGGGTCCTATATCTACTTTCATGGGCATTGTATGAAATGCACTTTCATACATTTAGGCAAAACAATCAAACATGTAAAATAAAAACAAATAAATAACTTTACAAAAATAAAAAGTAGGAAGATATATAAATATACAGTTGGATTGTAGTAAAACAGCTTGACTCATTAAATTTTCCAAAATGTCATAATGGCATGTTTAGATCAGTCATTTCAAGAGTCAATGATATGGAACTACCCTTGGGTAAATTATTAAATACACATGAATTCCTCATATTGCCCTAATTTCTCACTTTCAACAACTTATATCCATTCTTTCAATGACTGATATCCATAAGGTACAAAAACACTGATACCCAGTGATTAAATTAGATATAGCTGGAGTGGGCCCCTAAGATAGAATTTCCAACTTCATTTTTTTTTTGGGGGGGGGATTCAAAGCAGATTTTCCTGTAGCTCCAGCTGACCTGTAACTCACCTTATAGACATTAGGTGGCCTTAATGTCATAGAGATCCACCTGCCTTTGCCTCTGTCTCCCACGTACTAGGATACAGAACCTTTGTTACCAAACCCTGCCATAGACATCAAATTTTGAAACCATATTCTCTTTTTTTGACATTTATTCTATAATTGTTGAGAAATTAATCACAAAATGAAAATATGCTTGGACCATTTTCTAGGAGAAAGAAAATGTGCTTTTGGTTCATCTCTCACATAGAACTGAACTAGTTAATTTCACAAGAGCAAGAACAATGCTCAGCAAATGATGTCAGGAAACAAGTAGAAACTTCACAAAGGTAATACACAGGTGACTAAACTCATCAACTTGAAGAAGCAATGTTTGTTCCCTATCCAGACTTACTCATATCTCAATCAGTAAAAATTTAAAATAGTTTTAATTGTTTTCGCTTCTTTAAATTCCTGAAGTATCTTTGCTTTTTTCTTCATTGTCTTTCTACACTTCCATACACTTTGCTCTGATCATTTACATTAAGTATAAAATGAGAAAGAGAGTGATATGCAGGTCAGCTAATTATATTCTTGCTAATAGCCCCATTAGTAACTTTCTGATTCAGTTTCCTAAAAAGCTATCATTACCCTCGGGTAGAGAATAATTTTTAGTGACCCAAAAGTAGAAATGTATCTGTTAATGCACTCCAGCATCTAATTTGTAGTATAAGATAGGTTTTAAGACATATATTTGTCATTATCTAACCTTTGCTGAAAAATAGTTGTTGAAATTAAATGACAAGTATTGTAGAAAGTATTTGTCAGGGAGAAAGGGAGATTATAATCAGAGTTGTGGGGAAATTCAGGAATATGATTTTTGAAATATCAGGCTAGGAAATAATTTTTGTTATAGCAGTCAAATTCTGGTCTCAACATTTTAAAGCAATAAAGCTTTATTCACAGAAGGCATTGATTTGAGCCATATCTTCTGTTTTTATAATTTCTTAAGACAATAAATATTCTTGATTTGTGAATAAAAAACTAAGGGAAAAAACCTAAGTCCCTATCATTAATTATTGTACTTATGTAATTAGCAGCATTATTTATATTTGATGACTTTTACTCTATAGCTTTGCTCTACTAACAAAGGCTAGTTTTTATTTGATCATCTCAAGAAGAGTGTCTTCATTTCCTTTCTAAAGCCAACTGTGTAAGTTGAAATGAAATAGAACAAACAATGAAAATTGCAGAGTATAAAATAAGGTCATGTGTTGCATATGAGAGTGAATGTTCACAATACAGGTGCAATTGTAGATGCCAATAAATATTATGTTATTCAAAGAGAAATATACATATAATCTTAGGACAATCAAAACGAGGCAGTTTTATTTAAAGACAAATTATTGTCAAGTTCTTTGTCATTTTGAAATCATGTAGAACATGCATGATTTGGAGAGGATTGGGAAAACACTAGTATTGACAATAGCTTATTTATTTCTATGTACAATATAATTTTATTGTTTGAGCATTAATAGAATATTATTACTAGAGTTACTGAACACAATATAACTGGAAATATTCTAATTCTTTCCATTTCTATTTAGTTAAAAGTCACAAGAAGCACAAAATACAGTGCTTACAGATAATCACTCACCTTCCATCCACTAAAGCATGTTACTACACAACTTTACTATATTATGTGAACAAAAATGCTGTTTTATAATACTATTACCTAGGTTATAGGTTTTGTTCAGTAATTTTACATGCAATATTTTTGTTTAGTTTGACTTATATTTGTTTAGTTTGACATATATATATATGGCTATTTATATATATTTGTCTTACATTTCCCAGGTCAGAATTCATTACTGAGGGAGCCCAAAGTTGGAACTCAGGGCAGGAACTTGGAGGCAGGAGCTGGAGCACAGGTCATGGAGGAATGCTGCTTACTGGCTTGCTCCTGGCATGCTTTATATTATTCAAAACACAAAACTATTCTACTGCAAATTAGAATGTCCTCTAATGACTCAGAAGAACCATAGTTCTTTCCCATCCTTTCTAAAATGTTACTATTATCAATCACTAAAATTTGACACTGAGGAACTTTTATTCCTGTAAATATGTATAATGAAATTATTTAGCTTAGATTTATTTTACTGAGCATAATTCTTCGGTTCCATCTACTGTGCTGTATGTATTGTGGTTTATGTCCTTTTATTGCTGAAGAGTATTCCATTATATTAATGCACCACAGTGCTTAGATATTGTTATGTTCAGAATATGAAGCTAAAATTGCTCCTGGGAGGTGCAAACAACAGTGGGCCCCTCCTTCCCAGGTTCCTACAACAAACCGAGATCCAATTATGACAAACTGTAATCTGGGAAAACAGTGAGTTTATTGAACATTGGTAAGAGTTTGCTAACAGGAGTGTGGGTGCATCCCTGCTAAGGGTGCACTGGAAAGTCTGCAACCAGGTGTCACTCCTGTGTTTTCTACACAGTGCACAAAATGGCAGGAGAATTTTCCCACAGCTGCCATAGCTTATGTACCTTTAATCTCTTTCTGCCTTGCAACTAGGCCCAATTGGTTGTTTGGAAAATGTTTGGCTGAATCTCCTTGCTCCTCCTTTCTTGCTAAGAGTAACAGTCGACAAGTTTCACTGTGATGATCCTAGGCAACCTGGTCGAACCAAGCTTGAGAAGATGACCTAAAAGTCTGTGGTCTGCCTAGTAGAGAAATAGTAGAGAACAGTATTATGCAACAGTCTCATGCAACAGTCTCAAGTACTGAAGGCTCAGTCCTTAGCTAGATATGCTATTTGGTTATTTCTGGCAATTTTAGAATATAGTGCCTGTGGTGGTTTGAATGAGAGTGTCCTCCATAGGCTTTAAGTATTCAGACATTTTGTCCCATTGGTGGCACTGTTCTGGGAGCTCTTAGAAGGTGTGGCCATGCTGGAGGAAGTACATCATTAAGGGTGGGCTTCATGAGTTTAACAAGCATTGCAGTCAATCTCTCTCTCTCTCTCTCTCTCTCTCTCTCTCTCTCTCTCTCAACTTCCTGTGCTCATTGCAAGATGCGAACCTCTGCTTTCTGCTCCAGCTCCGGCCACCATGCCTCCCACCACAATGGACTCTAATTCCCTGGAACTGTCAATCATAAGCTCAAATAAACTCTTCATTTTATAAGTTCCCTTGGTCATGGTGGTTTTATCACAGCAACAGAAAAGTGACTAATACAGTGCCTAACTGAAAGAAATAGACCACTGGGGCTATATCACTGAAAGATGTACGTTCTCACAGAACAATCTAATTCTTCATAGGAATGTTTCCAACTAAACCCAGGACCATGATAATGGCAGAAAAATGTCCTACCCCAATCAACTATACATTAATCTAATGTAGACGCATGCCCCCCTCCCAACTCTTAATGTATAGTTGATTGATGTGAGTTTAACAGGTATTCAAATTTGCCCAAACTTTGTCTACATATTATATGCTATTCTAGGTCTTAGTAAAAGTAAAAATGTCTATATTAAACAACATTGGTTAAAAGGTTTTAATAAAAAAGGGAATACATTTATGCTAATTGGAAATATAAATTGTAGTCCACATCTACTTCACTTATTTGTATAACAACAACTTTGGGGTTAATGGATACAAATATTCTCTACAATATTTGTGTTGCATAGTATCAACTTGTAACATTTCCTTCTACCCGTAGGATAATTTACCTAAAGGAATTAAATTGGCTTCCCAAATTAACAACATACAGTCAATGATAAACAGCTTAAAACAGAAAAGTTGGCCCAGCTAAACATTAAAAGGAAGAAAAGCCTCAGACAGCTACAGACATCAAACATCTCTGTGGATCCTAATAGTAACAACTATTTATAATGTGCCCTAATGAACTTTACCTTTCAGGTGCAGCAAAGTTTTAATATGAGAGACTTCCTTACCTCATTTTCATAGAACAAAGGAAAACATGATGGTAATGAAGTAATTCCCTAAATGTAAGTTAGAGCTGGCTGTTATAGAGGTAATCTCTTATAAAAGCAATATAGTTGCCTTCTTTAACTGACTGATAGTCATAGGAACTGTGAAAGGATAATTCCCTATTCAGAGCCAAATATAATACTAAAATCTATATAAGCTGGATAATTAAGCAAAATATATTAATTCAGGAGAGCTCTGTTATCAGAAATGGATTATTCAGCCAAGGAGATGTTGGCTAGGGGACCCAAGCCCCCAAAAAGATAAAGGCTTTTTGCCAGCAAACTGAGATACCTGCAAGAAGAGAGGCCCTGCTGTCGAAGACCTGGCATAAGCATGGGAAAGATATATCAAGACCACCCTTGCAAGTATACAGTTGGCCTCTGGAATGCCAGAGAGTGTTACTAAAGGCCACTAAATCAATAAAGCAAATATCTGTCTCCTTGAGTCAAACAAGACTCCTCCGTCAGCATCAGCTACACCTAACCTGCCTGGAAATACTGTGCAGTAGTGGCAGCCAAATGTCTGTATATCCCAAATCTAAGTGGTTATTAGCTCTCTCCTTGGAGGAATAATTAACAGCTGATTCCACAAGCTTAAGTCCTCTAGTGATTAGGGGATGTTACAAGCCACAGTAAGACCTTGTCAGCCTTTACAGAAAAGCTATAGTCCACAGATCCAAACATCTGTGTCTATACCAACATAACCTACCATAATAATTAGTACCATCAAAATGCCTGTATATCTAATTGCTTGTGCTTCATCAGTAGGAATAAAAGGTTATTCCTGGATTAACTGCCAACCCATGAAAGGAAACAGCCTGAACTGTTCAGAGTCCAAAACGACATCTCAAGAAAAAATAGAATGCTTTGATTCTCACCCACTTGTGTCCCTTTTCTAAAGCCTAGGGAATAATCTGCGGCAGAGGTTGTGTGGTAACATGTAAGGGCTGCGATTGGGGTGAATTGTGAAACTACAGCAATATAGACAGGACTCTTACTTGATCAACATGATAGTATATATAAGCTCCTCCAGCTGGACAATGGGGGCCTCAGGCTGTATAAGTTTGGGCATAGCTATTTGCAAATTGGTTTTACATGAAGGATGCTTGTACTCATTACTTATTACTTTAAATAAATAAATAAATAAATAAATAAATAAATAAATATTCTACCCCTGAACTAAAAATACCCAACTTTATTACTTGTTAATTTTGAGATAGGGTCTCACTAGATCTCTCCTTTTCCCCTCCCTTTCTCTCTCTGCACTTTCTTAGTCCTCTTTCTAACATGAAATGGGCTGATTTGGCTATTGCAAGACTCCCTCTATGGTGCTCTGCATCAAAAAGAACCCAGAAGCAGTAGAGGCAACTGTTCTGACACCTGCAAAACCAAGAGCTAAGATAAATTCTGCCTCTTTATGTCATGTGTTATGTCACAGTAATAAAAATATCTGATAAAAACAGAGAAAATTCACAGAAAAATAAACACAAGTAAATGTTAACAAAAAGAAATTTTGTATTTGCTCCACTCTAGGGAATTGAGATTGTACATTTACAACATACTTGAGAAAATAGTAAAGATAAGAGTAAAAAGCAAAACCACAGGGGTGGGGAGCAGGACTTTGTTCCAGCACCACTGAGGCAGAGACAGGCAGATGTCACCGAGAGTGAGGCCAGCCAAAGAGCTTCAGGTCAGCTGGAGTTAAACAAACAAATAAAATTCAAATAAAAAAGAGAAAACAATGACTAGTGTTTGCATATCACAAAGAGGCAGCTGATATCACAAATGCTTGCCTCTTGTCATGCTTGCTTTTGTACAGAAGTGATGTTTGAAATATTTTGTTTTAAAGGTAACTATTCCAAACATCCCTCATAAATAGTGTTATCACAAATTTTCTTTCTGAATCCTCAGATTTTAATTTTCTGTGGTTTCCCATAAATAATCTGCAGATTAATATGTGATTTTAAAAATTAAATTAGTGAATGTATAAAACAGTATATTTTAAAATTCAACAAGGTGATGGCTCTCAAGAAATATTACTGTCCGTTTTTTTTCTTCTTTCATTTTCTTTGTTTGACTTGGAATATTTCAAACAAAATCCAAACTTGTTCTATCATGTATATTCGTCACTAATTTTTAAACATATTTAGAATACAATATATATTTTCTAAATCATGTGTATGTATATAGTAATGATTTTAGTCTAAAATGTGGAAATGTGTTATCTGAACATACACATGATTTGGAAAGTAAAATGCATATTTTCAAAGGTTATTTGAATTATAATTCAACTTTTCAGTACTTAGGTAATCTTAAAAACATACACAACAAACAATATTGGATATTCAATGAGTTTAGAATATTCATATTTGGGCTGGAGAGATAGCCTAGTGGTTAAGAGCACTGACTGCTCTTGCAGAGGACCCAGGTTCGATCCCCAACACCCCCGCATGGTGGCTAAGAACCGTCTGTAACTCCAATTCCAGGAGAACTCCAGTTCCAGGGGAATCTGAGACCCTCTTCTGACCTCCGCGGCATCGCACCACACGGGTGCACAAACCTACATGCAGACAGTACGCTCATACACATACAAAAATAAATAAAATAAAATTAAAATTAAAAAGAATATTCATATTTGAATTTAATTTATTAATTTTGTTACTTTATATTGGAAGTCACTATAAAAATTCATTGTGTCAGATACATAATATGGACTTATCATTGAAAATGTTCTTGGGTAGAAACTGAAATGTAATTAGATACATAATGTAAATCTCTGTATATTTTATGAATTTTACATCAAAATGCTAAATATAACAAGTTTAACAATTATTGAAAAATTATTGCAAGAATTTGTAACCACATAATTTTAAATTTTAAAACTAAATGAAAGTTTTATGAATTGGAAGATTAATTATTCATACCTTTTAAATTTTAAAGGAATTTTCCCAAATTTTAAGGAAAAGTTTGTTATATCAGCATGCAAAAATTTCTTTAAAAAAATTACTTATGTAATATCAAGTTAAATTCCTTTGTTGAAGAAAAATTCTCAGACTATAGGGATAAAAAGAAAGAGAACATAATTTCCAATATAACAAATCACTGACAAAATTAAGACAAATGTAAACTGCAAATTGCTGAGATTTTAAATTTTTTATTTTTATTTTAGTGTATGAGCATATTGCCTGCATATGTGTAAGTGCACCCATGTCATGCAATTTCCATGGAGAGTTGGGGTTGTTGGATCTCCAAGAACTGGAGTTATGGATGATTGTTGGCCTCCATACAGGGGCTGGGAATCGAATCCGGATCCTCTGCAAGAGCAGCCAGTGCTACTAACAGCAGAACCATCTCTCTATCCCCAATACTGAGATTTTATATTAAAACAATAATATATTAAACCAAACACAATGATAGTTGATTCCATAATTTCAAGTAATGCATAAAGTGAAATAATTTGCTAATCAAGTGGCACATGCCTTTAATCCTAGCACTTGGGAGGTAGAGGCAGGCGGATCTTTGTGAGTTCCAGAACAGCTGGGGCTACAGGGAGACCCTGTCTCGAAAAGACAAAAAAAAAATAATAATCATAATCATAATTTGCTAATCATAGAAAATTTAGACTATAGTTCTCAGTATTTGAGAAAGGAAGCTTATGTTTGATTTTGAGGTGCATATAGAATATTTAGAACTTGGGGCTGGAGAGAAGGCTCAGCAGTTAAGAGCACTGACTGCTCTTGACGAGGACCCGGGTTTGATTCCCAGCACCCACCCACATGGTGGCTAAAAACCATCTTTTAACTCCAGTTCCAGGGGAATCCAACACCCTCTTCTGACCTCCGCAGCATTGCATGACATGGGTGCACAGACCTACATGCAGAAGGTACACTCATACACTTAAAAAAAGAAAAATAACTTAAAAATATTTAATGAAAGTATATTTAGAAATGTAAAGAACTAAAGCTAAAATGGACTTCTCAAACTTTTGCTTAGTATACTGTCCATGATTATCTAGAGATTTGCATAAAAAGATCAAAATGATGAGGTGATTATGCACAGATTCAAAATTTCAATCATCCCATCTGTAGGTGGTCTCAATAATGAGATCCTCTTTGCCTAAAGGGAATGAAAATCAGCATGCTGGTTTCTTACAAAATTAGGGGAAATTGTACATTTATGGATAAATTCTCCAATAGGGAAATTAACTTCAATTGTTCTCTTAAATAATTGGTAAATTTAAATATGAAAATAAATATTTTGTATAAAACCAAGAACTTATTTTTGATGTAACTTATATGGTACATATTAAATATATAAATATGTATCTGAGATTGTTCAATTTATACATAACTCTCACCTTGTAAATTTAAGTTTGATTTACAATTTTATAATGACATGTTTCAAAACAGGTATAAAGAAAGACCAGGTAACATATCTAATCTTCTTCAGCATCTTACTATACTTTTTAGCCAGCAAAATGCTCATGTGGTACTGATCACTCTTCTCTGAGAAAGAAATACTTGAACCTTAATCTAGTATTTAGTTACAAGATATTAGAGAGTATACAGACCTGAGACAATGAGTCATGACCTAGAGGGAGAGGACAATAACAAAGCCTTAAGAGGTCCCAAAAGGGATTAAAAATTCTGAATCATATTCATTGCATGTAAATGGGGAGGGGTTCATATTTAAGATCACCTATCTGTATCTCCAGTTCCAGGAAATTTGATGCCCTCTTCTGACCTCCATGTGCATATCATAACACAGGTGCACTTACAGATAAGCAGGCAATGTGTATACTCATACATATAAAAATAGTAGATAAATTATTTTAAGAAGAATAAGATAAGATAACAGCAGGTCTTTCTAATGGATAATTTTAATCCCACCACTTGGGAAGCAGATGAGTTGGGTCTTTGTGATATTCAGGCAATTCTAGATAGTGACTGCCAGGCCAGCTGCAGATACAAGGAAGACCTCCTGAAAAAGAAAAGGAAAATATATGAATAACTATTTGAAACAAATTAAAAATTAAAGCCACCACCATGTGCATATGTTAGGCTAAGGAATAAAGAATAAAATACAGAATAATTAACTATAATATGCATGGCTTAGAACAGAAAAATATCAGCATGTTAAATACACATTACATGGGGTGAAAATAGAAGACATATCAGAGAGAAATTAGAATATTCAGTGTCCACTAAATAGGAAAAAAATAACAATAACCCAATTTAAACAACAGGTAACAATAAGTTTAAGGCATCAACAGAGCACTGCTGCTATATGGTTATATGGAAAAATCCCAACACTTTTATCATTTTAGTCCTAGAAGAAAAGGAGAGAAATATTAAAAGTTAAAATTGACTAAAATGAGGGAGACCCTCAGGCCTACAGGTCTGGGCACCTCACCTGGGCAGACACCTCGCCTGCTTGCACAGGAGTGTGGGAAGAACTACCCCGCTAGCAGCCAGACCATAGGACACCTGCTGCAGGCCAGGGAACAACAGCCCCTGCCATCCCCACAGCCCATGACCCACACTCACACCCACTCATGTTATGGGGCAAAATCCAGTCCCAGAACACTAGGCTTCACAACCAACCTAGAGGAACTGGCCATCAGGAAGCAGAGTGAACACAGTGCTCAGCTGCATCCCAACCTGACAGTTTCTGGAAAACCTTCAGAACAAAAGGGAAGAGATAGCTAGACTTTCCAACATACAACCAAAAGTGAAAGCCAGAAACCTAGACCAGCCAGCAGCCATAAACAAGAAGACCATAAATGTAGGAATGGAACTTTATCTGGCTTGAGGCAGGACCTGCAAGTTCTGTCCCAGAACTTCTGCAAGTTATCTAATATCTCCATGGGCATTCGAGTTGCCTCTGTGAGTTATCTGTAGCTCTGTGAGTTTGGGATTTTGCTGTATATCCTGCCTTGCCTATCTCTGCAAAGTTCCAGACCCTGATGGCCTTTTCCTTTGAGGTAATGATAAAAATGTCACACTTCTAGTTTACTGGTGTACAAACAGGAGCTCTGCAGCCCCTGGTAGGACCCAAGATGGCCTGAACTTCCCTTCCCCTCATTCACAGCCTTCTGCCCTCCACTTCCTTGCCCAAAGCACAGTAGCTTTAGTATATAAGCACATTGCTAGCATGAATAAAACTGAGTCACTTTTCTCCTGGACCCTCTCTTTGAGTCCATTTCTTCCTCGTCTGGTGACTTCTCCCAGTTTTCTCCCAATTCCTTGCTAGAAGCTCAGCCTAGGAACTGTTAGCCTGCCAGAAGGAGACAGCTCTGAGGCTTGTAGCCTTGTGAAGCTGTGAGCCGGTTCTAGGAGGGAAGAACTTCGTATAGATTGCACCCATGCATGATTAAAGGACCAACAGATTATATATATATATATATATATCTATATATCTATATATATATATATTAGACAATACACAAAGGCATCTGAAGGAAACTAGCAAAACAAGCCTTCAACACAGAGAAGAAACATTTGAGACTTGCATCAGAATAAAAAGAACAAAAAAACCCACATGTCAAAGACAAAATGAAACAAAAAACACGTAATAAATCTACAGCCAATTCTACCAGTCCTAGAGAAGATTCCCAAAATAAGATCTCCCTGGAGGTAACCCAGAACATGAATCTTAGAAGAACAATCATAGACATACTCAAAGAAGTCAAGGAATAAAAAGAAGAAACTAGAGGGAGAAAATGACAAACTCTGGAAGGAAGTGGAAACACTGAAAAGATCCCACACTGAAAATGAAAAAGGAAACTAACCAGTGAAGCAAGTAGCTCTAAGAGAATGACAAGCTCCAAAAGGAAGTGGAAATACTAAAGAAATCATAGGATAAAATGAAAAGGAAATCAAACACTCATTCAATCAACAGGAAAGAATGTGAGAATATGTCAGTAACAGATGGGATGAAGCAGAAAATAGAACATTAATATTGGAAGACAAAGTGGAAGAACTAGAATGCTAAAGGAAAGAATATGCAGAGAGGGGAGGCAGCATGGCGGCACCCGGGTAACAACGGAGCAGAACCCCAGATGGGCTCAGCATGGCCTTGAGCACAGCCTGCCACCTACAAGCCAGCCTCACCTGGCCCACTGTGCGCAGTGGTACGGTGGAGTCACCCAGCCAGCTAGACACCTGCCAGGTGCAGAGGGCACCTCAATCTGGGCCTGCACAACCCTCTTACACTGCAGTGAGGGCATCCCATTGAGAACAGCTGTAGGGACAGCAGAGAACAAAGCAGGTACATACTCAGCAGGGAACAGACCTGATTGTTACCTCTGGATTTCTGAAGAACCTCCAGACCAGAAAAGGAAGAGCTCGATGAACCTCCCTATATATAACCAAAAGTGTAAATCAGAAACCTAGAGTAACCAACCCTCCATAACCCAAGGAGAAAACAAAGAACACTCCTGTAAGAAACAGATAAAGTAAGCCTTCAAAACAGAAGGGAAACATTGGAGATTCATGCCAGAATACAAAGAGTAAATCAAACTCACATGCCAAAAACACAAAGAAAAAACACCAACATGGGAAAAGCGCACAATAAATCTCCACAAAACACTGCCAGTACTATATAAGATCCCTACAAGGAGAGCTCCCTGTAAGGAATCCAGAACAAGGATCTTAGAAGAACAATCATAGACATAATCAAAGAAATCAAAGAATATAAAAAACAAATCATAGAACTAATTGGAGAGAATGACAAACTCTAGAAGGAACTAGAGGGAGAGAATGACAAACTCTGAAAGGAACTAGAAGGAAAGAATGACAAAGTCCAGAAGTAAATAGAAACACTGAAAAAATTCTATGCTAAAAAGGAAAAAAAACAGCCAGCAAAACTGTGGTGTTATAATGTGAATCCTTTAACAGGCTCTAGAATTAACTTACCACTTATTTTCAGACATTGTAATTGCTGTATATGGGTGGAAGGTATGCAGTCATAATTTAGAGTTATATAAAATTAAAAGGAAAATGTGAATAGACATATTCTGGAATTAGCATACAGTTTGTTTTGAGGAGTCATAATTTTGGTATATATGTGATGCTTTTGGGAGCAATGCAACTGGGAGCAAACAACAACAACATAAGGACTGGTTCAAAGAACTGACTGAAACAGTAAACTTCTGCCCAAAGCAATAAACCTCTGCAGAGAAAAACTTTAAAAAGCCTGAGAAAAAGATGCAAGACATGTATGGCAGAATGCATGAACTGGGGTGGGGGTGCACAGAAAGAGGAATGTGTCTAAATTGGACTGAAAATGATGTATGAAATGCATAAAACATCAATAAAAGTATTTTATTAAAAATAATGATGGAAGTGAAAGATTATGTAAAATAAAATACAGTCTTAGCTGTTATGTATTAAGTAAATTACATAAAAGCAGTGATTAAAAAAAAAACTTTCAGTAAAGTGGCAAGATACAAAATAAACCTAAAATAATAACCTTTGTTTACAACAAGAACAAGCAACTGAAGAAAGAATATAAGAAGACCTTCCCACTCACAGTAGCCTAAAAAACACTAAAATTCCTAAGAACAAACCTAATCAAAGACACCAAAGGCCTCAGCAACAAAAATTTTAAAAGCCTGAAGAAGAAGATTAAAGAAGACATCAGAAGATGGAAAGACATCCCATGCTCATGGATTGGAAAATTAATATAGTAAAAATGTCCATCCTACCCAAATTAATATTACAGATTCAATGCAATCCCAATTAAAATCCCCCAAGAGTTTCTTCAAAGACTTAGAAAAAAAATCCTAAAATTCGTTTGGAAGCACCAAAGACCCCAAGTAGCCAAAGCAACCCTGAGCAATAAAAGCAATACAGAGGGATCACTACAGAAGATTTCAAAATATATTATAGGGCTGTAGTCATAAAAATAGCTTGGTACTGGCACAAAAACCAATCTGTAGACAAATGGAACAAAACTGAAGATTCCTCAAACTTGAGCCCATCAAATTTTAGCCACAAGATGTTTGACAAAGGGGCCAAAAATACTCAATGGAGGAAAGAAAGCATCTTCAGTAAATGGTGTGTGCAAAACTGGATCAACAACTGTATAGAATAATATAATTAAATTGCTACCTCTCACCCTGTACAAAATCAACTCCAAAAGCATCAAAGATGTCAATATGAAACCCCAAACTCTGAACGTGATAGAAGAAAATGTTGGCAGCTACCTACAAGACATAGGCATAGGAAAAGACTTTCTAAATCAGACAGCGGCTGTGCAGAAGGTAAGATCAACAATTGATAAGTGGGAATTCATTAAACTCAAAAGCTTCTGTACAGCAAAATAAACAATCAATGAAGTGAAGAGAAAACGCAGAGGAGGACACCTTCACCAGGGATACATCTGACAGAGCATTAACATCCATAATATATAAACTACTCAAAAAACAAAGAAGAAAACAAATGACGTACTCAAAGAGCTGAATGGATACTTCACAAATGAGGAAGTAAAAATGTCTGAGAACATCTTAAAAAGTGTTCAATGTCATTTAATAAATAAGTAAATGCCAATTAAAACCACTTTAAGGTTTCATCTCACTCTGATAAGACTGGCTAAGATCAAGAAAACAAAAGATACCAAATGCTGGATAAGTTTTGGGGAAAGGGAACACTCATCCGCTTCTGGTGGGAATATAAGCTCATATAATCACTGTGGAAAGCAGTGTAGAGAACCCTTAAAAAACTCAAAATGAGCCTACCACCTGACCCAGCCTTATCATTCCTGGGTATATACCCACAAGATGCACCCTAGTGCAAAAATACATGCACAGCTATGTTTATTGCAGCTCTCTTCACAATAGCAAAGAGCTGGAACCAACTCAAATACCTCTCAACTGATTACTGGATAACAAAAATGTGGCATATCTACACAATGGAGTTTTATGCAGTGGAAAAAAAAAAAGATGACATCATGAACTTTGCTGGTAAACTGATGGAAATCGAAGCCATTATGCTAAGTGAAGTGTATCCCTCTTTTGTGGATGCTAGCACCAAATCCCAAGTTGTAAGGCAAACTCAGGTATGTTATTTTATTTATTTTTATATGAAAGCAACTGTGCTGTTATAAGGTGAATCTCTTAACGGGCTCTAGAATTAACTTATCACTTGTTTTCAGACCTTGTACTTTCGGTATATGGGTAGAGGGTATGTATGCATATTTTAGAGTAATATAAAATTAAAGGAAAAGTTTTGAATTCCTAAACATATTTTGGAGTTAACAGTTTATTTACAAATGTTGTTATTTTGGTATATGGGTAACGTATAACTAGGCATATTTCGTAGCAATACAAATTGGAGGGAACAACAACAACAAAAGGATTCGGTCAAAGAACTGACTGAAACAGTAAATTTCTGCCCCAAAACAATAAACTTCTGCATAGAAAAACTTTTAAGACTGAGAAAAAGTTGCAAGACACGTATGGCAGAAAACATGAACTTGAGTGGGGTGAGGGGCATAGAAAGGGGAATAAGTCTAAATTGGAAATGTTGTATGAAATGCACAAAACTTCAATAAAATATTTTTAAATGTACAAAATGAAACAATTATATTTTTCTAGAAGTGGAAAAAATGCTTTCACAAAATTCAAGGGAAAAATGACACTTTCTTAAGTAAACAGTGAGAAAAAACAGTACATATTTTAATCAGAAACTTGAAGATTAGAAAAAAAATTATTTTTAGATGTAAAAGCAAAAGCCAATCCTTTAAGAATACTATATTCTTAGTATCTGGTGAAACTGTCTTTCTGAAATAAAAGGAATGTGAATATAGTTTCTTTTTAAAATATTTTTTTTTGAACTTCAGGGTTTTATTGTGCAACAGGGAGGGCCACGCTTGTGCCTCCTTACTCCCAAACTTTTAAATTGTTATACTGAGATTCCTAGTAACCCCCTTTATGATTTCCATATGGACTTTTAAAGACAATATCCCGAGGAAAACTCAAGCCTTCTTCTGTTGAACACAGACTGAACATTATTTACATAATTTATTTTACACTGATGGTAAGGGATTATACTGGAATTTATCACTAAACTAACTTTGTTTCCATCTTTTATGTCTTTACTAAATATCTTCACTGTGAAAAGAACAGGCTTGAGGTCTGGAGGGGAGACTTCCATCCCCCAGGCTCATGCGGCAGAGGAGAAAACAAAACAAATGAGAAGGGTGGGGGAGTCCAGGCAGAGGCTCAGAAAGAGAAGCTGGTCCCCGGAAATGCAAGTGTCAGGCGTCTGAGATCCAGCAAGACCGAAGGCACTTTGGACAGTGAGCCTAAACCAAGAGCAACTCGCGGTGCCATAAAAGGTGCAGAAAATCCAAAGGAGGATAAAGACATTGTGTACACCAAGAAATTAAGAACAAGAAGTCACCGAGACAGTTAAAATATTTTTATTATATTTTATGTATAGGAGTGTATTGCCTACAAGTATGTAAGTGGACNGTACTGCTCTTAGATAAACTTGGTGACTTGCGTTCCATACACAAGTACTCCATATTGTCCTCCTTTTTCCAGGAAGATCCATCTTCCTGGATGTCACCTTCCTTTCTGCCTCTCCTCACTCTCTGAGCATATCTGTGATCTCTTTGTCTGCCATTATTAGCTTTCATTTTCTTTCTTTGGCCATCATTAGTAAAACAGTTCTTTTTTTCTGCATAATGAGGCTTTTAATGACTCCTCTCATTAGGATGAAATTTAAGCATTTTTTTTTACCTCACACAGTATCTGGATTTCTAATGGCTTATGACTTTTCAAAGGAGGGCTCTTGATGCTTAGCCCACAGCAAGGAAGACCTGATTCTAAAGTGTTCTCTGCAGCACCAGGAATTTAAATGGAACATCAGGCAGTCCCATCAACTGCAGATGCATCCAGCATGGAGCTTTGGAGTAGAAGCAGCAGAACCAGGCACTTTAGGGGTAGAGGAGACCTGTGGAAAGTAAGTGTGTCCAGTGCAAGCAATCACAGAAGGAGTGGAGAAAGTGTGCTTTCAGTTGACAAATCATCTCTATCCCAGTGTCCCATCTCTATCCCAATGTCAATGGTAAGAAAGAAGATTCATCACGGCCCAGGAATGAAAGGAGAAATGTCTTTTGTTGTAGTGTTTTGGTTTATTGTTTGGTCAGTTTAAATAGGATAGCTTCACCAGTAATAAATCTAATCATTACACTTTTGTAGTTCTTACAAGAGAGCTTTCACTGATGTTTAGAACAGTTCCAACTCCAATGTCCCTGTTGCTCTCATAGCCATTCTACTTTAGCTATGTTATCTTAGGTATATTGCTTTCACTCATAAGTATCTCAGATATTTTCTGTATAAAACAAGAATAGTAACAGTACATTATAGTACCACATGATTATTATTTAAACAGAATTCAATGAGATAATGTAGTCTAGTGAATACTGACTAGTGTTGTTAATGCACAAGGGAAGGTAAACATTTTATAAATACACAAAGTGAATGGGTGGGAACACAGGTCTAGATTTGTTAAAAAAATAAAAATAAATTTATGTGAAAAAATAAATAAATACACAAAGTGATCTGTATATAAATTTTAACTGGTATAACATATGCATACATATATTATCTTTCTTTTTTACCTATTTACTCATATTTCCTGTATGAGTAATTTACCTGCATATGTGCAATTGTGTCTAGGTTGTGCTATGGCCAAAAGTCCAGAATACCCTGGAATAGACTTTAAGGGTGGTTGTTATGCCAGGAGAAGGGGCCTGTGCACTGAACCCAGGTCCTTTGGAAGAGTGGACAGTTCTCTTAACTGCTGAGCCATTTCCAGAGCCCTATTTTTCTTAACTTTCTAGAAATTTCAGTGTTTTAACACAATTCCTCTCATATTCTAGCCAAGGTTCTTAATCATTTCTCTGGTCCCAGAGCTTTCCTGTTATTTCTTGTGTCCTCACTCAGAAAGACCAAATAAATGCCTTAGCTAGTTTCAACATGTAACTTTTTTGTTTTGGTTTGTTTTGTTTCTTTCCTTTCAGGTTTGAATTCTAGCTGGAGTTTGAAGCATTCACACAACATTATAAAGGAGTTTAGGACGTAAATTAAAACATTTTGAAAAGGAAAACTAAATGTAATTTTTAAACAAACAAATTTATGCTGGGTGACAAAGAGTTGAATTTCTTTAAGGGAATGACTCCAGATATGGACCAGACTCCATTGGATGAGCTCATATCCAGGGACATCTGAGTATACAAACTAGATGTAATAGATTCTCCATATGGCAGAGTAAACAAATTCCAGGGGAGGGGCAAAAGGGGCTGCAGATAGGGAAGAGAGTCTAAATATAATTAAGATGTATTTTATAAAATGCAAAAAAAACCCTTACAATTAAAATATACATTGAGAAAGTAAAAAGAAACAAAACTACACCTAGAACTGCCTTATCAGCCCCTGCTTCAGGAGAAAACAGCTGGAATTTTCCTAGGAAACCAGCTTGAGAAAACAGGAGAAACTCTCTGGGCTGCCTTGAGAAGTGTATATGTGGGCCTGGCATGGTGGCACACGCCTTTAATCCTAGCACTTGGGAAGCAGAGGCAGGGGGATCTTTGTGAGTTCAAGGCCAGCCTGGTCTACAGAGTGAATTCTAGGACAGCTGGGGCTACAGGGAGACCCTGTCTCGAAAAGACAAAAAAATAAAAATAAATAAATAAAATAAAAAAGAGAAGTGTATATGTAAGCATTGTGTTTGCTTTGGTAAAACACACTCCTTGGAATTCCAATTCATGCTCTCCTTTGTGGAACAGTAAGTAAAGAACCCGTTGCATGGCTTCAGGTCATATAAACCCCCATGGAAAGATCAGGATCCAATAGTCTGGAGGCCCACAGCCCTGGTACCCACCAATGCTGGAGGGAGGGTGGAATGCTAAATTTCATATACATATTCTAAAGAACCTACTACTTGAGCTCAGGCATTGGCGATTTCCCCCTTGGGGTTATTGTCCAAAGGATTAGTAATAAAACCAGTGACTTTCACTTTGTCCTCAGGCCTGATTTGAAAGCAGTTGGTTCCAGTATAGTTTTTTCCTCTCACAATTAAAAGTCACTGTTCTTTCCCTGAGCAAAATTCCTGAAATTCTCATATAAATCCCTTTGGTTGTCAGATTTCCTTGTCTATGATAAAAGGAGAGATAAAAATAAGAAATATTAGGGTTTTTTTTTAGCTCAGACACTTACAGGCTCTAGACCATGGTCTTTAGGAGGAAGACAATACACCTGGTACTGAGCACATGGCAGTGCCAAACTACTCAAAATACAACATCTGAACACATAAAAGTAAGGACTGATGTTACTTACCAAGGCACACCTCCAAGTATCTAAATCTCACCCTCTATGCCTGTCTTCTGAAAGGTTTCATCACTTCTCAATTTGACCCAAAAGCTCAGGGCAAAGCCTTCAATAACACAGACCTCTTTGCCTGACATTCTGCAGCCAAGCTAGACCAACTCCACACCTTGGGACCCTGCTGTACTTTCTTAACTGGAGAACACTGAACTTCCCTCGTCACAACAGAACATGCTGAAGCACTCTCGGTTTCCCTAAAAATAGTCAGAGTCTCATCTTCTTGCCCTTTACTGCTCCTATTTTTGGTAAAGCAAACAAANAGAACACTGAACTTCCCTCGTCACAACAGAACATGCTGAAGCACTCTCGGTTTCCCTAAAAATAGTCAGAGTCTCATCTTCTTGCCCTTTACTGCTCCTATTTTTGGTAAAGCAAACAAATGCAGCTCAAGATGCCTGGAGGCCCTTCCTTATCAGGACTTCACTGTCTCCACTTTTAGGGCAATTTTGGGTGAAAGTATATTCTGGAAAAAAACACCACCTTTGAATTGCCTAGTTGAAGGTCAGACTCCCAAGAATGTTGTAAACTTTGCTCAACAGATTTTTTTTCCAGTGTTATCAAGTTTATAATGTCAAAAGAGATCTCTTAAACTCCAAGGAAAATAATCTAAAGACCGAATCAAACCATGTGCACTGATTCAGAAATAACTCCATAAATAAAAAAAGAAAATCGATTTCTGTCCAGTTTCTTATTTATGCACATATAATTCCAGATACTCCAAAGAAAATTTTAAGTTCTCTCATTTTCCCAATTAGATAAGCTAACTCTAATCAAATATATTTCCTTTAGTTTGACTTAGTAAAAATTCCGAAGGGATTGATTAAACGGGAAAGTGCTTTGGTTTTCAGCTCTCTCCATAGCTTTCCACCCAGAAGCCTCAAAAGTCTTTCATTCCCTGAAGATATTTGCCAAGTAAGCTTTGCAGCAGTAAGGAATTGGTGTGAGACATACCGCGTCTGTACTGAAGCCAATCGATTTGTTACTATTTACAAATGCTTCCTTATATGGTTTAGGCTTATTGCTTTAATTGAAAGAGGTTAAAAAAATGCTGACGGAGGAGTCTTGCTTGACTCAAGGAGACCTATATTTGCTTATTGGTTTAGTGGTCTTTGGTAACACTCTCTGGTATTCCAGAGACCAACTGTACACTTGCAAGTGTGGTCTCAATACATCTTTCCCATGCTTACATCAGGTCAAAAAATGAAATGTTAACAGAATAAGAGATTCTATAGCAGTGAATGTGCTACATTTTATAAGTATTGCATTCTTACCACGCCGTGAAAGTAGTTTTTCTTTAATCCACATTATCTCTGCAAAAATAATTATGAAAATAATTTAAAATTCTAATGGTTTTAAAATTCTTTTACAACTTTAGGCCAGGTGTGGTGCACACCCTTTTTTTTTTTTTAGACAGGGTCTTCCTTTAGTCCCAGCTGGCCTGGAACTCACTTTGTAGACCAGGAGGGCCTTGAACTCACAGAGATCCAACTGCCTCTGCCTCCCGAGTGCTGGGATTAGTGGTCTCAGGTGCCAGACTCAAGCTCTGCTTCCCTGGCTGGGGATTCTGGTGTATGCTTTTAATGCTAACACTCAGCATTCGGCAGGCAGAGGCAGGCAGATCTCAGTGAGTTCAAAGCCAGCCTGGTCTACAGAGTGAGCTCCAGGCCAGCTGGAACTAAAGGGAGACCCTATCTCAAAAAGACCAAAAAAAAATCTATTTTACAACATCTTAATTAGACAACATAGAATGTGTCCCCAAATAGAAAGCAGCAAAGAATGCAAGCATAGAACAGGATGAGTCTGCATTTTTTCAAACATTCCTGAGAGCCTAGGAGTGCTTATGGCTCAGCTAGGTTTCTATGAACCTATAGCATTGGGATATCAGCATGCACAAGACCCATGCAAGCTCAACTAGACAAAACCCACAGAACTTCAGAAGTGGGTAACAGAGCCCAACCTTGGCTGAGGAAATATTGGTGGTAGATGGAGATCAAGTGAGGAAGACATAGACTTGTTTAGAAAAGAGACTCCAGATAGGCTGACTAGAGCTCAGGGGATGAGCCAGCACTGAGGAGTGAGCTGGGAGAGTAATTTGGTTCAATGGACTCTAACACTGAAAAATTATATATGAAACACGTAAAACATTCAATTAAAAATTAACGAGAATTTCTACCTACCAATAAGACAACTTTTCTATTTAGAAAAGAGGAAAAGATACAAATATTTACATCACAGAAGAGTATATTCCCATGGTCCATAGATAGTGGTACTGCTCACTTTGCAGGTTTGTACAAGCTTCATCCGTTTCCTAACAGGATTGGCATTTCAATTGTCACTTTTTTTTTTTTTTTTTTTTTTTTTTTTTTTTTTGGTCTTTTTGAGACAGGGTCTTCCTGTAGCCCCAGCTGTTCTGGAACTCACTCTGTAGACCAGGCTGGCCTTGAACTCACAAAGATAAGCCTGCCTCTGCCTCCCAAGTGCTAGGATTAAAGGCGTGAGCAACCACGCCCAGCTCAATTGTCACATGTTTTTGAAGTTGCATGAAGTATAAAACTCTATGGATAGCTCTTGAGTCCACAAACCATTGAGCAAATGATTGTGCCTGATGATTAATGACCGGTCGTGTCACTTTTCTCAAAATCGGTGTGGTTTTTTGGTTTGATTATTTGTTATTTAGTTCATATGTAGACAATAAATCACACAGGGTTTTGTTTTGTTTTGTTTTATTTGTTTGTTTGGCCGGGTCAAAGCGCAGTGATAAATCCACATGTTGTAACAAAATGGAGAATCCACAGGGAACACTTGTAAACAAAGAGAAAGCAAGCTGGAAATGAAGATGGACTGAAATGGAGAGATCACTCAGTGGGTAGAGCATTTGTTGTGCAAGTGGGAGGATCTGAGCTTGAATCTCCAGAAGCACCATCAAGCTGAGTCCCCACAGCAGATAGCTGTAATTGGGATGCTCCTACCTTGAATGAGAGGCTGAGACAGGGGACTGCACAGAAGCTTGTGGGCCAGCTAGCCTAGGTTGCACAGAGGGAAACAACAAAGATATTGTGTCTTGAACAGGTGGAAGGTGAGGACTGACACCCAAGGTTGACCTCTGACTTTCAAACACGCACCATGACAGGTGCCTGACTGTACTCATATATACACAAATGCACAGACACACATAAAAAAGATTAAAAAGATAGAAAAAACAATATTAGTGAAATTAATGTGTAATGTGAATGGAGTTGGAGAAAAATTACTGGTAAGGTTCCACGGCAAGAGACCCAGGTAGGTGAAGCTAACCACGCACCTAGGGAGAATGCTGGGGAAGAAAAGGGATTAAGACATCTCAGAGGACATGACTGAAGAAAAAATTTCTAAACTCGCAACCAAATATATGGATTTGTGTTTTGCCTCATGAATGTTAAACCTCTAGATTTTCATGTTCTTTAATTATATAATTGCTAATTAATTGAGCCAAATATTTATAAAAGTTGTAATTATCCACAATCTGCTTATAAGGAATCAAGCTTATTACATGTATAAGAAATAACTCATGCTGGAGAGGAAGCTTAGCAGTGAAGAGTATGGGCTACTCTTGCAGAGGACCTAAATTTGGTTCCAAGTACCCATGTGGTGGCTAACCACAGTCTATAACTCTAGTTTCATGGAATCTGATCCCTCGGTGCTATGTGGACATTGTAAAATATGGGTATACTTATATACATGCAGGCAAACCCTTCATACCCTGAAAATATAAATAAATGTGTAAATATTTTAAAAATAAATGAAATAAAAATTTTGAGGGAAGATAAAGATGGAGATGCTCGAATAATATTGGTGCAAAATTATGTTGACATAATTAGATCTTTTATTAATTAGACAAAATAGAATGTGTCTCTAAATAGAAAGCCAGAAGGAATGTCAACATACAGCAAGATGAGTTTGCATTTTTCAAACATTTCCCAGAACCTAGGACAGACTATAAGGCAAGTACATGTGGTGGGAATTGCTCATGACTCACCTAGATTTCAGTTTAATGAAAAAGGAAAATAAAGAGGGCTTGAACTTGTTTGCAAATGTCAGACCCCAATGAGGCCTGGAGATGACCTAAGACAGTCCAGATAGAAGCCTATGGCAGGCTAATTTAAACAACTGCTCAAGATAAGAACCGGGATAGAAATGCTCCTGTTAGAGAAGAGGATGCAGGAAAATTTCCTGGTAAGTTGGAGTAATCACTTAACACTTGACAACGAGTTATACACTCCTTCTAGACCAACAGAGTGAGCAATTCCAACATCCCCTTTAAAACAATAGCTGGGCGTGGTGGCGCACGCCTTTAGTCCTAGCACTTGGGAGGCAGAGGCAGGCGGATCTTTGTGAGTTCAAGGCTAGCCTGGTTTACAGAGCAAAATTCCAGAACAGCTGGGGCTACAGGGAGACCCTGTCTCGAAAAGATAAAAAAAAAACAACAAAACAATAACCATGAGACTACAAAGGTATCTGCATTTCTTTAGAAGAAAGAAGTTGTGTTTCTTAGAAATGTGTGACATGATTTTATTCTGTGTACAGTGTGTGTGTGTGTGTGTGTGTGTGTGTGTGTGTGTGTGTGTGATGTGTAGAGAATTTAAAGCAAGCGTAACAAGAACTTCCAACATCAATGCCAACAGCAAAAACATATTATCTACTAAGGTAGGCCACCACATACCTAGAAAAATAGCACTTTACCAATATTATGTTTTCCTGGATCTCCAGATAGTGTTACTATTTGTGTTACAGTGGCAGTAAAGACCTATTTAGAGAAAACTCTCCTATCAATTGAATATAAGTTCTGGCTTGGATGGACATCTAACCTTCTTGGTGGGTTGAGTCAATCACCCCACTAGGGAACCACCCTAGGAAGGTGAGCTCTCCTTCAGCTATGCTGAAGAGATTGGCAGAATAAATGTTGCTTTAATGAGATTAACATACTTTTCCTTTCCAGGATTCCTGTTTCTGATGCAGTAGGCATGCCCTTGTTCAGAAAAGCATAGGGTCTCCTTTTCTTCTTTCTGCATTTTACCCAAGAATGCCTCCCCCAAAACGTTGGCCTTCCCCTGTATTCTGGGTTTCCTTCTTCTTTCTCTGAAGATTCTTTCCCTTCTCATCTCCATTCTCATCTTCTGGGCAGCTGCAAAGATTTAAAGCTTGCCCTCTGTGAGGGTATTTCTTTTAAAGTATAAAAATTTCACAGTGTCTATTTGAGTCCATTCCTAAATTGCCTTATTAATGAGATAAAGAACCCCAAGGGGGCCCGTGTCTTTCCTGTATCATTTCTATCCCTGTGACAACTAATAATAATATGTACTTTCTTAGGAACAGTGTTATATTAGCAATGATAATAATAATAATATATTTATTATTAAAGTAATTAAACACTTATATATAGTAAGCACCACATAAACATCATGGTTATTAGTGGTATAATTTATTAGTAATTATATAAATTAGTAATTATTAAAAGTACTGATACCTCATAATTTTTCATCAAACTTCTAAAATAATTTGGAGAGTAAAAGAATTAGATTCAGATTCTAATATGTCTTTGGACGTTGCCCTATTTCAGTATATGCATGTCAGTTTTAATTACAATAAGATATCTATTGAAAGGTTATAATGCAACAGCTCATATGAATAAGGATGAGCAGATAATTTATTCAGAATCTATAATAATTAATACAGAACAGAACCTAAATTAAGACAGTGGGATAAAGGCAGCAAAACATCTGCAGATTTCTCAAATACTTTGAACCTAACCCCTGGTAGAGCTGCAGGCTCTACCAGGAGGTAAATGGTCTGAGACCTAGAATATTTTCTGTCTTTTATCAAAGTATTTAAGGCTTATAAAACTGCCTAAGCTATGATAGGGATTCACTACTTCTTTTTTTTTTTTTTAACAAACTCAAATTTTAATGAATTCATTTGGTTTATAAAAAAGAAAAACAAGAATCATTTGAATGAATAGGTATTGAACTATATTTTGGATAAATGCAGTATAGAATAATTTTAATTCCAAAATGAGAAGATTTGAAATAGTTTTCAGAATACATATAATTAAAGACAGATCTTGAAGCTGCACTTAACTGGATGTCAAAGCATTAAGAGAGAACTCTGAAGCAAGGTTTTTCTTCCAGTTCAGATGCAAGATTTCAGCATTTCTTTTTTTTTTTTTTTTCTATTAACAATTTTTTCTATTATCGACCTGTCAAAGAAGTGAGATACATTTTTTTTGTTGGATTAGTGGATCATTTCATCTGAAGTCTATTTCATATTCTGTGTGGAACTAATTTTTGTTTTTTGAAATATAATATCTTGTCTAAATCACTCAAGTTCTGAGGAAGAGGCATATGTGCTTTAGGGAAAAGAGTTGGAAAAAGATATTTCAGTTTTAAAGCTTAAACTTAAAATTAAGAAAATGTGAATAATCATTGGTTGAATGGGGTTTAATATGAGCATTTAGAAGGGTAATTTCGGGGACTGGAGAGATGGCCTAGCAGTTAAAAGTGCCGACCGCTCTTACAGAGGACCCGGGTTCGATCCCCAGCACCCACATGGCGGCCAAGAACCGTCTGAAACTCCAATTCCAGGAGAGCTCCAGTTCCAGGGGAATCCGACACCCTCTTCTGACCTCCGCGGCATTACACCACACATGTGCACAAACTTGCATGCAGACAGTACATTCATACACATACAGAAATAAATAAAATTAAAAAAATAGAAGGGTAATTTCAAGCAGTACTGGTTTGAAAGGACATTTTTTCCTATGCTTTTACCACCAGTTCCCTTTATATCTTTGTCTTATGCCCCTGTTCAGCTCAACACTGAGTATGCCTACTGTACCTGCTTACCTCATTTGTTAATAGATAATTTGACATGCAGTTGTTAAATGCAGTATCCATGCCAGGGTCTAATTGTGAAGGTTTTGATATGCTGTCCCCTTTTTGGATTCATTCTGAGAAATCATTGTGAGTGTAGTATCTGAAGTCCTACTTGCAAATGTGATCCATTTCTTTTTTTTTTTTTTTTATGTTGGCAGAATAAAAAAAAATAATAATGTCCAACAGTCCTGTGCCCTTAATCCTAATGACACAGTGAACACCCTTAGTGCTAGGCTTGCTTTGCTTTCCTTTATCACCTTTGCCTACGGAGACTAGAGAAAGCCAGCACAGAGGGTGAGTTACTGGAGGAAAAGACAGAGCATTAAGAACACTGTCATGATCAAGGTATTTTCTTGTCAGTTTCACTAAAAGGAGTTAAGATCTATTGTTTTGATTAACCTAGTTGCACACTGTGGTGGTTTGCATGAGTGTCCCCCATAGGCTGTAAGTATTCAGACATGTCTCCAGTTGGTGGCGCTGTTTTTGGGGTTTAGAAGGTGTGGCCATGCTGGTGGAGTGTGTATCTGGGGGCAGGCTGAGTGAGTTTTAACAAGCCCCATGGTCTACAGTTGCCCTCTCTGTTCCTGTGCTCTTTGCAGATGTGACCCTTGGTTTGCTGCTCCATGATCCAGCCACCACGCCTCCGCCACAATGGACTAATTCCCTGGGAACCGTCAATCGTAAGCTCAAATAAACTCTTCCTTTTATAAGTTCCTTGTTCTGGTGTTTTATCACAGCAACAGAAAACTTACTAATACACACACCTAATTTCTAATCCCAACTATTAAGGAGTAAGAGCAATATCTTGGTAAAATTATGAGTTCAAATTCTCTCTAGGTTACAGAGTGCATTCAATCAGCCTGAGTAACTTAGTTGACCATGCCTCCCCTTAAAAAAATTGCTGTTTGAACTACAGCTAAATGAGGAGGGGCGTGGCATTGTCAATGCTCTAGGTTCAATCCCTGGGGGGGGGAAATATATATATATATATATATATATTATATTATATTATTTATATATGTAGTGTGTGTGTGTGTGTGTATACCCACACATATTGCAGTCAATACTCACTGTGCTTGAAACTTAAAATTCTCCTGCCTTGGTCTCCAAATTATGGAAAAATTTATTGTTCTAGTTTTATTTCTCTTGCTGTACTCAAACGCATTGACCAAAAGCAACTTGAAATAAAAGGGTATACTGCTTTTATGCTTCCCGATGATAATCCATCTTGGGGAGAAATCAGTGCAGGACCTGAAGTAGAGACTTTGAAGCATTCCTGCTTATCTTCTGTTCCGCCTGACTTCCTAGCTTTCTTTTTTTCTTTCTTTCTTTTTTTTCTTTCTTTCCTTCTTTCTTTTTTCTTCTTCTTTCTTTCTTTCTTTTCTTTCTTTCTTTTTTCTTCTTTTCTTCTCTTTTCTTTCTTTCTTCTTTCTTTCTTTCTTTCTTCGTTCCTTTCTTTTTTCTTTTTTCTTTCTTTCTTCCTTCCTTCCTTCCTTCCTTTTTCTTTCTTTCTTTCTTTCTTTCTTCTTTCTTTCTTCTTTTCTTTCTTTTTTTTCTATTTCTCTTCTTTCTCTCTTTCTCTCTTTCTCTCTTTCTCTCTTTCTCTCTTTCTCTCTTTCTCTCTTTTTTTCTTTTTGACAGAGGGCTGGGCCCAGCTATGTAGATTAACCTTCAGTCAAGAAAATGCCTCATAGACAGGTGTCACAGGACAGTATGATGCAGGAATTTCCTCAGTTGTGGTTTGTGACAAGCTTATAAACACTAACTAGCATATTCAGGTTGTACCAATTCTCCTGGCTCACATTCCTAATATATAAAAACAATGAGTAAAACTGCCAAAGCCCAATGGTAATATAAACAAACATAATCCACACTTGTAAATTATTGTGGTAGATCTGTGAGTAAGGATGATTATCGTGCATAATCTGAGTAGAATGTATCAGTTTTCCTGAGGGAAATGTTTTCTAATCACGGGAGATAAAAGAAAATCAGGATTAAATTAAATTAATTATATATAGGAAGTATATTGCAGAGAGATGCTTCCAAGGAAACTATTATAGTAAAGAGAAGCTGGGTTATTTTAATTAGATATTAAATTACCATAATAAAATATGAAAAGAAGCTTAAAAAATCAACCACGCAAACCTGTAAGGACCACTATACATATATTTAGTGATTCTTTTAAACATTTTAGAAAAACCTATAAAGATTTATGTTTGTATACCATTCATCCATCCCATAGTCAATGCATTCATTGGGATTTTCTATGCTCTTAATTACTGTGTTTAGAAGCCTTGTTAGTGAAGAAGCACAGAGACAGAAGGAACATAATACACATCCAAGAAATAGATGTGCCCAGGTATAGTCAATTGATCTTCAGAAAATTGCAAAAGCAATTCAATTGAGGAAGCTGAGCCTTAGTGATTTGGAGTAATTTGTATGTCCACTAACAGATAAACTAATGTCTGAACAAATCTCAGATAACCAATAAGGAAAAAATAGATAACAAGCTAATATCTGACTAAATCTCAGAAAACCACTAAATCTCAACTTATATAAATAATTAACTCAAAATTCATCATGTACATAGATGTAGAAGGTTACAACTTTGGGAGAACATTTTAAAAAATGATGCCTAAGAAAAAAGTTCTTACATCTGATAATAGAAATATGATTAATGATGGTTAATTTGATATCATTGATTAAAGGGAAATTTGGTATATTTTCATAACAAATTTTTTTTAAGTTAGCTTTATGAAAGCATCATTTAGAACATTAGAAAATATGCTGTATAACAAGAAAATATTTACATACTTCATGTTGATCAACATGAGTTTTGAGAATAGTTTTTCAATATATAATTCTTATTGAATTATTGTGCCTTTCATACAATACCTCTTGATCATGTAATTTTCAACACCGAGCATAAAAGTAAACCAGTAAAAACAAGAACAGGCACATTAACCGAAGTTTCCCAAGAGGGACTGCAGAGATAGCAAATAGTTGTATGCAAAGGTAGCCAAAATCATGAGCCGAAGGGAAAGAAAATGTGGTGTCCATACACCCTCGTCAGCAAAGCTAACACCAAGATGGATGAGCAAATAAACTGGAAGCTTGGAGACCCTGTTTCACTCCCACACCATGCTGGGAATGGAAAATGGAACAGCCACTCTGAAAGAAGGCCTAACCCATTCTTCAATGATTAAACATGAAAAACCTTGGTGTTAATTGTCAGAGAGGTGAAAACCTGTGTTATAAATTGCACACATGCATATTGCACACATCACTATGCCACAGAAATGGAAAAAGAGGCATCTCAATTGTCCCTCAGTGGGTGTTCTTTTAAACATACTATGGTACATTTCTACCATCTATGGCTGAGCACCAAAGGTCACTTATTCTCAGCTTCTTAAACAGCTAGGAGTCTGTGTTTACCACTACCTACTGCAATAAGAAAATTATTTGACCAAGGTTGGGGGCAGTACAAATCATGGAACAAAAACATACTTCAGTAGAGGAGAATTTGGCAGCCTGATCATTTAGTAGAATAATAATAGCAGGTTCTTCCCATGACCCAGGACCTACATAGCCATGGGTTTTAACCATTTTTACAGTACCAGACATTAATCTCCTCCTGTGGAGCAAGCTTCAAATCTCTTCTACTGAATAGGCTTTGTAGAAAAACATTCTTTAGCATTAAAAATAATGGCTTCACCATTAGCTTTTTGTTATTATAATTTATTATAATTTTCTTCCAACATGATTTCTCTACTTATTTACCTAAACCTCACTTATTAGGCTAAGAATCTCTCTTCCAAGTTTTCACAGTTGTAAAAATAAATGGTTAACTTATAATGATTTTATTATTAACCATTATGATATCCTGAATCTGGTGCCTCCTTTTGTTTAATATAAGGTGTCAGTTCTAACGGTCAATTAAAAATCTACTCTGTGTTTATTAGATTGTGAAAGAAAAATAAGGAACAAGTGAATTAAAAAATCATTTCTTCCACATTATTTAACAGGTATGGGTCTGTGTTAGGCATGGCATTCTCAGACTACAGCTGTGTGATGCATATTTCTATTAGTTTCTGACCAGTACTTACAAATTGACATTAATTCAAGTGGGACAGTTTATGCATGGTGTTATTAATAAGAAGTAAATGTATATAATCTTCAATGATTCACTTATAAGTAGGATAGAATGTATAAACTACTGACTATAAAGGCACAAACAATGCCTGCTATATATACTTCCCCTGGGCATAAAGGTCCAGGACTCAAATAGCACTTTCTTTTCTTAATGTGGTAAAATTACAAAATCCCAAGAATATTGCATTTTATAGTGATTTTGACATATATTCAAATTAAGATAGTATGAACCGTTATTAATAAGTACCAAGGTATATTCTGTGCATAGCATCAGTCCTTAAACAGTAATATGCACCTGAAAGTTTCAAGTATCTGCACTGTACACAGATTTACTTCCTAATTTTCATATTAAGTTTACTAGCAAGTAGATACAGATGCAGACATTGTATTTCAGTATCCTTGGGTGTGAACACTGAGGAAAGCAATATGAACAGAGAGGAATGTAATCCACAGCACTTTGGAATAATCAAATCCAGTCCAGAAATGCCAGTATTCTGGGACACTCAGCATAATGACTTTGATCTGCAAGTTTTAGAGGGACATATAGTTGCCTTGAAGAGGCATTTATTTCCAACACCCTTACTTTCACAGTGTCAGAAGAAATTAATTCATGGTTTTATTTTTTTGATTTATCTTCTGCTTTGGTTTGCTTTGGTTTGAGATGGGGTATCCCTGGAGCCCCACATGGCCTGAAACTCACTATGTAGACCAGGCTGGCCTGGATCTCATAGACATCTATCTGCAACTGGCTCCTTGATGCTGGGATTAAATTTGTTCAGCTCCACAGCTAGCTGACTTCATGTTTTAAAAATCCATATAAATGAAATTGACAAACTGATCAATTTCTTTTTTTTTCCATAGCACAATGAGTCCCATTATAGCTACTAATATTCAACATTCCTTTATATCCACAACACAGGACAAGTATTTTACCTTTAGTTGCTAAGTGGTTGCTAATAAATTTTTCTACATTGTTTCAAGCTGTGCCTATTTTAAAAGAACTGGGATTTATAGTCTTGATTTACTTTGACAAATATCACCATTTATCTTTTCTATCAAATAAGTGATTTAATATTATATCTGTAATCTCATATGTACATTGTACTCACAATTGTTCTAAAAATATAAGAATAGGTAAACTATAGTGTAACAGTATTAAGGATTTGGAGGCAAGAAGATCAAGAGTTTGGGGTCAGCTTCTGCTAAAAGATGAGGTCACTGGCAGCCTGTGCTGCATGAGACTCAATATCCATAAAATAAACAAAGGAAGCAGAGAAAGAGAAGAAAGAGAAAGAGGAGAAGGAAGAGGAGAATGATGATAATAAAAACATAAATGATGCAGAATCCAGAAATCCAGAACTTAAAAACTGGAACAGTAACAAAAATAAAGGCTTGAAAAGGATATATATTGATGATACAGTGCCTTTAATTGTGCCATTTAAAGTTAAATTCTTTACTATAATAAAGAAAGATAATTTACACTTATTAGGATAGAACTTGTGAAACATGAATTCACACTAGAGTCACCACTGCTTTGTAGCAGTTGGAGGCCTGCACAGAGAACCAAAGTGGAATGTAGTTGCTGTAACTGAAATTTCTAAACTACTAGTGTTCTGCTGTGAACAAAGGAACTGACATTTCCAGCAGCATTCACTTTGAAGCACTCTTTATCTCCTCTTAAAATTCGCAAAAGCCAATGCAATTACAATGTTGATTTTAATGATATTAATATTCCTGTTTCACATTTTAAATTACTGATTGTAAAAAAATTATCACATTTCCCAGGTTTAGGTTTTCCAGAGAGATTTATTGAGATATCTCTGGAAAGTACAATTTTCAGGGTCTCCCATCACTATTTTCTTTCAGGAAAGATACAATTTCTAAATTTTCTCTGTGTACATCTATTTTGAAAAAGAAATGTACAAACATGTCTTTTTATGATAAAATCTTTATTGAAATCCCTTTAAGTCCAAGTCTTCATGGCCATTTTCTGCATCACTGCAAAGTCATAACCTGAAGTAGGGATATGTATAATATATGTGTTTATGTGTGTGTGCGTGTGTGTGTGTGTATGTGTGTGTGTGTGTCTTGTCCTCTACTTGGCATGGTTTAGTGACAGTCTAAGAAGAAATAATGTCTGACTATCTATCTGGTCTCTAAGATAATTTTATTCAAATTCTCAAGCACTGCCAAGGTCTTTGAATTGCAATGCAGTCATGTGTGAATAAAACAATATACCTAATTTATTGCATATAGTAAAAAAGTATAAAAACTATGTATGGAAATTCATAATATACTGGAAAATATGCTCCAAGCAGAGATGGTTAGTGAGTGATATTTTAAGGCATGTGTTAAATACAGATAAAGGTAATTGAACATGCACATGGAAAACTCACAGAGCGGGATTATTGTTAGAGGCTTTCAAATCAAGGGCACAGAAAGAGAATGATGGATTCAATTATTCTGTGGGTTGTTTATTATTTTTCACTCATAGTTATTCAAGATTCACAGGCAAGTAACTTGCATACATTTCTCGATGTTTACTTGGCTGATCTGAAAGTTTACCTTGGCTTTGAAAACAATAGAGTACATATCTTACCTCAAAATAATGTTACAGGTAATGATATCTAAAAACTCAAAATGCCCCATTTTGTAAAATTTGGGTGAATTGAAATATCTTTTTAGAGATGAGGAAATAGGTCAGGTAATAAAGTTATTACAACACAGGAGTAAGAAGTACAGTTTTGATCCCCAGAATCCATGGCAAAGCTAGGTCTGTTACTTTTCCATAATTGCTGAACAAGGGCTAGAGAATCCCCTAAGCAAGATGGCTAGCCGGAACAGACTAGCTCATCTAGTGCACTCTGGGTTTATTGGTTCACCAGATATTTTTTATTTTTTATTTTTTTTTTTGAGACAGGGTCTCCCTATAGCTCCGGCTGTCTTGGAACTCGCTATGTAGACCAGGCTGGCCTTGAACTCACAAAGATCTGCCTGTCTCTCCCTCTCAAGTGCTAGGATTAAAGGTGTGTGCCACCAGGCCCGACATTCTTTTTATTTCTCAATGTTAATTTTTACTGAATTTTGGGGTGTTTCATATAAAGCATCTTAATCATATTTAGACCCTCCTCTATATACAACCTTCCATACCCCACCCACAGAATGTCATGCATTCTGACATATATGTTAAGAATTATGGAGTAACTTTTGTGGTTCACATGTCTCTCTTTGTGAGTTCATCCACTGGAGCCTGTTCAGCCTATCTAGTATCACTCTCTTAAAGAAGATCATCTCTCCTTCATCCAGCAGTGATCAGCTGCCAGTAGTTCTTTGGCTAAGTTTGAGGTTTTTAGGACACATCCCCAGCTATTTGTTTGTTTGTTTCTGAGTATGCGTGAGTTGTATGCATACTATCATCATTGCTTTAAGTTTATATGAGGAAATTCCTTGAGGTATGGAAGACTCTGTTTCCATATGGTAATGCACTATCCCTTGCAGTCATTCTGTCCCCTCTTCTGCAGTGGTCCCAGAGCCCTGGATGGTTGAGGTTTGATATAGGAGTCCTAGCCAGGGACACACTCTCTGTCGTCTTTTATTCTCAACCCTTTGGCCAAATATTTACATTTGTCTAGGGATGTGACAGACATACGGTTTTCTCTCTGGCGGTAGAGTTCATAGAGCCTACAGATATCTATTTTTAGTATGTTTTTTATTACATGGGTATTGAATCTTGAGTACACATTTGAAGATTTGATTGGCTAGCCTAGTCTGCAGCTTTATGGAGCTCCTTTTATTTGTAGTTTCTTTCCATCTTTAACTCTGCTTTGAATGCCCTTGCCCCCTTGGCTTCCCATACTATGTATTTTTGACTCTGGGACACAGACATCCATACAGGTTTCCCTATGTGTGGCTGCAGCTGAGTATTTTCTCATGCAATCTGGGAACTGTTTCTTTTTGTCTTTAACCATTCAAGAGTGCCACCATTTGTTGTCTAATGACCAATGCCTTCTAAATAATTTATTTTCTCTATTTTGTTACGTGTGTTTTTTTTTTTTTTAGGCTGGTTAATTTCACTTCCCCTGTAATTCTATCATGGTTACAAGTAGAATTATTTTTTTTGTAGGTATGGTTACTGTACTTAGGGCCTTGAACAGAGCTCTACCATTAAGCTACATCCACATTATCTGAAACTAATATTTTAATGGTGGAAAATAGTAGGAAAAAAAACCTCCTATCAGTAGCTAGAAAATACCTGTGAAATAATAGCAAACCTTTTATTAGTGTAAATTACCTAAAGTTACCTCTCCAAATTATTATACCACAGCATATCAACTCTCTGTAACTACAATGATCCTAGTTTCTTTAGAACAGATAACTCTCTTCATGTCTATTGTTTGTGTGCTCAGTGTTACACACCACTGTCCCTGTCAGCTTTTCTTCTGTGTGAGATGCTGTGTTACATTGACTTAGTTGTTTTCTGCTTCTAAGGAAGATAGATTAGTTGTTATCAGACAACCTTGAGAGCCTTTGACCCTAGAGAAAGAGAAGCCATTATTCTCTTGCTGATTTTCTCCATTCTTTTCACAGGCACTAAAAGCTGAGCACAGAGTTGAAAATGGACATTTAAAGGCTCGCTCAGAACAGGACAGAGTTTATTCTAAAATTAGCTTTAGGTTGACCAAACAGTACTTGATCTCACTTAATCTACAAGGGAGAGGGAATTCAATGGTCTTTGAGGGAGATTATATGTCTACATCTCCATAAGGATATGAGCAAGCACAATATCTGACATCCAGTAACACACTGGTGCCAAAAAATATTTAGAATGCCAAAATAGAGTGAAAAAGAAAAGACTTACTAGAGACAAATATATGATGAAGTCTTTGAAATTACCGGGTATTATAAACATTATATTAGAGTAAATTATGAAAATATGTGAAGCCAATTTAAAGTAGAATGTCAGGAATAATTATGTCTATTAATAGTGATTAAAAGAAATGAAGAGTGGGATGTTTACATGAGGTTTGTAGATATGAAAACTTAGAAATTGTAGAATGGAGTCACACAGAGCAATAAAAAAAATACAAAAACAAAAACAAACAAAAAAAAAGCTAAGTGTATGTGAAACAGATTTACCAACAAGTATAAATTATATTCTATTGTTGTAAGTTCCTACTGTCTAAGTGCCAGATGCCCAGAGGGTTGCTGGCCTTTTGGCCAGCCTTAAGGTTGATGAACTTGTGGCCAAACGCGTGCTAGAGCCAGTTTTGGGGCTGCAAGACTGGTAGTATTGTACAGCAAACACACAGCCACGAAGCCAGCTTTGTGGCTAAACGGTTGGCTTGGAAGCTGTTGGCTCCCTGGGCCCCCAGGCATGAATGAACCTGTGGCTGAGGCTGTTAACCTTCATGACCACCCAATCTGCTGGGGAGCTGCTGCCTCCCACAGCTGGACAAGCTGAAAATCTAGCTGTAAGATTATAAGTTCTGGGGCTGGAGAGATGGCTCAGTGGTTAAGAGCACCTACTGCTCTTGCAGAGGACCCGGGTTGGATTCCCAGCACCCACATGACGGCTAAGAACCACCTTTAACTCCAGTTCCAGGGGAATCCGATGCCCTCTTCTGACCTTGCACTATGCGGTGCACCAACCTACATGCAGACAGTACACTCATACACATAGAAAATAAATAAATTTTAAAAATAAAAAAAAAGATTATTAGTTCCATGTTGGTTCTGGTTAAGGAAAACATGTGTACAATAACAATCCAGAGATCTCCTTAGGAGGCACAACTTGTAGAAATTTTTTTTTTATTATTCTTAAAAGGGCAAGCAGCTTGTAAAGGTTTGGGACAGACAGTGTGACATCACTTTCTAGCGGCCAACCTAGAGCTTCATACCATCACATGTCATCCCAGCTTGTGGTGGTAAACAGTTCTTGTGATTTTTGCTCATGACCTTAAAGCATACTAACTAAACTGTTAGCCCACACCTGCCGAGAGCTCAGGCACAGCCACATTCTATCTTATATAACATAAATGTAGAGAGAAAAACAAGGAAATACAATAAAAAGTCACAGAAATTTCAAAAATGAAAAAAAAAAAACCCACAAAGCTACTGATTGAGATTTTAAAAACTCTATTAATTCCACAAAAATATAAATGCAAAGACAGGTATAATGTTTTTGGTACCCAAAAGAAAGGAAGATATTAAAATAAAAACCCCAAATAGACATTTTATCTTCAAACAGCAATGGATTACAGTCTGACATATGGAACTGTGAAAAACAAGGATAATGGCTATGTCTTAAAGCACTGATAAAAGTCAAGTAAGTCTGACCTAGAATTCTTTGGACAGTGAATGTAACCTTGATATCCAATAAGAAAACAATAGAATTTTGAAAATAAATAAACAAATGGTCAAGAAAATGTGCACTGAAACAGATATGGAAACTGACAGAATAATTGAGTAGGAACTCAACCTTCTGGATGGAATGCCACTTACAAGTAGAAGTACTTAAAGATTATAAATCAGTATCATTTGTTTTTTGTCCTCATTCTCTGGCTGCTATGTTTCCTTTGCTTTCTCTTACATGATGTTCTCTGAGCCTTTGTAATATGGGGCTTCATATACATGTCCTGTTCAGGACACTCAGTCTCAGCACTTTGACCCTGTGTTTATCTTTCCATATTTTGCTGCCCAGTGTGAAAACAAGCTCCTCTGGCCAACTATGGCAGCAATCCAGCTCTATGGGTATAAATATAAGTATTTAGAAGGCAATTTGGCAGTATAACCGTTTAGCCTATTAGCAAGTACAGCTTCTACCCTAGTGCCAATGAAGTTCCCAGACAATAGCATTTCACTATGATTACAGTATCAAGTGTCAAATTCCCTTCTGTGAAACAAACCTCAAGTACAACCATAGAGTGGTTAGGTATACCATAAGAACCATACCACAACTACATCAGTGGGTACATATTTTCTGTCAAGTCAGTATTGGAGCATATAGAATATAGCCATGTCTCTAACCATTTATGTCTTTTCCCCCAGGAGATGGCCTAACAAATTCTGGCACTACGACAGCTGGTAAATCAATATTAAAATGTAAAACAACGTTTATAAACCGGCCGAGGTGGTGCACCCCTTTAATCCTAGCACTTGGGAGGCAGAGGCAGGTGGAACTTTGTGAGTTCAAGGCCAGCTTGGTGTACAGAGTGAGTTCCAGGACAGCTGAGGCTACAGGGAGACCCTGTCTAGATAAGAAAAAAAAAAAAAAAAAACAATGTTTATAAACTTATCTGAGGTTTAAATTGTATGTGGAATTGAAAGTCACTGCACAGAAATGAGAAAAATATTTTTTGTGTACTATCTGTTTATTTTGTATTTGTATTGTATATATATATATATATATATATATACTGTTGAATACATATATAAGAAAGACTTTATAATTACAAAAAGTTGGTTGATATTAAATATTTAGCAAGTCATTAACAAACAGCAAATAAGAGAAGGAAAAGTAAAGGAAAACAATGGTATTAAAAGTGAGAGAAACAGAATATTGATAAAGCAGATTGAATCCAAGTATGCCAGCACTTATATTAGGTTATAATAGTTAGAATAATGAAACACCAATTAATGCATACTCAAACAAAACTGACTTTTTGCACATAGTGAAATTTGAAAAGTAAAAGAAAAGGTATTTCACACAGGAATAAACAATCACAAGTTCAAGAAATAATCACTTTCTCAAAAATTTCATGTCAATTCATTCATCTTTCTGTCCCCACAACGCCTCATCCTAAGGAATGTAATCTGCCTAAGGAGACCTGTATATTCATTCTCTGTACAGCATAACAATCTAAAAGGCAGTAGAATGCAGAATATCATGTTTATATTCACAAACATCTCTTGCCATTTTCAAACATCTATATTCTGGGTTTTTATCTAAAGAGTGATTTTACCTAGGCTTACTAGTTTGAAGCGTCTTGCATCTTTTTATCACACCTCATGTCTTACCTGTACTTGCCATGTGGCTTCCTTAATTGCACCTTCATAGCCTCACTCTAGTCTTGGCTAATATTCCTCACATTTGGCCAATTGCTAAAATGAATGATGATCCTATGAGGTGTTACAACCTATTGAATATACATGAAATTCTTCTTCATGCCTTTATTTGGATAATTATATTCTATACTGTAACCAATGGCAAAACTGAAAATAGAAAATTAAATCAGAATATTCATTTTTAATATAGCAATTTATGTCTGTGGAAAGAATTTGTAGCATGAGGAACTTTTCCTACTATCTCTATTTACAATAGTTTAAGTCCATTTGGGAATGTACAGATCAAGTATAATCAGAGTAATCTTGAAATAGATCTTTCTTAGTACAGACTAAAACTAAGCTTCAACAGAGCACAATTTCTCATCTCCTTTCGTATATGGTAGAAAGAATGACATGGGTGAGACCCAGTATCTGATTGCCAGTGGTCAAACTCTGGAAGGACTTTCACAAATTTGTGTCCTTCTGGACATGACATTAATTGCACTCATGAACTCACAGTAGCTGTGGTTGCCTGTACAAGACCTACACAAGATTAAGCCAGCATTTGATGAGGGAGAGGCTCATTAATCATCATTCCTCCTGAAGAGCTCTTGATAATAGCTGCTATGGAAGAGCCAGTTTCCTTCAGGTAGGTAGCCTCTGGTAGACTGCCCATGCTCCAGTATATGGCCTTACATGCATGCATTTACAGAGAGCTTTATTTGGACTCAATGAGTTATAAAGACAAAATAAAGAAGAATATAAAGTTGCGAGGTGGCCCTGGGAGTCCTGAAAAGTTGGAGGGCTAAGGGAAAGTAGATATAATCAAAACAGAGTATACACATACATGGAATTCTCCAAGAAGAAATGTAAAACAATATTTTTTAAATTTAAGTGATACTGTTTGACAGAGTATATTATGTAAACAGGAAATACTGACAAATAGTGACAAATAGCTATATTTTATAGAAAAACCTAGATAAGTCAACCATTTGGCCAAATCATAAGAGACAGCAACAGGAAACTTTTCATTACTGAAAGGAGAGGGGCATCCTTCAAATGTTCATCAGACACTATCCTTCAGTAAGCCATTACTGATGGAAATATAGAAAAACCCAAGAACATGCTAGTGACAAAAATGGGGTATAGTCACATCCAGAAGTCTCATAAACGTGTGTTACTACCAGAAGCCAGAATACACAGTTACTTTTATATTTAACAGGATTAGAGCCACAGCCAAGCTGCCTGTCTTTCATACATGCTAATATACTCAGATTAGATATTCAGGAAGATAAACGACCTATTAAGACTTTCGATTGGCTTAAAGAGACACAAATACCTGCAAAGATTCCAAACCTGGGTTCATATATGGATCCAGAATAAGTGCTTTTGCTGAAAAAGAAGAAAGGATTTCTAGCATGAATTTCCCAGTCATAATACCACAAGAGACATGCTTATGATTCTTCTAGTCCTCTTCCAAGAGAGAATCATGGACATTCAATTAAAAATGCTATTGAAGAAGGGAAAATTCTTTGGGTTGGATTTAAAGTCTTATCTGGAGATGTGAAGTATAATCCTATTTCTACATAGGATAAAGACTTTTAAGACAAAGAATAAATCCCTTTTCTGGCAAACTTCAAACAAACAGTGGATCCTTTTGTTTGGAAACTCATCTGAGATTTATATGTTCAGTAGTTTCTGTCAATTCCCATATTCGGCTCTTTGTTTATAAGATAAAATTTATTAGAAAACACACTAAATAGTGACCTGCTTAACTCTCCAAATAATAAATGGAAAGTTATCACTGAAATTTCTAGGTGAGAATAGAAATAGAGGTAGAAACAGTCAATATTTTACCATTAAATTTATAACAAGGATGACATAGAAATAGACAAAGAGTTACACAAATGACACTTCTATAATTATTTATGTCATGTTATACAGAGAAGACTCATATCTCTTTTATGTAATTGAAGGGGCCAACCTGGGACATAGAATTTTCCATTCTTCTTAAAACATGGACACTGCATTTACAACCTTATAAATTAAGTCTTTTGTTGCTATTTTTTCTTCTTCCCAAGACTGTGTTATCCTTTAATGCTATTTAATCCTAGCACTTGGGAGGCAGGGGCCAGCCGATCTCTCTGAGTTCAAGGTCAGCCTGGTCTACAGAGTGAGTTCTAGGACAGCCAGAGCTATAAGAAGACCCTATCTCAAAAAGACAAAAAAAAAAATGCGAGTGAGAGAGAGGGAGAACAGGATCTTAAAGATGTTACTCTGAACATCACAATGTCTGTGTCACACTTCTATAGCAAGAAGAAAGAAAGAAGGAATATGAATAGTTGAAGTAGTTCCTACAGTAATGTTCCAGTAAAGCATTTTTTAAAAAAATGATCCACTTGCTTGGATCATGACAGAAGCCTTAGGGAATTTCAAAATTTTGAAATCATACCAAGTATCATTTCAAGCCACAAAGGAATGGATTAAAGCCTGAAAGCAGCAATAGCAGAATCTTTGAATCTATATTAATACATGTAAATTAATGTACACCTGAAATATCAATGGGTCAATGAAGAAACTGAGAATTCGTAAATGTCTTAAGAAACTATAAAGTCATCACAGGACATAGTAAAACTTTTATGGTACTGAGAAAGCAGGATGAAGGGAAAATCATAACAGCGTTTCCATCAGAAAAGCAGAAAGATCTCAAACAACCTATGGTCCTATGACAAAGACCCAGAGAAACAAAAACAAAGACTAGTATGTGAAAATAAATCATGTAGATCAGAGCACAAATGAATAGTGAATAAAAAGCAGAAATAGCAATACGAAAGATAAAATTTACAAATGCTAGATCTAAGATAATAAGAATGGCCCCAATAATATCAGATATGTAAAAAAGAGAACAAGTGATAGTACAGAAATACAACGTAATGATGAGAAGCTGTTGTGGATAGCCACATGCTAAGCAGAAAAGCTAGAACTAGATACACTCTTGACCAAAGTCAGCCTCCAAAACATGGAATCACAGAAAATAATATTACTTCAAAAGAATAAGAATGAGCAAAGACTCAAGCAGTTTTAAAATGTTTCATGAAGAAAAGCCTAGGACCTGAGGGGTTCACTTCTGGATTCCATGAAACATAAAAAAACAATATTTTCCTAATACTCTCACATTATTTAAAATATAATAGATGAATTGTGAATTTTTCCAAATTCATCCTCTTTTATTCTGATATCGAAGTATAGTATAAAAGACAATAAACACAGAAATCATTAGACCAACGTTTCAAATGAAGGTCTGAAATAAGATAAAAGTGCTGCTTTCACCGTTTCTATTCAACACAGTACAGGAAGTTCTAGCCAGAGAAATTAGGTGGGAATTGAATTTTAAATAAATCGTCCTGGCAGCTTCATGGGCAATAGATTTTTACCTGGGCACATCAAGAGACAAGATAATTGGCTAAAATGACATGTAATTGCCTTGGTGACAGACAATGGGCCCTGTTTGTTGTGTTAGACTGGCATACTCAACTTGGATGGAGGGGATTTAGTGACAGGAAAAGATAAAAAAATCTATGGATAAGAATATGGAAACATATCATTGCTACCCAGGAACTTCAGGGCTTCTGAGTTTCAGGAAGACTATCATATTTGATGCAGGGCCAAGTGGAGAGAATAACATTAAATGAGTCTCAGGTAAGAACTATAACTAGCATTATATAAGAAGAGTCAATAGAAAAGAGTTCTAGTCTTAGCCCCATCTCTGAACCATGGCGGAATAGGTAGGAAAATACACACACACACACACACACACACACACACACACACGTGCGCACACACACACACACTCACACAATCATTTCTAGCAAAAATAACATTTTCAATGAGGTGAACAAATATCAACTGGGAACAGTCAGAAGGATAAGCCTCTCTGAAAGCACTGAAGGAAGATAGTTATCAGAGGACTACCTGGACCTAGGCTTATTCAAACTGTATTTCCAAATGGGACAGACAGGGTGTAACAGCAGTTTACCTCACCCACTGTGTTATTTAGTGGACCCTGTCAAATGGAGAACAGGAACTTAAACCAAGTGTGGCTAGGTCTCACCCACATAGCAATAGAAATTTCTACTTGGGTAGACAGATTATTGTTTAGCACAATGTAGTCTGTAGCTGGGCAGGAGAGATGTTTCAGTGGGTAAGAGCACTGGCTATTCTTTCATAGGACCTAGGTTCAAGTCTTAGCACCCACATGGCAGGTAATAGTTGTGCTTAATTCCAGTTCCAAGGGACCTAATACTGGACCTCTACTGGTCTCCAAGAGTATTTATGGAATTGGTGCATTTCAATATATGCAGGCAAAATACTCATGCATATAAAAATAATGAAATAGTTTAATGAGTGCTTTATCATCTTCACATGATCAGTATTCATCATGCTTTAGGAATGCATTACTAATTATCATAAATTCATGTGAGAAAAACAAAGCCAGGAAATTATAAGTGAAGATCATTTAGATAGGAAGAGTATGAGGATCAAAACTCATAATTGTCTTGTCCACAAGGTTAATAATTAATAATTCATTGATACTGCTCTCATGAATAGATGACACAGTGTAAACAGAAAGATAAGAATCCCACTGCAAAAGAAGTTATGCATGACAGCATGTAATTAAGTAGAAATGGTTCTGAACAGGAAACAAATATTTGTGGGGACCCTGGAATAACAGAAAGGGGAGACTAACTTCTAGAAATAGTCAATGGAATGTTACAGCACAGGCTCTGATTGAAGCCTGTGAGAATAGATTGGTGGTTGAAGAATCTTCAAAGAAAATAAATAGCATTGTGTACATGTCCAGAAATTCCTCTTACTAAAATGTTCTCATTTGCACACTTTCATCTCTGGCTTTGTTTGGTTTTAGTATTTATTTAATTTTTGTTATTAAATTTATTTATTTACTTATTTTAGTGTGTCCAGGTGTGTGTGTGTGTGTGTGTGTGTGTGTGTGTGTGTGTATGTCAGCCTGCCACCAGTGCTTGTGTAGCTGTCAGAGAGAGGACAACTTCTAGGAGTGAGTCATATTCCTCCCTCCATCATGTGGGTACCAGAAATTTGATTCAGGCTGCCAGGCTTGGCAGCAGGCACATTTACATGTATTTCTCCATTTTATTGCTAAGCATATTTATTTTTGTCCTTGGTACATTCAAAATATTATAATACCTGAAAATTTAAGGTTTTTCCAGTAAGAAATCTTGTGGTTATATTTCTAGAAGCAACTTATTTTGGGTAATCTGGTCAAATTTAGTAAATCCCAGAGATAGTTATCTTTGAGTCAAAATATTCAATATGCTTCTCTAAGAAGAAGGCAATAATAACAACAATAATTAATCCCAGATTTTATATGAATTAAATGCTAAACTGTTAAATACAATAAATATTTGATTCTGATATATTTATGAGTTAAAATACTTTCAGAGTTTACATTCCTGTGTCTTTGACTTCCTTCCTGCCTACCTGACAGATGATTTGTAAATTCAAGTCACAGTTGGATGGTCTTCACTCATCTAAGAAATGACAGACATCCGGGCTTCTTGGAACAGATGCAAGGCATTCATGGATGGCTCGGTATCCTTGGGGAATTGGCAAATTAACAAAGGAGTTTGGGTTCTAATATTGAAATAGTTGTTTCCTGGCATCACTGCAGAACTCTTTGATGACAGCTGTTGTCTTTCCATATTTTAGACTCTTAGTGACAACTCAGGGCTCTGAAATTCTTATTTTACACACTGAAAGCAAAGCAAAAGCAGTAATTCTGGAGACGTCTTGTTGATTTTGTTACATTTTTTTCTTTAATTTTTTTTAGTGTTCTTATACTAAATCAAAACAACATTGAGATATATGTGGAATTAGAAAGAATGCATTTTGGATATGTGATACAATAGAGTATTTGAAATATCAATATCCGGCTGGAGAAATGGCCTAGCAGTTAAGAGTGCCGACTTGCAGAGGACCTGGGTTCGATCCCTGGTACCCACATGGTGGCTGAGAACCGTCCATAACTCCAATTCCAGGAGAACTCCAGTTCCAGGGGAATCTGACGCCCTCTTCTGACATCCGTGGCATTGCACAACACAGGTGCACAAACGTACATGCAGACAGTACATTCATAGACATAAATAAATAATAAATAAATAAATAAATTTTAAAAAACGAAAAATCAATATCAAGTATGCAAGTATGCAGATTACCCAGGAAAGTTCTCATCAGTCCTAGGAGTGTTTGGTAAAGCAATAAAAATGTCATCTCATGGACAATTCTCTCATTCATGTTCCTAATTTTGGGAAAACCAAGATAAGTAATTTTTATTATAATGTCTCCTGTCGTTCTTTCTGGAACAAGAAAAAGAATCTTCTAAGAAAATGTCTATCTTTATTTGAATTTTTAAATTTCCTAACCCTGCAACTGTGTGATGATTTTCATTCTGTTATTTTGCCTGGTGCTTGAAATTACTTGTTAGTTCATATTAGTTTCATTAGTTGGGAAACAGTATTTTCAAAAGTAAATATGTGATTTCAAAAGCTTTAATAAATATGTTAATTACTCTTTCATTAACCATATTTACATTAGTGGTTTACATGCACTCATTCCATATACAAAATATATGGAAAAGTTCACATTGTATTTCCTTATGCTATTCTAATGAATTCTCGGTGAATTAAAATGCTGTTTAAGCTTTTCAACAATATTATGTCAGTTTCTTCTATATTTGCCATTTCAATTAACAATGTTAGATTTCATATTAAATAAACTCATAGATCAAGCTAATTTGAGAGTAGTCATTTATTAAACAAGAAGTTATAAGCTGGGCGTGGTGACACATGCCTTTAATCCTAGCACTTGGGAAACAGAGGCAGGCGGATCTTTGTGAGTTCAAGACCAGCCTGCTCTACGGAGGGAGTTCTAGGACAGCTGGAGCTACAAGGAGACCTTGTCTTGAAAAGTCCAAAAAAAAAAAAAAATAGAAGTAACATAAAAGTTATGTTAATATATAGTAAGCGAGAATAGAGAACATTTTGAAATAGTTTGAAATGTTCCAGTTGAGGAAAAGGTGCTTTCTTACATCAGGAATGTGAAAGGTCTTTTCCCTATCTTTGCCTTTGTTAAAGATATCTCTGCTTATGTAAAGTATGATTAGGAGCTTACAGAGTGATGAACAGGTAATGATTATTTACATGAGATTTGGATCCTCAGTACATAATGCCTTATCTACATAAGACCATGTGGAATTCATTGCAGCTATTTTTCAGTACACTGACTGCTTGTTTTGTTTTAGATTGCATTTTAGTAATAAGTAATATGAACATACAGGTTTATTAGGATAGTTCAGAAGATTATATCTTTAGATCAAAATTTTGAAAAAAAAGTGTATTAATGCTAATAATATTTATTTTTGCCTTGATTTCCTTAGGATTAATTTATAAATACTAGCAGAATTTAGTTTTTTTTTCCTAATCATAGCATTCTGTCAAACCACTCACAATTAGAAAAATGAACAACATAATTTTCTAATGTTAATAAGGTGAGTAATATAGCACCAGAAAATAATTACTGTAATGATAAATAGTAAAATGAATGAAAAAACAAAGGCACAACAGACACAGAATATATACACATGAGTTGAGATTATTAAGAGACATTATTGTTTTAAATATGAATAAAACTCAGATACGGCGGCTAACACCTGTAGTCAAAACCCTGAGGTGCTTAAGATGTTGGCTTGAGGAGGAACGCCTTTGCTACATAGTGAGGGCCAGTAAATAAATCCATAGGAATAAATTTTCAACTTATTTAATATAATGCAATGAAAGCCATGGCATTTTACAACCTGCACAAGTAATTTTAAATTCCAAAATATTTGAGAGGTCAAATAACTGCAGAATAAGTTTACCTAGTAATACATATAACATATATATTATACATCATATACATATGCATATACATATTAGATTATTAAATGATCAAATTTGGGCTGAGAGCTGTCAAGAAAACAGCGAATCCCCACAATGGTTAGCAATCATATCCCTGTCCTCAGTGACAGTCACATGTCCTCACCATGGCATATGATAGCTTTCTGTCTAGCTAGATATTATAGATATTAATAATCTTCCACTAAGATTGATCTATGAAACATGGAAACTCAGATTAACTTATAATCAGTTTCATATCAATCTTTTCTATTTTTATTTACATAATAGGTTTAATTATTCATTCAGTTACTTTTCATTCATTTGATTAGTATGTGTGTGTGTGTGTGTGTGTGTGTGTGTGTGTGTGCATGTGTTTGTGTGTCCACACCATGGTCATGTGCTGAGGCCAGAGGACAACTTGTGGGCATTAATTTCTTCCTTCTTTCATAAAAGTTTCAGGGATTGAACTCAGGTTATCAAACATGTAGGAGGACAATTTTACCCACTGAGCCATCATGTGTGTCCCTGAATCTTTTTCTCTTTATTTCTCTATCAGTTACAATGAATTTATTCACATGGCAGTGTAAGGTGTGATAGAATATGGCATTCAGAAGAATGTGCATATAAAATTTCTAGACAAGAGAACGAAAATATCAAATATTCCATGATAAAGAGCAATTTGAGTTCTAGAATTCTGTAGGAAATTTAATAATTTTCTATTGTATTTGTAAAACAAAAAGATTAAAAAGCAACAGAATCATTGGTTAAGACTTTACTAGATAAAAGAAATTGAAAGCACAAAAACCTTGAATTGATAGAAACCAAGAAAATACGTTATTTGTGGAGAGATTCTGGAAAAGTAGAAACAGCTACAGAGGAAAGAGGAAGGTTCACGAGCTGATGAAGGTTGGAAGGTGGAGAGATTAGGAAATCCAGACAGATTTTATAGTCTACAGGGACGTTACTCAGACGTAGAAATCTACTAGGGAAATATAGGGTGAGCGGGAACATTATATAGATGAGATTTTTTTTGTGCTCTGATTGAGTAGAGAGAGATCTTCGTTACTTGAATACCTCTAGGATGTGGAGACCACAGGGGGCTAGAGTCGCAAGGGACGTAGATGACTGTGTTGGAGACAAAATCTGGGAGTAACTTCTCAGCCTTCATCAAACATGTTACATTGACTCACAGCACTTTCAGTACACTTAAGAAATCACTTTTAACACATGAAACCTATGGGTTGCAATTAACTGTGATATTTTCATAGATGTCTCTTACAGAACTCCATGAATTAAGCAGATAACTAAGTTCTTTGCTATTTAATCTCATGGATTTCTACATATAATACTGATTGCTAACTTTAACAAATCCAGAGTCACCTTGGAGAAAATGTCTAAGTGGATCTATGAGGGAATTTCTAGATTACATTAATTGGCACGGGAACCCGCAACCTATTTGAAGCTGGCATTGTTCCATGAGCTGGGATCTAAACCAACATTCAATAAAAAGGAGCAACAAGATGACCCCAACTAAAGCCCCAGACTCATTACAAAAATAAGCCCTTGGTCAAATTTCTTTCCTATTTTACTTTTTCACAAAAATGAGAAAATTTACCCAGGAAGAGCAAAGTATACCTTAAAATAGAACCATTTGTAACATTTAAGAGATAGTCTCAATCAGTATTATTTGGAGCCTATTCAAATTACACTTTCTTGACATAACTCAGTCCTTCCCTTATCCTTCTTCAAAAACATTTCATTGCTATTATTTTCCATAGTTTAAAACGTTTATTCTTTCTATAGATCAAGAGTAAATACTGCATCTAATTTGTTGCTTAGCTTTCTTCATCTAGCTACATGTCTTGTGTAGCTAATTTTATGGCCATTAGTCTAACCCTAATTAAGTAAATTAGAACTTGTCATATAGAGAGAAATTCAGTTCCCAGATTCTTCTAGCAAATTATACTTCTTCGGATTTTGAATTTTCATATAGATATTTATGGTTTTTTTTGATCTATGTATACCTATGTATAGAAAAAGAAAATGATATTTTTAAACATTAATATATGTAAATTCACATTATGAATTGAAACGCTGTCTAAAAATGAAGCAAGGAATCTATAATAAAAGTTCAATACTCAAAATCCGGATCAACATTGACCTCAGCTAGGAAGAAATGTGGAGAAAAATTCATAGGACATAGGGACTGACTAAAATAAAAATGAAAAGGGAATATGCTTTCTCATTATACAACCTAGAAAATGAGATACCAGAGCATTACAAGAAACTGCCAAACTTAGAAGAGAAAGAGATTTGTGGGAAAACATGGACTTGATTTGTATATGCTTAATTTGAGGCTAATAGAGATGCATGGAGAAAGCCTGCTTGAAGAAATTTGAGTAAAAGTTCAGGATGAGACATTTACATTTAGAAGCTGTGAATTCAGAAATTATAGAGGAAGCCAACAATTGATGAGATACGAAAGTAAAACAGAGAACTACAAAAGGGCGTTAAGTCCAAGAATTCCATGGATAACAAAGATAAAGAAAACAGAAATGAATGTCTAGGAAAGAAACAGAGGGTCAAAGAGTAAACAGAGAAACAAATAAATTGTGGTCTCCGGGTGCCAAGAAGAGGGACTAAGCTCAATTAACCTCTGGGGAAAAAATTAAGAAATCAAGGAAGAAGATGTGAGAGATCAAGAGAAGGCATAGAATTAAAAACAATTTCATCAGTCACAATTTCAATAAGGCAAAGAGATTTTAATAATGATCAAGGGAGACCCACGTCTATTCAGACATCAAAGCTGGCACTGTAATTTAAATTTTTACAGATACACTTATTATAAGAACTATATCTGCTACAATAGTTCAACTTAAAAACAAATGATACTGTGGCTTATAACATCTAACCTGTAGAGGATGTAAGCTTGTGGCATCAGCCATGGGTTATTTCTCCAAGGGGAGAGCCAATAGCCAATTAGATTTGGGATATACAGGCACATGGCTGCCTCTGCTGCACAGTATTTCCAGGCAGGTGAGGTGTATCTGGTGCTGACGGTGGAGTCTTGCTTGACTCAGGGAGACCCATATTTGCTTTATTGGTTTAGTGGCCTTTGGTAACACTCTCTGGCATTCCAGAGGCCATCTGTACACTTGCATGTGTGGTCTCAATACATCCCTCCCATGTTAACGTCAGGTCTTCGGCAGCAGGGTCTTATTGCCTCTCCTCCTGTAGGTATCCCAACTTAGAGGCAAGGAGCCCTTACCTTTTGTGGGGCCTTGGATCCCCTGGCCAACATCCACCTGGTAGAACAATCCATTGCTGATGTCAGAGCTCCTGTATTAATATATTTTGCCTGAGTGCATAGCCCTAGGACTTTAGTATTATATTTGGTTCTGAACAGAGAGTAATCCCTTCCACAGTTCCCATGTCTAGTAGTCAATTAAAGAAAGCAGTTTTACCGGTTTTATAAGAGATTACCTCTACAATAGTTGTCTCCAATTTACAGTTGGGGAGCGACCTCATCATTGTCATATTTCTCCTTGTTCTATGGGTGGGAAGGCAAGGAAGTCTCTCATATCAGAACCTTTGTGGCACCTAGAAGGTAAGTTTCATTAGGACTCATTATAACTAGTTGTTACATGTAGGATCCACAGAGGGGTTCGATGTTTATGGCAATCTGAGGCTTTTCTTCCTNTAAAAATAAAAAAATAAAAAAATTAAAAAAAGAATTGCACACACACACACACACACACACACACACACATATATATATATATATATATATATAATCCGTTTTTACTATATCGCTGCCTTTTCTCCCATATGACACTGCATTCTTTCTCCCATCCCGTTAAGTTCCAGCCAATTTGCTATTTATTTGTTTTCTGACCTCTCTCAATTTTACAACTGACACATGCATATCTAAGAATGAGAATTCAAGCTAGCATAAAATTATGAGATACAAAATGTGATGTGTATCTTTCTGAAGCTGGGTTACCTCACCCAAGATGACTTTTTTCAGTTATGTCCTATACCTAAGAATTTCAGTTTAGCAAGGTTTTGTGACAGCTGAAAATATCTTATTGTATAAATGTAGCATATTTTCATTGTCGATCATCAGTTAATGGTTTGATGACCAAGTATCTCTGCAGTAGGATATCGAGTTTTGGGGAGATAGGATTGATGCATGGTTGAGTCATGATAGATCAGCTTTGAGATATTTAAGGAGTCTCCACATGTTAATTTCCACAGCAGTTATAGCAGATTATGCTCTTATCAGCAGTGCATGTGAGTTCTTCTCTCTCCACATCCATGCCAGCTTTAGTCCACGTTTTGTGGACCTTAACCATTCTGAGTAGTGTAGGTGAAATCTTAGTATTTACTTTTTAAATATTTTTGAGATTTTTTGTGCATTTCTTATAATAGATCCTAATCATGACCATTGACCATCCCCTATTCATGAACCCTTTTACCTCCTCCCACCATATATCATGTATTCTGTCATATATGTTAAGTCATATCTGGTCAAGAATTTGTACCCAGATATTCTTCAGTGCAGCACATCCGCCTGACACTAATCAGCCTGTCTAGAGTCACCCCCTCAAAGATCTACTCTCCCTAACTCCTCAGTAATCAGTTCTCACTAGTTCCTTCAGTAGGGTTGGGGCCTGCTGCCTATTTTTCCAATTCCATGCTGGATTTTTGTCTGATTGAGTCACCATGGATCTTGTGCATACTTTCACCATTGTTCCCAGTTCATATGATCAAGTCCTTCAAGTCTCAGTGACAAAGTTTCCTCATACAACAGAGTGAAATGCACACAGAGGGCCACAACTGGCTAAGTTTTAGGGAATAAGAGACTGCTGAATGTATGTTCCTGAGTGGCTATTCCTGTATTAAACTTCACCCACCCATGGCTCAGGGACCATTGCGGAAGAAGGGGCAGAAAGATTGTAAGAGCCAGGGATACTGCATGAACTCAGATGAGTTTAATTAGTTATTTCCTTTGTGAGTAAAGATGATAAAGATATTTTATTTATTGATTGATTGATCTTTTTGAGACAGGGTCTCCCTCTTCAAATCCTTGCCCCATCTTTTCATTTTGTTACTTTATTGATAGGTTTTTTTTTGAGTACTTTATATATTTTAGATATTCACCCTCTGTCAGAAGTAGGCCTAGTTAATAGTTTCTCATTTGTAGGTGGGCTATTCATGTGAATGATAATGTTTTTTTATGTACAGAAGCTTTTAAGATTCATGATATCCCCCCAAAAAAACAATTTGTCAATTGTTAGTCTTAATGACTATGCCATAGAATCCTGTTGAGAAAGGTTTTTCCCCATAAGTTCCAGTTAATTCCCTACTTTCTTCCCTATCAGATTCTGGGTCTCAGGTCTTATGTTGAGATCTTTGATCCATTTACACTTGAGGGTTTTTTGTTTTTGTTTGTTTGGTGTTTGTTTGTTTTTTGCATGGTGAAAGAGTTGTCTAGTTTCATTCTTCTAAATCTCATTCTTCAGTTGACCAGCACCATTTGTTGAACATCCTGTCTGTTCTCCAGTGTGTATTTGTGGCTCCCTTAAAAAATCAGATGTGGCGGCTGGGGCTGGAGAGATGGCCTAGCCGTTAAGAGTGCCAACTGCTCTTGCAGAAGGACCTGGGTTCAATCCCCAGCACCCACAGGGTGGCTGAGAACTGTCTTTGGCTCCAGTTCCAGGGGAATCTGACACCCTCTTCTGATCTCCAAAGCATTCCACAACATGGGTGCACAAACCTACATGCAGACAATACATTCATACACATAATAAATAAATAAATAAATAAATAAATAAATAAATAAATAAATAAATAAATAAAATCAAGTGTGATCTTTAATCCAGTTCTCAATTATGCTGATTAATGTATCTGTTTTTATGCCAGTACCATGACATTTTTATTACTATCACTCTGTAGTATGATTTGATAATAGGAATTGTAATAACTCCAAGTAGTTCGTTTATTGTTCAGGGTTACTTTGATGCTCCAAGGCTTTTTATGTTCCCATGTTAAATTTGAATTTGTCAACTTATATGAAGAATTATGATGGAGTTTTAATGGGTATTGCTGGTCTGGAACCCACTACGTAGACCAGACTGGCCTTGAACTCACAGAGATCCGCTGGGCTCTGCTTCTCAAGTGCTGAGATTAAAGGTGTGAGCCCCCACACCTAGCTGCATTGAATTTATAAATTTGTTTTGGTAGGATGGCAATTTTCACAATATTCTTAGTACCAGTCTATAAATTGGAAGTTCTTTCCATCTTCTGGTAACTTCTTCAAATTCTTTCTTCAGTGCCTTTAAGTTTCTATAATACAAATCCTTTATTTCCATTAATTTTTGGTTTATCCCAAGATATTTTATGATTTTTGAGGTTATGAAGAATATGATTGTATTCCTTATTTCTTTCTTGTTATGTTTGCTGGTGGAATTTAGAAAGGCTACTGAGTTTTTGTCATTTTACATCCTTTATGCTGCTGAATATGTTTATTAGCTGTAGGAATTTTCTGGTGTCTTTAAGAACCTTCATGTTTAGAATGATATAATCTTCAAATAAAGACAATTTGATTCTTTCTTTTTAATTTGTATTCCCTTTATCTCCTTCATTGGTATTTTTGCTGATAATAAGACTTCTAATACTATCTTGAACAGAAATGAAGAGAGTGGACATCATTCTTTTATTCCTGAGTTTAATGGAAATTCTTTTTCTTCATTTAGTATGGTATTGGCAGTGAGTTTCTTATATATAACTTTTGTTACATTGAAATATGTCCCATATATCCCGAGGTCCTCCCCAACTTTTATCATGAATAGACTATGGATTTTGGCATCATTCCTCAATGTAATCAAAGCCATATACAGGAAACCCACAGCCAATATCATCCTAAATGGGGAAATGACAGAAACATTCCCTTTAAAGGTAGGAACCTGGCAAGGCTGCCCCCTATCACCAATCCTCTTCAACATAGTGCTTGAAACACTTGCTAGAGCAATAAGGCAAGAAAAGGATATTAAAGGAGTACTAATTGGAAAAGAGGAAGTCAAACTATCCCTATTTGCTGATGATATGATTGTTTACTTAAGGGATGCAAAAAACTCCACCAGAAAACTCCTAGAAACGATTAACAGCTTCAGCAAAGTGGCAGGATACAAAATTAACCTTAGAAAATCAATGGCCTTTCTTTACACCAAGAACAAGCAACTGGAGAAAGAATTCAAAGAGACCTTCCCACTCACAATAGCCTCAAAAACAATAAGATACCTAGGAACAAACCTAACCAAAGACACCAAAGACCTCTACAACAAAAATTTTAAACCCTTAAAGAAAGAAATTGAAGAAGACCTCAGAAGATGGAAAAACCTCCCATGCTCATGGATTGGGAAAATTAACATTGTAAAAATGTCCATTTTACCAAAACTCTTGTATAGATTTAATGCAATCCCAATCAAAATCCCCAAGAGTTTCTTCACAGGCTTGGAAACAAAAGTTCTTAAATTCATTTGGAAAAACAAAAGACCCCGAATAGCCAAATCAATCCTGAGTGAAAAGAGCTACACAGGAGGGATCTCTATACCAGATTTTAAACTATACTACAGGGCTATAGTCATAAAAACAGCCTGGTACTGGCACAAAAACAGACCTGTTGACCAATGGAACAAAACCGAAGATCCAAATCTGAGCACATACAATTTCAGCCATCTCATATTTGACAAGGGGGCCAAGAAACCACAATGGAGAAAAGACAGCATCTTCAGCAAGTGGTGTTGGCAAAACTGGATCACCACTTGTAGAAGAATGAAATTAAACCCCTACCTCTCACCCTGTACAAAAGTCAACTCCAGATGGATTAAAGACCTCAACGTGAAACCCCAAACTCTGAAGGTGATAGAAGAAAAAGTTGGCAGCAGACTACAAGACATAGGCGTAGGAAAAGACTTCCTAAATCAGACAGCAGCTGCACAAGAATTAAGGTCGACAATTGACAAATGGGACCTCATCAAACTCAAAAGCTTCTGTACATCAAAAGAAACAATCAAGGAAGTGAAGAGAAATCCCACAGAGTGGGAGGAAACCTTCACTGCAGATACATCTGACAAAGCATTGATTTCCAGAATATATAAACTACTCAAAAAACAAAGAAAAAAGAAAACAAATGACCCGCTCAATAGATGGAGCAAAGAACTGAACAGAGACTTCACAAGCGAGGAATTAGAGATGTCTGAGAAACACCTCAAGAACTGCTCAACATCACTAATCATTAAGGAAATGCAAATGAAAACCACTTTAAGATATCATCTTACTCCAATAAGACTGGCTAGGATCAAGAAAACAAATGATACCAAGTGCTGGAGAGGTTGTGGGGAAAGGGGAACACTCATCCACTGCTGGTGGGAATGTAAACTCGTACAGCCACTATGGAAAGCAGTGTGGAGAACCCTTGGAAGACTTGGAATGAACTTGCCACCCGACCCAGCCATACCACTCCTGGGCATGTACCCTCAAGACTTACGCCACCACAGAGATACATGCACGGCCATGTTTATTTCAGCTCTCTTCACAATAGCAAAGAGCTGGAACCAACCTAAATGCCCCTCAACTGACGAATGGATAGAGAAAATGTGGTACATCTACACAATGGAGTTCTATGCAGCAGTAAAGAAAGACGACATCACGAGCTTTGCAGGAAAATGGCTGGAGCTAGAGGACATCATGCTGAGTGAAGTAACACAGTCCCAGAAAAACAAACGACGAATGGTATCCCTCATCTGTGGATGCTAGTGCCAATTACCCAGTTGTAAGTATTTCTTGTGTAGGGCCCCCTGAGCTTTTGTACAAAGCAGTTGGGCATAATGCATTTTGGAAACAACAACAACAACAGAAAATACTGCATCAAAGAACTGACTGAAACAGTGAACTTCTGCTCAAAACAGTCAACTTCCCCATGGAAAATATTGAGAAAGACTAAGAGATGGAAAGCATGTTTGGCAGAATGCACGAGCTCTGGTGGGGTGGGGGAATGAGCGGGAACATGGGTCTAGATTTGTTAAAAATAAATAAATAAATTTATGTGAAAAAAAAAGAAAATTTGATCATGGTAGATAACATTTTTGATGTCTTATATTTGGTTTCCAAATATTTTATTGAGAAATTTGTGTCCATCATCAACAGAGTGACTGGCCTATAATCATCATTTTTATTGGGTCATTGTCTGGTTTTAATTTCAGAGTAATACTGGCTTCATAGGAAGAACTTGGAAGTACTCTATCCTTTTATAATTTAGGGAATAATTTGAGGGGTATTGGTATTACTCATTCAAAGTTGTGTAGAATTTGCACCACATTCATCTTGTCCTGAGCTATCTTAGACCCTTGTTGAAGCTGTTGACCAGAGGTGATATAGACCCTAAAACCATACTGGCAATTGTTTCTTCTCTTGTTTACCTTCCAGAACTTGGTATTAACACCATATCCTGCAAGGAACCACAATCATGAGCTGCATAAACAAAAACAGAAATCAAGGTGGTAGTGATTTTGAAGCTTCAACTCTAACTAGTTATCTTTCACAGTGTTGGAAAGGTCTATGCATGCTACCTTAAGGTAGTGCTATTAACCTTACCCAGCTGTGAACCTTGTGAACTATAGCTAATGCCCTGATAATAAATACCCATTGGTGAAATAATGGCACAAATATTATTATAGTAACTGGCCATTTTCTAATTGGATGTAATGTTTATTTCATAAGATAGAGCCCATATCTGACATTGACATCGGGCCTAGGAACCTGAGTTTAGACAAGTCATAGGCCATAGGGGAGAGCCTCATACTATTACTCTGCTAAATAAATATAATATAAAGCATCTACTATTGACTTATTATTAACAAATTAATTCACTTTCCCTAGAGAAACTTTCTTTTGCAGCACATGGTGATTAATACATAAACCCCAAACTTGCAAGTATACAGTGAATGAGACTACAGAGTGGTTTTCTCACATTTGTACACTTTTATTAAGGCTCTACATCCAAAGGCTCAAAGATCATTGCAGATTTGGTGGAAGAAAGATTGTAAGAGATGATGGATGACTACAACCCAACAGAGTTTTACAGACAGCCAGAATGTTATCATATGAACTCACAACAATGATGGAAGCTTATACAAGCCCCCATATACTGAAGCCATGCAAAATCCTAACAAAGACATGTCTGCTGATCAAGGAAGAGTCCATATTGTCTAAGAGTGAGTTTCTTGGTAAGCTGACCAGGCTCCAAATGACCATCACACATCAAAGAACATTTGGGGACACAAACCTGATTCTATGGACCTTAATGATCTAACAAAGATTCCATAGCCCTAATGAAATGACCAATAATTTGATTAAAAATAAATATTAAAATATACATCATGAAATCAGAAGAAGGGCACTTTGGGGAGCATAAGAAGCACCAATGGTAGAAAAGGAGACTAAAGCAAAGGACAGTGCATTCATGAAAATGTCATAGTGATGTGTCGTTGTTTGTATCTTAACTTGAAAATTATAAATTTTCACTCAGAAAAAAATATGATTCTTATGAGCAATATTATAACTTTGCAATTATGAGATTTAGTAGCAATTTGGAATTAAAAATAAACATGAAAAGTATGAAAAAGAATGAAACAGCACATTGTCTTCTAAGAGGTTACTGAGAAAATTGATGTTAAGTTTCAGTGAGACTGACTTAGAGTGCGTTGTAAACATGAAGTAATTAAATCCCTAATATTTTCAACAAAATTTATGTCAACCTTATTTTGGAAAGATGTGTATTTAATTTTAAAGCAATAGCTGATGTGTAAAAGTTTAAGTCTGAACAAATAAATGCAAATAAGCTGAGGGGTAATGAATTCTGTTGAAAACAGTTAAAAAGTAGTTTTTTGTGCTTAACAGAGGATCAGCTTCTGTTCTCAAGTAACTTTGTCCCCCGGCTATTAGGATTATCACATATAAGAGAAATTGAAAATTCCACGCAGTTAAAAAAAAAGCTAAACTAATGTCTGAGTGTGCAAATGTCTTTTCCTTTTAATTTTCTTTTCAATTGCCATGACTCAAAAATATCATATTTTAGTGAGGACACAATATTACAATTCTATGTATTAGTAACTTTTCTGTTGCTGTGATAAAATCACCATGACCAATTGAACTTATAAAAGGAATAGATTATTTGAGCTTGCTATTGATGGTTCCAGGGAATTAGAGTCCATTGTGGTGGTAGGCATGGTGGAAGGAACTGGAGCAGAAAGCTGAGGTTCACATCATCCAATGAACACATTGAGAGAGAGAAACACTGGAGACTGCAAGGCTTGCTGAACTCACTAAGCCCGCCCCCAGTGATGTACTTCCTCCAGCATGGCCACACTTTCTAAGTTCTCCCAAAACAGTGCCACCAACTGGGGACAAAAATCTCTGAGTACTTTAAGCCTGTGGGGTACATTCTCATTCAAACCACCACGTGCTATATATGTATACAATCTTTAATAATTAAATCACAGTAATTAGTATGTCTTTTCCTTATAAAGTTCACTTTTTGTGTGTTTCAGGATTTGAATTCTTTTCTGGTTCTTAAAAATATACATAAGTCATGGCTGCAGAGATGACTCAGCTGTTGAAGAGGGCCTAGTTCAAGTTCCAGCACTCATATGGCTGTTAACCTTTATCCATAAACTCCATTTCCAGGGAATCTGTTGCCCACTCTTAAACTCTTAAGCCATTGAATGACATGGGTGCATGTACCTACATGCAGGGAATACACTTACATACATAAAATAAAAAAATTAAAATGCACATAAGTTATCCCTAGAGAAAGATAATTTCTTACTATGTGGTAAATTTGGATTATTATATTTATACATAATTAGGCCAGTCACCTCCAAGCAAAGAAGCTTTTTTGACCAGGTGGCAAATTTTATAGAGTTCCACAATTAGTCACTCACAGATACTGTGTATGAAATGCTCAGTCCTGGTTGACCAATTTACAATGGACCCTCTACACCAGGGATCATGGAACATAGTAGAAAAAAGGGTAGAGAGAACACTAACGCATCTCTCAACACTCATCAGCAAAGCTCCCTCATGCAACAGAGATGCATGAACACAAAGGGACAAAGATGGCCAAAGCATAGAAAACGAGAGTGTGAGTCCTGGATCAGGTCTATATCAAACTTCACCCACCCAGGGCTCAGGGACCATTGGAGAAGATGGGTCAGAAAGATTATAAAAGTAGAATACAGGGTGCATGACCGTGTCAAAATACAGTCTTACAAGCTCCTAGGAACTTGCTAAATCAAAGTTGTCATCATACTCAAGAACCACGCAAACTCAAGCAAGCAAAAACACAGCATAGAAATGTGGGATTGGGCTGCAGGACCCAATCTTAGCTGAAAAACTACTGGCAGTTGATTACTGTTGGGTGAGGAACACCTGATCTTCTTAAATGATGGGACCCTAGATAAGTTGACTAGATCTCAGTGTATGAACTTGCACTGGGGGACATTTGGGAGCATTAACTTGGCCTTCACATCTTGCATGAAATCTAGTTGGGGGGCTATGAGACTGTGCCAGTGGGGAAGGGGGTATAAAGTTCATTAAGATGTTCTGTATGAAATACACATAAATTCAATTAAAATGTATGCATAAGTTGATAGAATCATAGTTACCCTTCTGAGAGGAAGATATGTCCATAAAGCAAATAAACAGAGGTGGGATGATGGCTAAATCAGAGCATTACCTTCCAGTCAAGCAAGAGGACCTGGGTTCTGATCTCTTGCTATCTCATAAATGCCAGCCAGGCTGGCATTCTTCTGCAACCCAGCAGGGGAAGATATAGGTAGATCCTTGGAGCTCACTGGCCAAGAAGAACAATCAGTGAGTTCCAATCAGAGAGACCCTGGCTCAAATAATAAGATGTAGAGTAATAGAGGAAGACAGCAATATTGACATCTGACCTCCACATGTAATCACACACTTGGAAGCTCATCTATATGCTTATATGGAGAGAGAGAGAGAGAGAGAGAGAGAGAGAGAGAGAGAGAGAGAGAGAGTTAGTTCTGATACACAACTTCCTATGGTGTTATGCCAAGTGAAGATCCATGTTTGTGAGGAGTGTAGGGGGCACAGGTGAACACTTTGAGATACTTTGAGATGAAGTCTGCAGGTTCTTCCTGGTATGGGACACATAACTGTATATCTACTAAACACTTCTCTCTCTCAAAAAATAAAGTATACAAACTTACTTCAGCAAATTACTTTCTATAAAAATAGTAAAGACCACATGCTATTATGCACAAAGCATAAGAGTGAATCTGAGACATCCCTAGCTCTGTTTGATATCAGTGGATGTCTTTATCAAAGGCCTTATGCAAATGACCTTTATGAATGTTGCCTAAGAAAACAGTAAGTGAATAAGGAGACACTATTTTGAGGTAAAATTTTCACAAATCTTCCTAAACATTAGATTCTGGATTAAATCATATAACCTTTTGCTTAGTGACTTATCTGGTGAAAAGAGCAAATCCTTGGGGCTGGAGAGATAGCCTAGTGGTTAAGAGCACCGACTGCTCTTGCAGAGGACCTGGGTTCGATCCCCAGCACCCACATGGCGGCTAAGAACTGTCTGTAACTCCAATTCCAGGAGAACTCCAGTTCCAGGAGAATCTGAGACCCTCTTCTGACCTCCGCGGCATTACACGACACAGGTGCACAAACCCACATGCAGACAGTACACTCATACACATACAAAAATAAATAAATATTAAAAAAAGATCAAATCCTTAAATTGATAGACGCTTATTCTAAAGTGTTAGCTAAACGCCCCAGGTTAACATAAATTATTGAATCTGAAAATAAATATGACAATCTATGTTTCTTTTGCAGATTGTTTTTCATGCAATGAACATTAATTCTTTTCTTTTTTGGTCTTCTTGAGACAGGGTCTCCCTGTAGCCCCAGCTGTCCTGGAACTCACTATGTAGACCAGGCTAGCCTTCAACTCACAAAGATCTGCCTGTCCCTGCCTCCCAAATGCTGGGATTAAAGGCATGCTCCATCACACTGGAGGAATATTCATTAATTTAATTTTCCTGTAATGTCCTCTAAGTAGGAAATGCTACCAATTGACTTTTTTAAAGATAAGTAATTTGATATTGAAAATAGAATTGTCAATTGTCCAGGGATTGTAATATAGTTAAATAGCATTAATATTATTATAGCAGTTCCATAAAGCAGATCAAATCTGGGTTTATTAACATCAACATAATTATATTAAAGATACCTCATTTGGTGCCATTTCCACTGTGGGATTCTTTATTATTGAGGCAGTCCAGGGAAAGATATTTCCTAATTTAGTCCACATTTTATTTTCAACATGAAGTGCTAAACCTATTGAACCATGGACCTTTGGTGAATTGATCTCTTCACTTGTGGTATTTACTGCTCTGGTAAATTAGGTGTACATAATAACCAGCTGTCGACCTCCAGATGCAGGAGAGTCAAGCTGCATAAATCCCAGCCTTTCAGACACACATTGCAAGGCTTTTATCTACAGATTTGGTCTATTGCTACTATAAATAATTTCATACTGCAGAAACTAATTTCATGCCATCTTTGTTTTTATTTATTTAAAAATAAGGAAAATTTGTGATAAAAATTCAACCATAGTCGCAATACTGTCAGCGTTTGAAAAACCAGGTGTTTTTTATGACAAAGTTCACCTCTAAAATTCCTTCCACTATGATATGACATAGCTAACATCAGAAGAATGTATTTTCTTAATAAAATCATCTTCAGCAACCTTCAGAGTCATATCCACTAATTTAGTGTCTGGAAGTTTTATATTTTAATTTTAACTTTTCCAATGATGAAAGAACCAGAAGAAAATTAAAAAAAAAAAAAAAAAACGTGGACAGATCATTCGCTGAATAGGTTGAAAGAGAAAAAAAAGATTTTCTGAATACAGAAGGTGAATGAAGTGAATGAACAAAAATTTTCCCAAAATCACAGTATCATTGAATTCCCAGATATCCTCAAAATAAATGACCACACACACACACACACACACACACACACACACACACACACTTGCTAAAAGGAGCATCGCTTACTGTATTGTAGCTCAAGAGAGGAAGACTCTACCTTATGAACCATTCATTACAAGAATGACTGAGGTCAGCATAAAGGTTTCAGTGATTATTGAAAGGCCCAAATCTGCCATTTCGAAGCTGTCTCTCCATTTCAAATACTGATGATAATACATTTATAAGTAGAAGGATCAATAAATAGCAAAAGCTGATGGAGGCTTTCAAGGACTAATTGCTCTTTCTCAGTCTAAATGATAAATGGATCAGAAAACTCTTTTGACATTTGCTCAAGGAGGCTTTTATGATTGACAAAGCATGTTATGAAATGCATTTTTATGTTGGTATCCTTAACAACTATAGAAACCTTCTTTTAAAGGCTCTAAGTGGGTTAAGAGTTTGACAATAATTAAAATTTTAGCATGATAATAATTAGCATGTTTAATTTTAAACTGGGGTTCTAAATGGAGAACATACAATTATTTTTTACTAATTCTAAAGGAACAAATAAACTGTTAGAAGGTAGTAAGGTAAGGGTCTTGGGCACTTTACTGTTAAAATACAGATCACTGGTTTCACCACACAATGTTCTATTTTCCACATATGTGGCATCTAACTGTCTCATTGATGAAATATGAAGAAGAAACTCAGCTCTACATGATAGCAGAACATTAGAGTTTGGGTTGTTCTTTACCCAGCCGAAAATAATATAAAACTAAAAACAATAGTAACAGGAAAATAATTACTTCTTAGACTCCTATAGTAATTTTACAGTAAAAGACTGATTGTTGAAATGTCAAATCTACCTATTGTTTGTTCAGTGAGAATCTGAAGCCAATAGTAAAGTTTCCTGCCAATAAAATCAAATTCAGGTGATTGATCACCACAGAAAGTTACTATCATCATGTTCCAAACATCAGACTGAACAGCAGTGGATGACCATAAGGGAACAAGCACACACAGGCAGGAATGGAGCATCCCTATTCTTATCCATATAAAGTATAAGCCCTTATGAGCAGAGGCTTGAGAAGTTGGAAGTAAGGTGGACAGGCACATGACCTGCTGCAGAAAGAAGAGTTCACGTTGATAAAGCAGGGAGTATGGAGACAGATGAATGTGGGGTTGTGTTGCTACCGACTGCTTCAGTTCTTCAATACAGCAGCAAGCAAGAACACAGCCTGGGGTCAAAACGAAGAAATTTTTATTTTAGACATATATAAGGAAATTTAAATTTTAGCCAATTAGAACGAAAGAACTAGGAGTTTGTATCAAAATGTCAGATCATATTAAGTTCTCACGGTGCATTGTTAATTTTACAATAGGATTAATGAGCACAGTTTTGTGACTTTCTGCAACTAATATTTGGCTGATTCAGCCTATAGATATATGAAAATAGACATTGAATTAAGCAGAATTTTTGTTTCTTTTTTTTTCCATGATGATATGTTTAATGTGAAAAGAAGCTGAAACATTCAGAATATAGGTGCAGTGATCCACACATCTCACTTCTTCAGGAGATAAGCAAAAGTATGGCACAGTGAAATCAGTACTAACAAGACACAGCTTTGTAAGGTCAAGTGATTATTAGAACCAAAGAATTGAAGACAATAAGCATGACACAAAAGCAAAGTAGGGGAGGAAGAAAAGGAAGCTAAAATGTAAGATCATGTAAGTTTAATTCAACAGTCCTAATGGTATTAGAGTTAATGATAAGTTAGTAAATGAGAAGTTTTAATTGTTCTTCCTTTTGTTCTTCTTTTTTCTGACTGCAAGAAAACAAATTCGTTGAGGTGGTTCAGTGGCTAATGCTTACTGTGCAAGCAAGAAGACTGGATTCAGGTCCCCAGAAGTCACAAACAACCAGGCAAGTCTGATGGTCTGTTTGTAATTCCAGCAAGCATGAAGGCGAACAAAGGATCTGTGGAGCCAGCTGACTTCCTAGAAATACCTTGTGGGTGAGCTCTGGGTTCAAGTGAGAAAGCCTGCCTTAATGATTAAGGGGAACAGCGAAGAAAGGCTCTGGACATTAGTCCCAAGTCTCCAGAGGAATCATGCACACATAAACATTTACCTGTGCATACATATGTCCACACATTTGGGTACAGGCAAACATGCAAACACACACACACACACACACACACACACACACACACATGCACACATGCTTACAAATTAAAAAAAAACTGTATGAAATATGAAGTGCAGCCAGAGATATTCTACATGGAGCCCTTTAAGAAAGTCCTGGACTTTCCATGGTTTGTTATTATGCAATGTTTTCTAGTTACAACAAAAATGGTCCCTAATTCATGATGGTTCAAGTTGTGGTTGTTATTCTGTATTGTGATTTGAAACAGACATTCAGGAGTCATTTACTTGATATTTTTGTAGGTTATGTTGCTGGAAAACAGCCCTGAGCCTTGGGGGCCTGCTCTAGTCAGCCCCAGGATCACTAGTGTGACTTGCTGGTCCTCTGTTAGTCTGTTGTATTGCTAAGCTAGGAAGTTTGTCACACTTCATTAAATGCAAGCTCAATTTATAATATTTTAAATTTTAATCAGTTTAACAGGACACAATCTTATGATAAATTGAAGAGGATCTGGCAATGATAATGCCTGTGTCCTAGACGTGGGTACTGCAGTCAGTGAGCAGATGATTCTACAAAGCAGAGAGTGTGAACAAACTGCAAATCTTGAGAGAGGACAGGTGAGAGCTTTCTTCTCTCTTATCAAGTGGTTACCTTACAATCATACCCAAATAAATATTTAAATATGAGTCTCATGTCAAATCAGTTTTTAAGGCTCATAGTAGAATGGCAATGACAGTGACAATAAAGTGAAGGGAGGACCATTCCTCCTCTTCAGACATGGAAACTCCTCCCTTAATGTCAAAGAGCAGGTTTTGATGGAAAAGAAGTTGAAAGGAAGATTCGGCTATGAGGTTTTTGCTTTATTTTATTTTTTTTTAATTTTATTTATTTTTGTATGTGTACGAATGTACTGTCTGCGTGTAGGTCTGTGCACCCGTGTCGTGCAATGCCGTGGAGGTCAGAAGAGGGTCTCGGATTCCCCTGGAACTAGAGTTCTCCTGGAATTGGAGCTACAGACAGTTCTTAGCCGCCATGTGGGTGCTGGGGATCAAACCAGGGTCCTCTGCAAGAGCAGTCAGTGCTCTTAACCGCTAGGCTATCTCTCCAGCCCGAGGTTTTTGCTTTAGATGGTATGACTGGTAATGATTCATAGCCAACAAGGGTAGAGTGAATAGTATCTGAAATAATTCTAAATCAAATATGCTTACTCTTGTCTCACAGCTTTGGCATTTCAGTTGATTCTTTTTGGACTCCTTGTTTGGGGTGAGGTAACAGATGATGCTAGGAGCTTGTGGTGGAAGGAGCCTGCTTATCCCATAGCCAGGAATGAACTGGAAACACAACCCCTTTGGCTAACAGGCCTCACCTGTTAGAGGTTCCTTTACTTCCCAATACTTGGGAATAACCTTGAACCACATAGAAAATTCAGAGACATTTAATATATGAACCACGGTACAGGAGTTAGGAGAACTCTATGGTAAATACAAAAATGAGTTCCATATCCAAATTAGGATATGATTCATGTTCTGTGTGTCTTTTTTGTTGTTGCTTAACTACCCATAGTTATGGAGATAGTAACTTTAGCACATTCAAGATTTACAGAGGACTATTGTTGACCTGATTTCATTCTCCCCTCAGAATGACATGTATACCAGGACATGTGACATTATTCCTGGGGACAGGAACTGCTGCTGGCCTTGCAGCTTTGTTCTCTGCTGTCTAGACACAGCTGTTCTGGGCCTCTCCTCTGGCAAAACTCTCATCAGATGAACTCACCTCCTCCTCCTCTGTCTTTAACATCACAACTGAACCTTCATCTGCCAAGTGCACTCTCCTAAGCCCAGGTCTTCAGGGGCACCACAACTCCAGATACACAGGTGCCAGAACCAATGCTTTCATCAGGTATTTTTCCAACTTAGTCTTCCCCTCTTTGTTGTTTTTCGTGTGTTTCTTGACATCAACTAGTCTAAGGAGGACACAGTATCTCCTAAGCTTTTGTTGGACTGATTTTGACTGAAAGCTTTTTATATTGAAGACAGAAAAAATGCCTGGGAGCTCCCCATGATGATTACTAGCAGTCCTCAGGGTTAAGATCTTGAGATCTGAAGAGGGTACAAGTAGCAGAACCTGCTGGGCTCAAAGTATTTGTCTTCAAAGTATTCAACATTTCTTCTTTATTTTAAGATGTGATCCCTATTTTAATAATTTTACACAATTTTAAGTTGTTTTAAATCTTTCAGTGACAGTAAGAGAGGTTTAAAATACGTATGATGCTTCACAGAATCCTGAGTATCTGTACAAGCCAAGGTTCCAGCAGTCCTGCTTTACATTCAATGGTTGGTTAGACATTGATTGGGGATGTGTTATGTTCTAGATGTGGTACCCAGCACTCAGAAAAAAAAATGTCTACAATAGGGTCTCTCAAGGAGCTCATAATCTAATGGTAAGTAACTGAGTAAAATGATGTACAGAAGTAAGTGATGCAGTGTTAGATCGTTCACTTGTGCTCTTTCTGTTTTTCTCAATATAGGTACCCAGGGTATAAAATTACCTCTTACAGCTGCTTTTACGGCATCCCATTTGTTTTGTTGTTGTATTTCATTGTCATTCGTTCAGAATGCTTTTATTTCTTTCTTTATCTTCCTTGACCCACTCCTTATTCAGGTGTTATTTGTATCTATGTGTTCTTGTTAGATAGTAGGCTTAACATGGTGTTGATATTGACTTTTTTGCACTGTGGTCTGTAGAACACATGAAATTATTTCAATCTTTGTATTGTGGAGGTTTTTTTCTGTTTCCCACATTGGTCAATTTTGGAGAATGTTTTGTTGGATGCTGAGTAGAAACTGTATTTTTGGTATTTGGGTGTCTTGGTTAGATATCTGTGGGCCCATTTGTGTATCATATCATTCAGTTCAGATGTCTCTCTGTTTATCTTTTCCCCAGTTGACCTGTCCAAGGGTCAGTGGGGTATTGAATCCCCCTACTATGGTGTGCTGGTTAATCTGTGCCTTGAAGTCCTGGAGAATTGTTTATTGTTTGGTGCCTCAGAGTTTGGTAAATACATTTTTGATTGTGAATTCTTGTGGTCAATTGTTCCTCTTGATAAAAATAAAACGTTTTTTTTTTGTTCTTTGTATTCTGTTTACGTTGAAGTCTATTTTGTCCGATATTAAAATAGCAAGCCATGCTTTCTTTTGGTACAATTTCTTGGAATATTTTCCACTTTCACTTTAAGTTTGTACCTATCCTTGATGGCAAGATGGTTTTCTTGAAGACAACATACGTATGGGTTCTGTTTCCTAATCCAATCTCCCAATGTATGTCTTTTGATTGGGGAGTACAGTCCATTAATATTTAAGGTTATAACTGAAAGATGTGTGTTGCTTCCTTTCACCTTATTATTCTTTTGCATTTTTGGCCTAGGTTTCTTCTTCTGCATTTATTGCTTTTTTAATTTTCTCTTTCTCGATGCCTGGGGATGTTGCTCTTTTTCTGTCTTTGAATGCTTCAAGTATTCTCTGGAGGGTTGTGTTTTCCAGACATGTATTCTATTATCTTGTTTATGTCATGGAAGATTTTTCTCTCTCCTTCCTACTATCATACATTTTTGCTAGGGTAGTAACTGGGTTGTCATCTATAGTCTTAAAACTGGGAATGCTTTGCTCCCACATTCTTGCTTGCTATCTCTTTTGCACTGAGAACTCAGTTGTAATTCTGTGGGTTTCCCTTATCTGTAACTTGTATTTTTCTTTTTGCTTTTAGAATTTTGTCTGTTGTTTTGGGCGTCTAGCATTTTAACTATGATATGGACTAGGGAGTTTCTTTTGATTCTTGTTGTTTGGAGTTCCATCTTGCTTCTTTATTTGTATTGTTTGTCTTTTTTTTAGTTTGGGAAAAATTTTCATCTATTTTTCTGTTGAAGATCTGACCATATAATTTGATGGATTTTTCTCCTTCCTCTATCCCTATGATGTGGAGGTTTGATCTTTATAGTGTCCCACAATTCTGTGTTGTTCCAATTTTTTGTATAATTTTTAAATTTTCATAATCGTTTCTTGAGCTTTTAGTTGTTCTGTGTTGTCTTCCAGGTCTGATATTCTTTGTTTTGCTTCTCCATTCTACTTCTGGAGGTTTTTTCCTATTCCTTCCTCTTGATTGGATGAGTGTTCGATTTCCTTTTTCATTCGTCTTCTGATTTTTTAGTATTTCTAATTCTTTTGGAGCTTCTCAATACCTTCCTGTACCTCCTTGCTTCAGCTGGTTGTTTCCTTTTTCAGTGTTTCCACTTCCTTCCGGTGTTTGTCAGTCTCTCCGCCTAGGTCCATCTTGAGTTTTTCATTCTCTCTCCTTAGTTCTCTGATGTGTTCTTTATATTGTCTGATTTCTTTGAATATTCCTGTAATTGTCCTTCTAAGGTCTGTGTTTCCTGGTTCCTTCCAGGGAGATTCTCGTTGTTGGAGTCTCTCTGGGTTGGTAGAATTCGTGTGATTATTGTCTTTCCCATGTTGTCCATTTGTTGTGTCCCTGGCATGTGAGTTTCCTTTGCCTGTATTCTGATACCAATTTCGAATGCCTCTTCACCTTTTCGAAGGATTGCTTTGCTTGCTTCCCACAGATGTCTTCGTTTTCTTTGTTTTGTGGTTTTGATTTTTTTGTTGTTGTTTTCTGTTTGTTTGTTTTGTTTTTCTCCCTGTTTCCAAAGTGTTGACTTGTCTAGGTTTTAGACTTTCAATTTTGTTTATATATTGGACGTTTACCTCACTTCCCTTTCTGTTCTGATAGTTCTCCAAAGAATCCACTTGGACACTCCTTCAGTAATTCTAGTTGGGGGGGGTTGCCTTGCTTAGCCCACATCCAGTACTCTGTGCTTCAGGTGGGCCTTGGAATTCCCCTATCTAAGCTCTGTGCATTCAAGTCTCAGAGTGGCAACAGGCCCACCTCTTATACCAGCTAGCAGGGTGACTCCATCCCCCCAGCCACACAAGACAATGATTTAATTATCCAACAAACCAATGAAACATTTATCCAATAACCCAGTGATAGGATTATCCAATAATCTGCCTGACTGAAGTTTCTGGCTCCTACCTGTGCTTCAGGTGGTCCTGGGAAATCCCCCATCTAAGCTCTGTGCACTATGTGGTATTGTTAACATAGCCAGATGCACACATCTGGAGAGATCATGAACCTTGGACAATTCCACAAGGTAGGCATATCCCTAGGCTAAATTAACATTTTACTAAGTACAAAAGAAGTATCTCAGATACAATTCAGAAGCTTCTTTTTCACTAGATGAGAGCGCTACAGAGTCTCACAACTGGCTACAAAGACATGGCATGTGAGAGTTTCATGCCTAGTTGACACATCTACATTGCAAATTTTTTGGACTTTTGAGACAAGGTCTCTCTTTAGTCCCAGGTGGTCAGGAGCTGGCTATGTAGACCAGGCTGGCCTTGAACTCAGAGATCTGCCTGCCTCTGCCCTCTGAGTGCTGGCCTAACAGTGCAACTTCTACACAAAGCACCCAAGCATAAGAGAACAAGGACTGAAGAAGATGCTCCTCCATGCAACAGGAGACCAAGAACTCAAAAGAGCCTCAGTGGCCAAACAATGAAAATTAGGAGTCTACAGAGTGCGACTGCAAGGACAGGCTGCCTATATTTAGCCTCACCCACCCAGGGCTCAAGGAATATTATGGAAGAGGGGTCAGAAAGATTACAAGAGCCAAGGAGGTGATGCATGATCAGGTGGAAATGAACCCTACAAGCTCCTAGAACCCAGTTCATATGAAGTTACAGCAAAGCTATCAGCATGCAGAAGGCCCATGCAAGTTCAAAACAAAACCCCACACAGATCTGTAGAAATGGGTAGCAGAACCCAGCCTGGGTTTAAGAAATATTGGCAGCAGATGGTGGTGAAGTGAGGAAAACCTGGCTTTCTTTAGTAATGGGACTCTGGATAGGATAACTCAGGTGATGAGCTGGCTCTGGGGAGTATAATTTACTGCAATGGACTTTGGCACAAATGACAGAAAGTATGAACTCAGGGGATGGGGAGAGGCTGAGGGAGGGCACCAAGGGAGGAGCAGGTATAATAGAGAATAAGGCTGTTGGAAATATTATATAAGAAACACATAGAAAAAATCAGTAATATACATATATCAACACAAAACAAACAACAATAATAAAAATATTGTTGAATAAAAATCTACAATAACCTAAGAAAGACAGCTTCATAATTATCTTAAGTTCTGGGAGGAAATGACGTGTCAGCATAATTTAGGTCATTGCAAATTTTGGAAAAATGAATTTGGAATCCTTGTCAATTTTATTTTTGAAAAACAAATAAAAATTGCCTTCTTAAATTAGCTGTGGTTAATGACAGTTTTTATCGATAGCATACAGAGGATATCTTTCAGGTTCTAAGACCAAAAGTCAGAAAAGTATTTTCCCACTATTTGTTGTCTTTTAGAGTAGACACTCTGGAGAGTATCATCTACTGTGTAAGAAGTCTCGTTAAGTGGATGGTACCATTCAAACAGCAAGCAGTGCAAGCAGAACCCAGTTGTACAGTTTGGTGCTTAGCTTTTTTCCCTAATATATTTATTCTATTTAGTTACTTCTATTAAGTTTGTAGTGCATACCTCTAATCTCAGCATTCAATAAGATAAGGACAGAATATTTCAAGTTCAAATTCACCATGAACTACACAGTTAATGATCTCAGATCAGCATAATGCTGTAAAGTGAAACTGTCAAAAAAAAAAAAAACTGCACTTATTTCCTAACATGGACCTGTTAGCAATGAAATTCTAGATTTATAGCCTTCAGATATCACTCAAAGACAGCATAATTATTCTGTTTAAATTATAAAGTTTGAGGTACTTTGTTACGGCAGTACTAGAAAACTACCTAGCACATTTGACATTTCACATGTCCTTCAACTCCGTGCTGGTCTAGGGCACTAGATTCCCCTTGAGTACATATCTTAGAAAGAATCTTTATTAAATTCTTCCTAACTAAACATTTTTATTGTACTAATGGTGTCTTGCTATCATTTTAACTCTCGCATCATGAATCCTGACATCCAGACTGTGCTAAAAATGAACCACATGGAATAAATCCATAATAATCAGAAATCTTGGAGACAGGAGACTTCAACAGAACTCTATCTGTAAGTACATTTCAGAGGAATTATTGCCATGATGACCTATAGATGAGAACAAAGTAAAATTCCCAGTCACCTCTCAATGGTTTATTTTTACACCAAAAGTTAAAACACACACACACCCACACACACACACACCACACAACAACACTATATTTATATATATAATATATATATATATATTATAATTATATATATATAGAGAGAGAGAGTGAGCGAGATGGGAGCAGAGGGAGGAGGAGGAGGAGACGAGAGGAGGAGGAGAGAGAGAGAGGATGAGAGAAGAGAGAAACAATCCATGTAGAATATTTTAGGAATGAATTTACTATTAAATGATTTAATATATTCTGTATGCAAAACAGAAGAAACTTATGAACTAGAAATGATGTATACAAATTAATGTATTAGAAGACAAACATGTTCTTACCTTGTCCACAATGTCTTCAAATTTATTGTGTTATTGTTCTTATAATCTAGTATTTTAAATAAAATATCAAAGCACTGTCATGGAATGTGAGCAATGTTATTTTAAGAGTTATTAAATCATGATATAGATGGAACATTTTAATTGTGGAAAATCATGTAGCCTAAGTAGTCTTTATTTATACCAACAACAAGCAACAGAAGAAGGAATACAAGGAGACCTTCCCACTAAAAATAGCCTCAAAAACAATAAACTACTAGGAACAAACACTAACAAAGATACAAAGATCTCTAAAAAAAAAAAAATTTAAACCCCTGAGAAGGAAATTGAAGAAGACATCAAAGCATGGAACGACCCCCCCATGCTCATGGATTGGGAAAATTAACATAGTAAAAATGTCCATTCTACCCAAACTAATATACAGATTCGGCGTGATCCCAATTAAACTCCTGAAGAGTTTCTTCAAAGGCTTGGAAAAAAAAGTCTTTAATTTCATTGGAAAAACAAAAGACCCTGAATAGCCAAAGCAAAAAGAGCAATACAGGGGGTAATCTCTACCAGATTTCAAGCTATACTGTAGGGTTATAGTCATAAAAACAGCTTGGTACTAGCACAAAAACAGACCTTTTGACAATGGAACAAAACTGAAGATCCAAACTTGAGCATATACAATTTCAGCCAACTATATTTGACAAGGGGTTCAAGAAGCACAATGGAGAAAGACAAGCATCTTCAGCAAGTGGTGTTGGCAATAACTGGATCACACTTGTAAAAAAATAAAATTAAACCCCCATCTCCACCCGTACAAAAATCAACTCCAAATGGATCAAAACTTCAAGTGAAACCCCAACACTCTGAAGGGATAGAAGAAAAAGTTGGCCAGCAAACCTAAGACATAAGGCTTAGGAAAAGACTTCCATAAATCAGACAGCAGCTGCACAAGAAATAAGATCAACAATTGACAAATGGACCTCATAAACTCAAAAGCTTCGTACATCTCAAAGAAACAATCAAGGGAGTGAGGGAAAACCCACGAGGTGGGAAGGAACACCTTCACTTCAGATACATCTGGAAAGCATTGATTCCAGAATATATAAACTACTAATAAACAAAGAAGAAGAAAAACAAAGACTCACTCAAAAGATGGAGGAAAGAGCTGAACAGAGACTTCATAGTGAGGAATTGAGAGTGGCTGTGAAACATCTTAAAAATGCTCAACGTACTACTAATAAGGATGCAAATTAAAACTATTTAAGATATCATCTCACTCCAATAGGACTGCTAGGGTCAAGAAAAAAAAATGCTATCAGTACTGGAAAGTTGTGGGGAATGGGAACACTCATTCACTGCTGGTGGGAATGTAACTCTTACAGCCACTATAGAAAGCATGTGGAGACTCTTGGAAGACTCAAAATGAGCTTACCACACCCAACCCAGTCATAAACCTCCTGGGTATATACCCACAAGATTCATCCTATCCCAGAGATACATGCACAACTATTATTGCAGCTCTGTTCACAATAGCAAAAGCTGAAACCAACCCATGTTCCCCTCAATATGTGAGTGGATAGAGAAAAATGTGGTACTCTACACAATTGAGTTCTATGCAGCAGGAAGAATGATGACATCATGAACTTTGCATGTAATTGAAATGGATGGAACCACAGATATTATATTAGGTGAGTAACACAGTCCCAGAACAACTAAAGGGATGAATGGTTATCCCGTGTCTCTGATGCTAGACACCAATTACCTAGTTGTAAGTATTTTTGTGCAGGGCCCCTTGAGTTTTGTAAGTAGTTGGAGTCGTATGCGTATTGGAAAGAAACAACAACAACAACAGAAAAGAACTTCTATTCAAGCTACCAAAAGTCAATTGTGCATGAAAAGTTTGAAAAGACTGAGAAAAAATGAAAACAGGCAGAATGCATAAGCTCTGGTGAGGTGGAGGGTGGGAGGGGGACAGGGGTCTCTAGATTTCATGTTGTAACATAATCTTGTACCAAAATTGCATTATTAATTAAATATTTAAAAACTTAATTTTTTCTTTTTAATGTTTAATGTGGATGAGTGTTAAGTGCACCATGTCGTTCAATGCCCACAGAGGACATATGATGGCATCAGATCCCCTGGAACTAGAGTTACTTATGGTTGTTAGCCACCATGCTGGTGCTGGGATAGGAACCCAGGTCTCTGTAAGAGCAACCAGTGCTCTTAACCAGTGAGCCAGCCCCAGAATACCTGCTTACTACACAAGTTAATCTGTTTTTATAATCTGTCAGTGAACATATCGATTTTCTAATTGGGGACATCTTAAAGCCACTCAAACATATTTTATGGGAAACTAATCAACAGTGTTTACAATTAAGTGTCCCCAATTGAAGCAAGTGACAACAAAAAAGTCATTTATAATGGAAAGACCAAGATGAGAATTATCCAAAATGTTTCAAACAATGAGACAGATCCTCCAAAAGAAATAAAGCACATAATTATTATATTGAAGAGAATCAAAACTATTCAATGATTGTGAAACAGGAGAATTTGAGTATACAGTGTAAACCACCAAAACTCTGTATTGAGCTGCAAGATAAAATATTGGGGCTGGAGAGATGGCCTAGAGGTTAAGAGTGCAGAATGCTCTTGCAGAAGACCCGGGTTTAATCCCCAGCACCACATGATGGCTGAGAACCATCTTTAGCTCCAGTTCCAGGATAATCTGACACCCTCTTCTGACCTCCACAGCATTGCATGACATGGGTACACAAACCTGCATGCAGACAATACACTCGTACACATAAAAAATAAATAAAAATGTAAAAAAAAGAAAAAAATTTAAAAAAGTTCCATGTAGTCACTTTTTCTGTTGCTTGTGATAAAACCACCATGAGCACACAGGAACTATCAAAGGAAGAGTTTATTTGAGTTATGATTGATAGTTCCAGGGAATTAGAGTCCATTTGTGGTGGGAGGCATGGGGGCCAGGGCTGGAGCAGCAAGCCAAGGGTCACATCTCACAATGGCACAGGAAGCAGAGAGAGAGAGACTGGAACCCACGGCTGCTAAAACTCACTAAGCCTGCCCCCAGTGAAATACTTCCCAGCATGGCCACACCTTCTAAGACTCCAAAACAGCCACCAAAACTGGAGACAAAATATCTGAACACTTAAAGCCTATGGGGGACACTCATTCAAACCCACACATTCCACTCCCTGGCCCCCATAGGCTCTGACCATATAAAATGCAAAATGACATTTGTCCACCTTTAAAAGTCCCCCAAGTCTTTACCAGTTTCAATGCCATTCAAAAAAGTCTAACAGTCCAAAGTTTCTTCTGAGGTCCGGCCAATTGCTCCTAACTGTAAGCTCCTATAAATCAAAAGCAAATTACACTCCCAACATGAGTGGAACTGAATACAATTCCCATTCCAAAAGGGAGGATAGAGGCCATAGTGAGGAAAAACTGGACCAAAACAAGAACGAAAACCAGCAGGGTAAACACAAATCCAGTAGCTCCATGTGAACTTCTGGGACTTACTTCCAAAGGGCTTAGATGGCTCAGTTCTTCCAGCTTGCTTGCAACATACATCTCTTTCTTAGGTGTACCACTCCCTGTATGCACTCTCTCTTGACAAATATCTCACAGGCTGGCATCTGGAATGTCTTCTTGGGGTCTCCACTGCCAACCAGGCTTCACATTCACAGCTTGATGCAATGGCCTATCAGGGCCTTCTTTATTCAGGGATGCCCCTGCTGCACTCTGCCTGGCCCCTGCTGCACTCTGCCTGGCCTCTGTGGCTCTCTGAAACCGCAGAGGAAGAACTGACAACCCCTTTACTCTGGCATCCTTTGTGCCTCTAAAGCCAGCACCACATGAATGAAATTGCCAAATTCGGCTGCAAGTTTGGGATGGACTCTCTCCTACTTTAACCACATTTGCAAATTTTCTCTGCCCTGGACTTGTTGGAGTAGAAAACTTTTCAGTATTTTCCTTTCAAATATTGGAGGCTTAGCTGGGTGTGGTCTTGCCCTGAAGGTACTGTTTCTGTTGTTTACTTGTAAACCTAAAGGCTTCTGCTTAATCACTTTAATCTCACTTTTTCCATTGTTTACTTGTAAATAGCTAGGCCTCTCCTTAATCACTTTAGTCTCCTTATCAAAAGGAACCTCTCCTTCACAAGCCTTGGCCCCGCCTTTAATCTTCCTAGTGCAGTTTTCAGATCCAAACTGTACATTCTGCATTTCTTTCTACCCCATCTTTTCTCTCTTTCACTGTAGATCTGTACAATAATCATTATTAACAGCCATGCCACCATTTCTACATTAGGCTGTCTTGAAATATCCTCTGCCAAAGACATTAGTCCATTGCTTTTCAACTTAGATCAGGCAAGCATTTGGGCTGTGGGAAAACTGCTGCCAGACTCTTTATCAAAATATCCCAGTTGCTTCCTAGTCTGTTATTTTCCTCTGGAACACATTTTTGCAGCAATGCTTCTTCAGGCTTCTACTAGAATGGCCCTTAAGCTCTGCTTACAGTAGTCAACAGCTTTTCTAGCCCAAAGTTCCACAGTCTTCACCATTTCTCCAAACATCCACATGGTCAGGTTCTTCACAGCCAACCCCCACTCTCTGGTACCAAATAACTGTATAGTCACTTTTCGTTGCTGTGATAAAGCACCATGACCAAGGAACTTATCAAAGGAAGAGTTTATTTGACTTAAATGATTGATGGTTCCAGGGAATCAGAGTCCATTCTTCATGAAGCATGGTAGCCAGGGATGAAGCCGCAAGCTGAGGGTCACATCTCAAATGAGCACAGTGAAGCGAGAGAGAAAGAGAAGCTGGAGATGGCAAGGCTTGTTAAATTCATTAAAGCTCCCCCAATAAGTACTTCTCCTAGCACAGCCACACCTCTCAAGACCTCCGAAACAGTGCCACCAATGGAGACAAATATCTGAATAATATTAAAGCCTATGGGGGACACTCATTCAAACCACCACAAGTTCTAAATATTGAAACGTACACAAAGAATTAGATGTGGTAGAATAAAACACAAAATATGAAAGAGAAATATGAATATAGGATCCTTCCTGCAGAAAAATTATACATTTTGCAAGTCCCAGTATTAAAGCATAGCACAGATCTCTTTTTTATTGTATGTGATATCTTTGCACACTACTGTGGAACAAATAGAACAAATAAAATAAGGACATTAGCTGGGCTAGAGAGATGACTCAGTTGGTAAAAGCACTGGCTGCTTCTGCAGAGGACCTGGGTTCAGTTCACAGTACCAATATGGCCAGAAACAACTGTTTTAATTCAATGTGTAAGTAGCAGATACATCATAGGGCAGCACACTTCGCAAGCAGAAACATTGAGCTTCTGAGTGTCATGTTTCACTGTGGTCCCCTTGCACTTTCAGGTTCCCAGTGCTAACATGTTAGTGGGATACTTCTTAATTTTCAGATGCCTACAGAGCCACTGTGGCCCAGTAGATTAAAGTCATCCTTCAATGCTTTCAGTTCAAATGTAGAAACACTGCACAGGAGTGGATCAGTTCACTGAGATGTGCATCTCGTCCCAATGAGGTTAATTTGGTCCTGGTTAGGAGTCTTTGCAAGCATATTTTATAATGTGTTTCTGTGTGTAACCTTGCTCTTCATTGAAAGGGTTTTTACCTCTCATGCATCTACCTTGCTGATTCTACAGCTCTGGTTTCACCTTTCCAAGCATCTAGTTATTTCTATCTCAATGGATAAGCAAATTTCATGCCATCTTTGTTTTTATTTATTTAAAAATAAGGAAAATTTGTGATAAAAATTCAACCATAGTCGCAATACTGTCAGCGTTTGAAAAACCAGGTGTTTTTTTATGACAAAGTTCACCTCTAAAATTCCTTCCACTATGATATGACATAGCTAACATCAGAAGAATGTATTTTCTTAATAAAATCATCTTCAGCAACCTTCAGAGTCATATCCACTAATTTAGTGTCTGGAAGTTTTATATTTTAATTTTAACTTTTCCAATGATGAAAGAACCAGAAGAAAATTTAAAAAAAAAAAAAAAAAACGTGGACAGATCATTCGCTGAATAGGTTGAAAGAGAAAAAAAAGATTTTCTGAATACAGAAGGTGAATGAAGTGAATGAACAAAAATTTTCCCAAAATCACAGTATCATTGAATTCCCAGATATCCTCAAATAAATGACCACACACAACACACCACACACACAACCACCACACACACACACACACACACTTGCTAAAGGAGCATCGCCTTACTGTATTGTAGCTCAAGAGAGGAAGACTCTACCTTATGAACCATTCATTACAAGAATGACTGAGGTCAGCATAAAGGTTTCAGTGATTATTGAAAGGCCCAAATCTGCCATTTCGAAGCTGTCTCTCCATTTCAAATACTGATGATAATACATTTATAAGTAGAAGGATCAATAAATAGCAAAAGCTGATGGAGGCTTTCAAGGACTAATTGCTCTTTCTCAGTCTAAATGATAAATGGATCAGAAAACTCTGTTGACATTTGCTCAAGGAGGCTTTTATGATTGACAAAGCATGTTATGAAATGCAATTTTATGTTGGTATCCTTAACAACTATAGAAACCTTCTTTTAAAGGCTCTAAGTGGGTTAAGAGTTTGACAATAATTAAAATTTTAGCATGATAATAATTAGCATGTTTAATTTTAAACTGGGGTTCTAAATGGAGAACATACAATTATTTTTTACTAATTCTAAAGGAACAAATAAACTGTTAGAAGGTAGTAAGGTAAGGGTCTTGGGCACTTTACTGTTAAAATACAGATCACTGGTTTCACCACACAATGTTCTATTTTCCACATATGTGGCATCTAACTGTCTCATTGATGAAATATGAAGAAGAAACTCAGCTCTACATGATAGCAGAACATTAGAGTTTGGGTTGTTCTTTACCCAGCCGAAAATAAATAAAACTAAAAACATAGTAAACAGAAATAATTACTTTTAGACTCCTATAGTAATTTTACAGTACAAAGACTGATTGTTGAAATGTCATTAATCTACCTATTGTTTGTTCAGTGAGAATCTGAAGCCAATAGTAAAGTTTCCTGCCAATAAATCAAATTCAGGTGATTGATCACCACAGAAAGTTACTATCATCTGTTCCAAACATCAGACTGAACGCAGTGGATGACCATAAGGGAACAAGCACACACAGGCAGGAATGGAGCATCCCTATTCTTATCCATATAAAGTATAAGCCCTTATGAGCAGAGGCTTGAGAAGTTGGAAGCAAGGTGGACAGGCACATGACCTGCTGCAGAAAGAAGAGTTCACGTTGATAAAGCAGGGAGTATGGAGACAGATGAATGTGGGGTTGTGTTGCTACCGACTGCTTCAGTTCTTCAATACAGCAGCAAGCAAGAACACAGCCTGGGGTCAAAACGAAGAAATTTTTATTTTCGACATCTATAAGGAAATTTAAATTTTAGCCAATTAGAACGAAAGAACTAGGAGTTTGTATCAAAATGTCAGATCATATTAAGTTCTCACGGTGCATTGTTAATTTTACAATAGGATTAATGAGCACAGTTTTGTGACTTTCTGCAACTAATATTTGGCTGATTCAGCCTATAGATATATGAAAATAGACATGAATTAGCAGATTTTTGTTTCTTTTTTTTTCCATGATGATATGTTTAATGTGAAAAGAAGCTGAAACATTCAGAATATAGGTGCAGTGATCCACACATCTCACTTCTTCAGGAGATAAGCAAAAGTATGGCACAGTGAAATCAGTACTAACAAGACACAGCTTTGTAAGGTCAAGTGATTATTAGAACCAAAGAATTGAAGACAATAAGCATGACACAAAAGCAAAGTAGGGGAGGAAGAAAAGGAAGCTAAAATGTAAGATCATGTAAGTTTAATTCAACAGTCCTAATGGTATTAGAGTTAATGATAAGTTAGTAAATGAGAAGTTTTAATTGTTCTTCCTTTTGTTCTTCTTTTTTCTGACTGCAAGAAAACAAATTCGTTGAGGTGGTTCAGTGGCTAATGCTTACTGTGCAAGCAAGAAGACTGGATTCAGGTCCCCAGAAGTCACAAACAACCAGGCAAGTCTGATGGTCTGTTTGTAATTCCAGCAAGCATGAAGGCGAACAAAGGATCTGTGGAGCCAGCTGACTTCCTAGAAATACCTTGTGGGTGAGCTCTGGGTTCAAGTGAGAAGACCTGCCTTAATGATTAAGGGGAACAGCCGAAAAAGGCTCTGGACATTAGTCCCAAGTCTCCAGAGGAATCATGCACACATAAACATTTACCTGTGCATACATATGTCCACACATTTGGGTACAGGCAAACATGCAAACACACACACACACACACCACACAAAACACACACACACATGCACACATGCTTACAAATTAAAAAAAAAACTGTATGAAATATGAAGTGCAGCCAGAGATGTTCTACATGGAGCCCTTTAAGAAAGTCCTGGACTTTCCATGGTTTGTTATTATCAATGTTTTCTAGTTACAACAAACAATGGCCCCTAATTCATGATGGTTCAATTGTGGTTGTTATTTCTGTATGTGATTTGAAACAGACATTCAGTAGTCATTTACTTGATATTTTTGTAGGTTATGTTGCTGGAAAACAGCCCTGAGCCTTGGGGGCCTGCTCTAGTCAGCCCCAGGATCACTAGTGTGACTTGCTGGTCCTCTCTTAGTCTGTTGTATTGCTAAGCTAGGAAGTTTGTCACACTTCATTAAATGCAAGCTCAATTTATAATATTTTAAATTTTAATCAGTTTAACAGGACACAATCTTATGATAAATTGAAGAGGATCTGGCAATGATAATGCCTGTGTCCTAGACGTGGGTACTGCAGTCAGTGAGCAGATGATTCTACAAAGCAGAGAGTGTGAACAAACTGCAAATCTTGAGAGAGGACAGGTGAGAGCTTTCTTCTCTCTTATCAAGTGGTTACCTTACAATGATACCCAAATAAATATTTAAATATGAGTCTCATGTCAAATCAGTTTTTAAGGCTCATAGTAGAATGGCAATGACAGTGACAATAAAGTGAAGGGAGGACCATTCCTCCTCTTCAGACATGGAAACTCCTCCCTTAATGTCAAAGAGCAGGTTTTGATGGAAAAGAAGTTGAAAGGAAGATTCGGCTATGAGGTTTTGCTTTATTTGTTTATTTTATTTTTTTTAATTTTATTTATTTTTGTATGTGTACGAATGTACTGTTCTGCGGTAGGTCTTGTGCACCCATGTCGTGCAATGCCGTGGAGGTAGAAGAGGGTCTCGGATTCCCCTGGAACTAGAGTTCTCCTGGAATTGGAGCTACAGCACAGTTCTAGCCGCCATGTGGTGCTGGGGATCAAACCAGGGTCCTCTGCAAGCAGTCAGTGCTCTTAACCGCTAGGCTATCTCTCCACCCGAGGTTTTTGCTTTAGATGGTATGACTGGTAATGATTCATAGCCAACAAGGGTAGAGTGAATAGTATCTGAAATAATTCTAAATCAAATATGCTTACTCTTGTCTCACAGCTTTGGCATTTCAGTTGATTCTTTTTGGACTCCTTGTTTGGGGTGAGGTAACAGATGATGCTAGGAGCTTGTGGTGGAAGGAGCCTGCTTATCCCATAGCCAGGAATGAACTGGAAACACAACCCCTTTGGCTAACAGGCCTCACCTGTTAGAGGTTCCTTTACTTCCCAATACTTGGGAATAACCTTGAACCACATAGAAAATTCAGAGACATTTAATATATGAACCACGGTACAGGAGTTAGGAGAACTCTATGGTAAATACAAAAATGAGTTCCATATCCAAATTAGGATATGATTCATGTTCTGTGTGTCTTTTTTGTTGTTGCTTAACTACCCATAGTTATGGAGATAGTAACTTTAGCACATTCAAGATTTACAGAGGTCTATTGTTGACCTGATTTCATTCTCCCCTCAGAATGACATGTATACCAGGACATGTGACATTATTCCTGGGGACAGGAACTGCTGCTGGCCTTGCAGCTTTGTTCTCTGCTGTCTAGACACAGCTGTTCTGGGCCTCTCCTCTGGCAAAACTCTCATCAGATGAACTCACCTCCTCCTCCTCTGTCTTTAACATCACAACTGAACCTTCATCTGCCAAGTGCACTCTCCGAAGCCCAGGTCTTCAGGGGCACCACAACTCCAGATACACAGGTGCCAGAACCAATGCTTTCATCAGGTATTTTTCCAACTTAGTCTTCCCCTCTTTGTTGTTTTTCGTGTGTTTCTTGACATCAACTAGTCTAAGGAGGACACAGTATCTCCTAAGCTTTTGTTGGACTGATTTTGACTGAAAGCTTTTTATATTGAAGACAGAAAAAATGCCTGGGAGCTCCCCATGATGATTACTAGCAGTCCTCAGGGTTAAGATCTTGAGATCTGAAGAGGGTACAAGTAGCAGAACCTGCTGGGCTCAAAGTATTTGTCTTCAAAGTATTCAACATTTCTTCTTTATTTTAAGATGTGATCCCTATTTTAATAATTTACACAACATTTTAAGTTGTTTTAAATCTTTCAGTGACAGTAAGAGAGGTTTAAAATACGAATGATGCTTCACAGAATCCTGAGTATCTGTACAAGCCAAGGTTCCAGCAGTCCTGCTTTACATTCAATGGTTGGTTAGACATTGATTGGGGATTTTATGTTCTAGATTGGTACCCAGCACTCAGAAAAAAAAAATGTCTACAATAGGGTCTCTCAAGGAGCTCATAATCTAATGGTAAGTAACTGAGTAAAATGATGTACAGAAGTAAGTGA
>VZQC01000280.1:0-33009 GCA_009823505.1 Rhizomys pruinosus
CCTTTTTGTGTGTGATCTTTTCACGGCTGGTTTTGGGTAAATGATGAGCGTGATGCTGGCTATCATAGAGAGGAATCGTGAGGAGAAACTCCGCTGCGCGGGAGTTTGTATTCTTTTCTGGAAACAACTGTGAGTAGTAATCGGTGTGGTAGGAGTATTATTTGAAAATGATTTTATCGAAATCTGTCCCTGCGTGAAAACTACTGGGCCTGGGCTCTATTGTTTGTCCAGGATGTGGGAGAGGCGCTACTTATTACATCTTCGCAAATTTTCTTGTCCTGTTTTTATGGGTCTGTTTAAGATGGTGATCTCTTTTTGGTTGAGGTTTGGTGATTGCCAGGATTTCAGATATTCATTGGGGCTTGATGCCGAGGGTGAATCGTGGACATTGTTAGGCGGTTTCAGTGTGTGTTTGAGGTCTCAGAGCAGTGATGGTAGTTCAGGCAGTATGTAGGGGTTGGTCTGTTGGAAGAGGATATGAGTGATGTCTCTGCCTTCGGGCGGATAGTGTGGGTCCCTTCATGAGGCTTGTGGCGTGGAATCTTTCGTTTACGATTGTCTGTAGATGGGTGACTAGGTGTAGTTCCGTCTTTTGTTCATGCAATAGAAATTTCTATGGTTGATTTGGGAGTGTGTTCCTTGCCTTGGTCTTTTTGGTTAACTGGACTAGAGTTCTCTCTATCTTTGGTTGTGTAGTGTTCGTATTGCGGATGACGAGCAAACGAGTATGCTTTGGATTCATTGCGTTTGCTTCAATAATGGTGTTTCGTGATGTGTTGGTTCTACAGTTTCCGAGGTGTGTGATTGCTACTGGGGCTCTGTATTTTGTTTTTCTTGCTTAGTCTGCTTGGCATTTAGGGTTCAGTAATTTGTGCGGTAATGTCTCTTCAGTAATTTTTTAGCTGGTAAAGTGTTGAGTCTTATTGCAACTTGTGCGCTTTCTGGGTGTGTGTTTTTTTTTTAAACGTGTAGGCACTTAGAGCTATAACTTTCCCTCTTAGCATTGTTTTTAAAATGTGTCCGCATGAAAAGGTTGTTTCGTGTGTATGTTTATCTAATTGTCACTGTCAGTTTCCAGGAAGTGTTTCTATTGTTCGTTTCTTTATGTTCTTCCCTTGAGACGATCATGGATTCATTATTTAAGAGAGTGTTGTTTGTAGTGTTCTCGCATGTGTTCTTGTGCAGGGTTGTAGGTGGTTAAATGCGCTGGGTGTTGATGTTGTTTTTATTGGCACTGTGGGTCTGATAGAATGCATGAGATTTATTTTCAGGTCTTTTATGTATTTGTTGAGTTTTTTCCTGTGTCACACTATATGGTCTATTTTGGAGGTCATGTTTCCTTGGGCTGCTGAGTAGAATGTGTTATTCTCTGGTGTTTGGATAGATGTCTGTGAGGTCAAATTGGTGTATTGTATCGATTGGTATAAAGCTCAGTTGTCTCTCTGGATTATTATCGGCTTATGTCCTGTTTGATTTGCCTGTCCTAGGGGAAGTTAATGGGGTATTGAATCCCCTACTACTAGTGTGCGGTGGGGTTAATTGTTCCCGTGCTTCGGGATCCTGGAAGGAAATTGTGTCTTACTAGAAGTTGGAGTGGCAGCGGACGAAGAGTGTGTTAGGTCGATGGTATGATAATTCATGGGAGGTTGGTGATGATCGTAGTCATTGTCAGGATTGTTTCCTGTGAAAGATGTAAATGTCCTGCTTTGCTTCGTGCGTTTTGATTTGCTTTGTGTAGCTTTGAAGTCATTATTTTGTCTGGAGTAGAGAATAGGCCACATGCCTGCTTTCTTTTTTGTCCAATTTGCTTGGAATACTTTCTTTCATCCTTTCACCTTAAGGTTGTGCCTATCCTTGAAATTGAGAAATATGGTTTCTTGTAGACAGCGAATATAGGATGGGTTTTGTTTCCTAATCCATTCCTCCAGCCTATGCCTTTTGATTTGGGAGTGGTTTAAGCCCATTAATTTTTAAGTGTTATAATTGAAAGATGGCTGTTGCTATCGCTGTCGAACTTTCAATTTTTGTGCCCAGTTTCTGGAGCTTCTAGCGTGCCTGCTGATTTGCTTTAACTGTGTTTTGTATTAGGTTCTGTTTTCTTGGTGGTTTGAGGATATTGTTGCTTGCCTCGGTCTTTCTGCCCCTATTTTTAAAAGAAAGATGTTGGTATATTCCAGACATGTAATTTCTAAACAATCTTGTTTTGTCATTGGGAAGATTGTTTTCTCTTCCTCCTGTCGACTAAGTCCATCGACATTTTTGCCTGGGGTAAAAGTATGATTCTGGGTTGTCATTTATAGTCCTTTAAAACTGGGAGTGCTTTGCTAAGCATTCTTCTTGTTTTCATGGTTTGAGCCAAGACAGTTGCCAGTTGTAAATCTCTTAAGATCTGGTTTTTCTCTTTGTAATGCTGTGTGACTTGTTTTAGCTTTTGGGTGATAGGTGAGATCTTCTGTGCATTCCGTAATAGTCTGCCTGTCTTTGTTTTGTGGGCGTATCTGAGCATTTTCCTATGATATGGCATGAGGAGGTTGTCGTTGTTTACTGATGCTTTGTGCTAGTTTTGTGAGTCTCTCATGTGCTGTCTTGTATTTGTAGTGGGGTTTGTGCTACTTTTTAGTTTGTGGAAAGTTTTCATATCTTGATTCTGTTTGAAGGATCTGATCAATACTATATCTTCTTGAGAATTTACTTCTCCATGTCCTGCTAGGTCCTCAGTGGATGCGAAATACTTTTTCACAAATAGTCGTCCGCATATTTCCCTGGTTTGTTTCCACGTCCACTGACTTTTGGTGTATTTAACGAAATTGTTTCAATAATCGTTGTTATTTGAGGCCTTTTTAAGTTGCGTCTGTGTTATCTTCCAAGATTCCTGAAGTATTCTTTGTTCTGCTTCCCTCATTCTACTGTCTGAGGCTTTTCTTTTCATTCTTCTTGATTGGATGAGGTTCTATTTCCTTTGTTTCATTTGCATCCTGCGTGGTTCTTTAGTATTTTGTCGCATTTTCCCTTTTTGAGCTTCTCAATCCTCTTCTTTGGTGCTTCCGGTTATTTTCATTGGTTGCTTTCCTTTTTCAGTGTTTCCTACTTCCTTGTTGGAGGTTTTGTTTTTTTCTCTCCTCTAGTTCTTTCTGGAGAGGTTTGTCAATCTTGTTCCTTTAGTTCTTTCGAACATTTTGTCCATTGTATCCTTCTTTAGGTCCTTCTTGAGTGTTTATTTCTATTATCTCTCTGTTAGTTCTTCTTGAATTATTCTTTTATTTTCCTTTCAATTTCTCTGCGTAGGGTCTGGCAATTATTCCTCTAAGCTCTGTTCCTGGGTCTCCTTCAAGGGGATCCCATTGTAGCCATCTCCTCCAGGTTTGGTAGAGCCTGGTGTGGATTATCCTGTTCCTTTTCCCATGTTGTCCCTGCGTCGTCATGTCTCTAAGGCATGTTGGGTGTTCCCTTTGTTGTGATTCACAAAATCTGACAAATGTCTTTTCGCTATGTTAGTGGATGGTTTTTGCTTGCCTCCGTTCCTGATGCTTTTTTTTTTCTTTTTGCCTCCTGCCTGGATTTATGGAGTATTTAGACTTTGTGCTAGTTTTCCAAGGCTTTTCAAAATTTATGTTTATATATGATGTGCGAGTATTGGAAGCCCTGAAGTCACTGCGTTCTCCTTTCTTTCCCTGATTCTGAAAGGTTCTGCAAGAGAGGAAAAGTCCTACTTGGATGCTTCGCACCAACTCCCGATTGGGGCAAGGGGGAGGGGGGGTATGGGCCTGACCTAAGCCGTCATCCTCTGCGTAGTCTGTTGATGTGACTTATTGGTATTCTGCCTGCGCCTCGCACAGACAATGCCGGCTGAGTTGAACCCAGAAGTATACCAAACCCCAACCCTGAGACTGACCCTCTGGTCACGGACACGTGCAAAGGGCAAAGTGTGGTCCGCCGTGGAGAACGAGGAAAACCCCACTCCCCGCAAGAGGGCTCAGAGTCGCGACCCCCTCCCAGCCACCCTTGAGACAGTCCACCCCAAAAAGTCTGTTGTGTACGCTGCTGTTTCTAAAAAAACAGAACTATTCAGAACAAGTATTTTTGGTCACTTTTTCTCACATTGGTTATTTATTTACTTTATTATATCTTAGATTTATGTTATTTATTTTATAACAGGTGTCTCTAATCATAGCCCCAAATTGTGGTAGGTAAGCGTGATTTTGAACTCCTGCCTCCTGGCTTGCGGTCTATACCATTCACAGTCTCCTGGCTTAACACAGGCGGTGGGAACTGAACTCAGGACTCTGTGTATGCTAGGTAAGTTACTGCTAATCAAGCTGAGACACGCATCCTTAAATCCTTTTTTCACTTCTTTGTTTTTTTCGTTCGCTTCCCTTCCTTCCTTCCTTCCTTTTCTTTCCTTACCTTCCCTAATTCTTTCTTTCTTCCTTCCCTTCCCTACTGTTTCTCTGTCTCTTTCTCTCCTCTCTCTCATTCATCTCGTCTCTCCTCTCTCTCCTTTTTTTTTTTTTTTTTTTTTTTTTCTTTTTTTTATTTTAGATAGGGTCTTACAATGTAGCCTTGACTGGCCTGGAAAACTTGCTATGTATAGATCAGCATTGGCCCACTCCAGAACATGATGTCGTCGGGTGCCTTCCTGTGGAGGTGCTGGGATTTAAAGGCATGCACCACCAATGCCTATCTCAGTGGATGACTCTTGTGCCAGGAAAGCACTCAAATAAATGCATGCTTGTCATTACTTATCATTGTTTTTGTGTTGTTGTGTTTTGTTTGTGGGGTGTGGTGTGTTCTAAGTTTCTCTTCAATTGCTGGAACAAAACACTGCTGACTGATGATCAGACTTGGGGGAAGGGGAAAGGGTTTTTAAATTCAGCTACATCGTCCCGATTTGCACATGTGTCATCACTCCAGGGAGCCCAGGTTTAGGAACTCAGGGCAGGAACGCGAAGGCAGGAGCTGAAGCAGCTGGCCATGGAGGGATGCTGCTTACTAGCTTGCTCCCCGGCCCATGCCCAGCCTGGCCTCTTTATACTTCAAAGACAAACCTGGCCCAGAGGTGCGCACCACCCATGGGTGGCTGGGCCCCCCCATCATTGTCCAACAAATCAAAGGAAAATACTCGCACAGACATGGTCCACATGACCGAGTCCATAAATGGAGTGCAGATTTCCTGACAAATTGAGGCCTCATCAGACCAGGTGTGTCAGGTTGACACTATAAGGATCGCAGCAACAATTGGACCCTGTGTAAACTTGGACAGCACAGAGTAGCATCACTATTAAACACCGACTTTCCAGTTCTTTGTCGCCCAAGGTAATTGATGTTAACAGTTAATCACACCCGAAGAATTACAGATAACGTTACAAAGCCGCCCACAGTCCTTAAATTGTCCAAACACATAAAAGTTCACAGACTCTTAAAAGTCTCTTAACTGTTGGGGCTGGAGAGATGGGCCTAGAGGTTAAGAGCACTGACCTGTCTTGCAGAGGACCCAGGTTATCGATCCCCAGCGACCCACCGATGGCAGCTGAAGATACTCTGTAGCTCTGATTCTGGGAGAACTCCAGTTACAGGGGAATCGTGAGACCCTCTTCTGACCTCCGCGCATTGCACGAACACTGGTGCACAACCTACATGCAGAGACAGTAATTAATTCCATTACACATAAAATTAAATTAAAAAAATTTAAAAAAAGGTTCAGTGACTTTTAAAAAGTCTCTTAAACTGTGGGCTGCTGTAAAATCTCAAACTAATTACTGTCCTTATTTCAAAGGGAAGGAATGGCACACTGCAAACCAAGGAAAACCTAAGTCTAGCAAAGTTAGCTCAGCTGGATCCTGGGACTTTCACTCAGATCTTCTGGGCTCCAAACGGGTTTCGGGGAGGCTTCCCCTTTCTCTCTCTCTGCCATTCGTACGGCAGCAACACAGCTCATCTTGCAAGGACGCCCAGGCTGACTCCATTCCACACCGCTGCTGCTGAGCTTATTGGTGGTCGTTCCATGGTCCCAGCATCTCCATAAAAAGCTGGGGTCGCCACTAAAACTAAGGCAGAACCTTCACCAATGATCTCTTATGACCTCTCCTGGTGCAAAAAGCCTCAGCTTCTCTTCCTGACCCCCTGGAATCCTGGGGGATTGCAACCAAGAATGCAACCAAGGCCGCACACTGACCAGTGGCCTTTCCTGAACTCTCACAGTACCAAGACTCACCAGCTGCACTCTAGGTGAACCCCTTTCATGCTTCTTCAACACCACCGGAACCTTATAAGAGACTCTTACACATTACCGTTACCAAGTCCTGCTTCTAGCTTTACATGGAGTCTGCAGGCCCCTTCTGGAAACACAGCTTCTGTGTGCTGACGCCTGAAGAAATTCTTCCAAGAAAATTTCACCACAGTGATCCTGATCTCTTTACTTAACAGGGCTGATTTTCAGCCTCAGTTAACTAGCATCAATTGTCCCTGTACGACAAAGATTTCACTTCAAGTCTGGTCTCTTGTTACTTAACAGCTGATTCTTCAGCCCCAGATGACCAGATCTCACAGATTAAACAGTCCTGATGATATCTGCTTCCCTTTGAAACTAAAAACTTCACAAGCCAGGCCTCTACTACAACTCTTTCAGCAAAACTGTTCCAAGTTCCACAGCCACGATCTTTAGGCATTCAATGATTTTTCTAGCCCAAAGTTCCAAATGCTTCCACAATCCTTCCCCCAAACACCAAGGTCAGGTCTGTCACAGCAATACCCCACTCTCAATACCAATTTTTGTTCTAGTTTCCCTTCAATTGCTGTGATGAAATACTCTGACCAATACCAACTTGGGCAGGAAAGGGTTTATTCAGCTTACATCTCCTGGGTCACAGTTGATCACTCAGGGAGCCCAAGGCAGGAACTCAGGGCAGGAACCTGGAGGCAGGAGCTGAAGCACAGGGCATGAGGAGTGCTGCTTACTGGCTTGCTCCCCTGGCCCATGCCCAGCCTGGCCTCTTATACTGTACATAACAACCTGCCCAGAGGTGGCACCACCCAAAGTGGCTGGGCCCTCCCACACTGGCCAACAATCAAGACAATACTCCACAGATGTGGCCACAGGCCAATCCAATGGAGCCAATTCCACAATTGAGGGTCCTTTAACCCAGGTGTGTCAAGTTGACACTAAAGCTATCCAGCACAGTGGTGTATGTGTCTGTGGTACATACATCTGAATCCCCTCTGTGCCTTCAGAGGCCACAGGAGGATGCTGGGGTCTTCCCCTGTCAGCTTCTGCCTTATTCCCTTGAACAGGCTTTCTCAGTGAACTGGAAGCTCACCATTTTGGCTCGGCTGCCTGGACAGTGAGCACCAGGGATTCCCCTGCCTCTGCTCTCCAGTGTTGGCATCACAGACACACACAGCCTCATCTGGCTTTCCGTGTGGCTCTGGGGATTTGAACTCAGGTCCTCATGCTTGCAGAGCAAGTGCTCTTACCCAACGAGCCATCTAGCCCCTGATGTTGTTTTTATAAATTTATTTTTTATGTGTTTGAATGTTTCACCTGAATGTATTTAAGTGCACCCACGTCATACAATGCCTGTGGACACGAGAAAAAAAGCATCAGGTCCCTGGAACTGGAGTTACGGGTGGTTGTTAGCCACCATTTGGGTGCTGGCAACCAAACCTGGGTCGTCTGCAAGAGCAGTCAGTGCTCTTAACTGCTGAGCCAATACTCCAGGCCCCTGTCACTGTTTTTGAGACAGTCTCATGTAGCCCAGGCTGGCCAAGGATGACCTTGAAGTCCTGATCCTCCTGCCCTCCACTGCCGAGTGCTAGAATTACAGGTGTGTTCCTCCTTGCATGTCTCTAGAGTTCTCAATGAAACAACTCAACCGGGACAGCATAGTATTGCGAACAGGACATTCCCTATTCACCAACCTTGCCTTCCCCATCTGTAAAATGGAGCTATCGACATTTACCTCTTAATAGCTATGGAAGAGGGGGCAGCAAGATGGTTCAGTGGGTAAGGGTGCTTGCTGCCAAGCCTGATGATCTGAGTTCGATCCCTAGGACCCACATGGTGAAAGGGAGAATCAACTCCCACAGGTTGTCCTGTATAATTTTTTTTTTTTTTTGGTCTTTTCGAGCAGGGTCTCCCTGTAGTCCCAGCTGTCCTGGAACTCACTCTGAGACCAGCTGGCCTTGAACTCACAAAGATCCGCCTGCCTCTGCCTCCCAATGGCTAGGATAAGGCGTGCGCACCATGCCGGCAGTCCTGATAATTGTAATAAAAGACATAAAGGGATATGCTTGAGCAGAGTGTGTTCAGCATTTCCTGGCATAGAACACATAGCTCATAAAGTTCAGCCCTTGTGTTCTTTGTGTTCTTTAGAAATATGTGTCTACATGGATGTGGCTGCAAGCCATGGTGGCCCTGGACAAGCCACAGGGAGGCCAGGAGCAGGGAGTAGCCTGCTGCTTCCCTGCTGCCTGCCTCACTCACAGACTCCCCCCATGAAGAAATTTTCCTATTCTAGAAGCAAATAACACTTCATGGATTGGGTTGTGTAGAATTCGGACCTGGTGGCCAAGGCCAAGAATGGAAGCGCCTGCAGGGTTTGAAGAACACTCAGTACCTCTGACTCTGCTGGAGACAGAAGGCAGGCCACTTGGGCTGGGGGCTGGGGACATGTCCAGCCCCCTCCCCCATGCTGCACCCAGGATCTTCCCAGAGAAAGACTGGAACGATTTCTGTGGAGGAGCAGGAGCAGGTACTGTGGCTCCTTACAGGACCGGTGCCTGAGCCGGATGTGCAGGGGCGACAAAGGACCAGCGAGCCAGACTCTGGCCTTCCCAGGAGTGCTTCCGGTGCATCAGCCTGCGCCTATGGCGGGTGCTGGAGGGCAGTAGCATCCCCGCCTCCCCATGTGGACCCCAGAGAGCTGGGAGGCGCGTGGGACCTCCAACTGATGCGTCGGTTATTTTCCACACTTTGAGATTTTGAACTGCTCCTCCCCCCTGGATATCTCTATCATCTGTCCCTTCCTTTCCCAGCTTCCTACCCAGGGACTTGTATTTAGGTGGGTAGACCTGGCCCTCCCTGAGCCCCTGATGCTCAGTTTAGCTCTTCTTTAGCTCAGTCTGAAACTCAGACTTGGAGAGATAGACTGCTCCGGGACGTAGATGGAAAACCTCTGACCTGCGCTAGTGTCCCTTCCTCCTGCCCACCTGTCCAGCCTGGCTGTGGACACTTGTGGAGGGTTTGTGTATTGGGTGGTCCAGGCCTCTCCACACTCCTCCACCTGTATGTGGTTCCTTGTACTTCAGGGAAATGGGAACTTTTAATAAACTCCTGTTCTCGTGGCAAAAAAAAAAAAAAAAAAAATTTAATATGTGTCCCTATTTCTAAAACCCAACCTGTTTGTGGCATAAAACTATTTACTCTGTGAAGTTCATGAGCCTATTTATTTATTCATTCATTCATTCATTCATTCACTCATTTTTTTATGTGTATGAGTGTTTTGCCTGCATGTGTTTAAGTGCACCCATGTTATGCAGTGTCCTTGGAGGCCAGAAAAGGGCATGGGGTCCCTTGGAACTGGCATTAGGGACAGTTGCTGCCAGGTGGATTCTGGGAATCAAACATGTGTCCTCTGCAAGAACTCTTAACCACTGAGTCATCTCTCCAGGCCAAACTCCATTTTTTTAAAAGGTGGGAACCACATGTGTAAAATCAAATGGGCTAAAACTATGGATCATATCACTGGCCACAGTGGGGTGTTTTGAAAGAGGAGCTTCAAAAAAAAAAAAAAAAAAAAAAAAAAAAAGAAAGAGGAGCTATCTGGGGCTGGAGAGATGAGTTCAAAACAAACAAAGAGGAGCTATCAATAATTAAGCCAAGACAGAAAGTGTCTAGATAACCTGACAGATCTCAAAGAATCAATCATTCCTGCATTAAACTCAGCCAGACTGGGGCAGCAGAGAGCAATCCAGTCCCTGATGTTATAAAACAGGTTTTCCTGCTCACACACTGAGCCAGGTTCTCTTTGCATAATCAGTCTGGCTCTGGGACTGGGTTATGCAAGAGACAGGGAAAAGCATGTGACTTGTTTCTTTAGTACATTCCTTGGGTCACAGGCAAGAACATGCTTGAACCATGGCCCTGAGTGGGTGGTGGCTGGGAAACAGGGGAAGTCGCTCCAGGGTTCCTCGTTTACGGGGCACCTTCAGCCCGCCTTGCACAGATAGATCAAAGTATCCTTAACAACATAAATCAAAGTTAGATTGGTGCTAGTTCCAGGGCAGCCTGGGCTACAGAGTGAGACCCTGCCTCAAAACCATCTGGGCTTGGGACTGTAGCTCAGCTGCTTCCTTAGCACACTTGTTCCATTCCCAGCACAGCCTGAAATGTGCGTGCTGGCACACAGCTCCCACATTGGGGGGTGGAGGGAGGCAGGACGATCAGGAGTTCAAGACCAGCCACTGTGATAGTGAGTTTGAAGACAAGCCTGGTTGCATGACTAACTCCCCCACTACCCCTCCACCGGCCCCCCCCAACCCCCCCACAACCCACCAAACCTAGATCCGATACTGGGCTGCAGCCTCATGGTAGAGCTCTTGCTTTGCCTGTTCGAGGCCGGCCAATGCTCCCCGTAGGCTCAGGTGTTTGGACATTCGATTTCCAGTTGGCCCTGCAGTTGGGAAGGTTCAGGAGGTGTGGCCTTGTTGGAGTATGTGACTGAGGGAGGACTTCGAATGTTGCAGCCTGGTCTTTTAAAAAAATTTTTATTTTCCTATGTGTATGAATGTACTATCTGCATGTAGGTTGGTGCCCCCGTGTGGTGCAATGCTGCGGAGGTCAGAAAAGGGTGTCAGATTCCCCTGGAACTGGAGTTAAAGACAGTTTTCAGCCGCCATGTGGGTGCTAGGGATTGAACCCGGGTCCTCTGCAAGAGGCGCTCTTAACCACTAGGCCATCTCTCCAGCCTGTAGCCTGGTCTTACTTCCAGTTCCCTCTGCTGCTTCCTGTTTGGGGCTGAGGATGTGCTCAGACACCTACTGCCACACCTCCCACCCTGTAGACTCTCCCTCTGGAAACAGGCCCAAATAAACCCTTCCTTCTATAAGTCACTTTTGGTCTGGTGGGTTTATTTTTTGGGGGGTATTTTGAGACAGGGTCTCCCTGTAGCCCCAGCTGTCCCGGAACTCACTCTGTAGACCAGGTTGGCCTTGAACTCACAAAGATCCGCCTGCCTCTGCCTCCCGAGTGCTGGGATTAAAGGCGTGCCCCACCATGCCTGGCTGGTCTGGTGGGTTTAAAAAATTTTAATTAATTAATTAATTAATTAATTAATTTATGTGTAGACTGTACTGTCCGCATGTAGGTTTTATGCAATGTTGCGAGGTCAGAAGAGGGTGTTGGATTCCCCTGGAACTTGAGTTCTCCTGGATTGGAGGTTAAGAAGGTTCTCAGCTTGCCATGTGGTTGCTGGAACTAAACCCGTCCTTTGCAGAGCAGTCAACATACTCTTAACCGCTGAGCATTTCTCCACCCACTATTTTTGTTTTTTAAATTTGTGTATGACTCTTTGTGTGTGCTGTGCCTCCAAAGGCCAGAGGAGGGCGTTGGTCCTGGAACTGAGGTTACAGGCAGTTGTGAGGTCTTCTGTGGTCTGGGACTGGACTCAGGTCCTCTGGAGGAAGCAGCAAGTGCTCTAACCCCGAGCCTTCTCTCCATGCCTTCAGATAAAATAATATATATATATATATATATATATATATATATATATATATATTGCCTATTATGTACTTTTTTTTTTTTTTTTGGTCTTTTTGAGACGGGTCTCCCTGCAGCCCCAGCCCCTGGATTGGTATGTAGACAAGCTGCTGACTCACAGAGATCCACCTGCTTCTGCCTCCCAAGTGCTGGGATTAAAGGCTTGTGCTACCATGCACTACCTCTCCTCTCCTTTTTTGGAAGCAGGTTTGCTCTATGCAGCCCTTAGGCTGTCGTCCAACTGGCGATCCTCTTGCCTAAGCCTCCCAAGTGCTGGGCTCACAGCCATGTGCTGCCTGGCCCAGGATAGGTCTTCTACCCTGCTGCAGCTCTGTAAAGGCTGGAGTGTGGTCTGGGTGTTTTTTTTTTTTTTTTTTTTTTTTTTTTTTTTTTGCGGTGCTCTGGAATCTGCAACTGTACCAGCGCCTTGTAGGCACTTGAGAAGTATTTGTTAAACAAATACTTCACCAGCCATGGTGGCACGCCGTTAATCCCAGCACATCAGGCAGATGGATCTCTGTGAACTGGAGGCTGCCTTCATCTACATAGGCCAGCTGGAGCCTCCACAGTAAGACCCTTTCTCATAAACAAAACGAAACAAACAAAACCCAGACCTGAGTATGGCTGTGAGAGGCAGGTCTTGTTATTCCTCCTTTTACAGATGAAGAACCCGAGGCTGGATGAAAGGGAGTCAGTAGATGTTTCAAGAGCACCTACTGTATACTGAGTTCTGTTTTAGGATCTGGGGATAGCACTGTGGATGTGTGAGGGAAGACTGAGTCCCAAGTGTGGCCTATGGAGCCTGGGTGCAGACCCACTGCAGTCTGTGAGCCGAGGCCAGGCAGCGGAAGGAAGGCCCAAGCTCATGGTGAGTGGGAGGCTGCTGTTGCGGGGGAGGAGGGCTTGGGCCCTGCCTGGCCTGCGGGATGAGCTGGAAAGCGGCAGCAGCTTCCTGAACCCGCTCTCCTGGGACTGCAAGTCCAGCGCCTCAGGTGACAGTGGAGAGGGGACTAAGACGCTCGGCTGCAGCCACCTCAGGTAGCAGGAGCTCAGCCCCAGCCAGAGACTCTCCGGGACTCGCTGAACATCCCAGAAGAATAGAGATTCAGAGTAGAGAGAGAGGTGGGGATGACTGAGTCAGATGGGAGGGGGTATGAGAGAGAAGGGTGGGAGACTGGTGTGCGCAGGTGGGAGGGGGTATGAGAGAGAAGGGTGGGAGACTGGTGTGCGCAGGTTCCTTTGAATGTGAAATTCCCTCCTGGATTGGGGGGTGGTCATAAGACTCCAGAAACCAAGGAAACTCACAAGGTCCAGGATACTCAAACTCTCCCCAAGGTTATAAAAACAGAGATCACGGGGCTGGAGAGATAGCCTAGAGGTTAGGAGCACCGACTGCTCTTGCAGAGGACCTGGGTTCGATCCCCAGCACCCACATGGCGGCTGAGAACTGTCTATAACTCCAATTCTAGGAGAACCCAGTTCCAGGGGGAATCCGAGACCCTTTCTGACCTCAGCAGCATTGCACAACCGGGTGCACAAACCTACATGCAGACAATACACTCATAACACATACAAAAAAAAAAAAAAAAAAACAGGAAAAAAAACAGACACCACTTCCGGGGGAGAGGCGATTCTGTCTGAGCAGAGAGCTCAAGAATGTGGCTTTCCTGAGCCATGTCCCATACTGTCATGGGCTTTTTATTGATGCACTTTGGTTTTGAATCATCTCCTTCTTGTAGCTGACTTCACTAAGCTCACAAGTCACCAAGCTAACTTGCGTGGAATAGTTGCTCTGGTCTTGTGTAGATGGCCTTATCTGGGGTAGAGAGATGGTTGGTTGTTCACTTCCCAGGAAAAGTCTCACTGGGGGATTCTAGGGAGGGTTTTTTTTTTTTTGCCATTGAACTATAGCCTTATCCTCATGTTTATATATTTATTCCAGGAACAGGGTCTTATTCTGCAATCCAGGCTGGCTTGGGACTCACCATATACCCTAGGTTGGTCTCAGACTTGCAGTCTGTCAAGTGTTGCAACAATTGTAGGTATTGCGCCACCACTCCTGACTCTTCATATTTTTTTTAAATTTTTAAATTAATTTTATTTATTTCTGTATGTGTATGAATGTACTGTCTGCATGCAAGTTTGTGCACCCGTGTTGTGCAATGCTGCGGAGGTCAGAAGAGGGTGTCGGATTCCCCTGGAACTGGAGTTCTCCTGGAATTGGAGTTTCAGACGGTTCTCGGCCACCATGTGGGTGCTGGGGATCGAACCCGGGTCCTCTGCAAGAGCGGTCGGTGCTCTTAACCGCTAGGCCATCTCTCCAGCCCCAACTCTTCATATTTTTAAAACAAGTGTTTGCATTACACATGCAACCTGTTCAGATAAAAAATATTTCCCAGTGTTTGCATAGCTGTGTAGTTCTTACATAACTGTAACAAAAGTGGTTATGAAAGATGCGTTTAGTATTTTGGATGAAATGTGCCATTAATTTAGAACTTTGATGAGTATGTTTGCATTTTTTTGAGAAAGCAAATGAACATTTGTTAAACACATGCAACCTGTTCAGATAAAAAATATTTCCCAGTGTTTGCATAGCTGTGTAGTTTTTACATAACTGTAACAAAAGTGGTGATGAAAGATGTGTTTAGTATTTTGGATGAAATGTGACATTAATTTAGAACTTTGATGAGTATGTTTGCATTTTTTTGAGAAAGCAAATGAACATTTGTTAAAAATATTTTTTGATGTTTTTCATACCTGGACACAGTTGTAGTTCCTGGATGAACTGAGTGTGCTCAGGAGTAGTGTGCTGGGGGAAGAATCTGTGCTTCCCTTCCCTCCTTGGCTAAGCTTCCCTGTACCATCTTGTCTTCCAAACCAGCAATCAGAAGGCAGAAATTAGTTTATGGTAAAGAAGGAAGATCAGGGAAGGCAGGCGCCCTAGAGTCACACAGCCAGAGCACTGACCGCAGAGAAGGCAGGCAGAAGGGTAGGCTCCTCCTAAAGTCTCCATTGGCATCCAGAAACTTCTCAAAGTTGAAGGAAACTGGTCAGAGTCGTGGAGGGCAGAGGGGAGAGCCACGAACTCTGTGGTACCTTGTGGGAGGAGTCAGCACAGATGATCACGGCTGCCCATCCAGGATAATATGCACCCAGAGGGGCTCACGACATGTGTCCCCAAACTCCTAGAGTCTACTCAGCTGTAAGGACAAAAGGTGGGAAGAAAGAGGACTCTGAAGTCTGCTGTCTTAGTTCAGGGTAAGTTACATTTTCCAGAACTTTCTCCCTTTGCAAGTTGGATATAACCATGTTTATCCAGTACAGCCAAGGAAACAGATGCTCCTTGACTCACAATGGGGTAACGGCTGAAACGTCACTGGGAGTGAAACGTGTACAGAATCACCAAACAGTGAAAGTCTTAGCAGCCCGCGGGCTGCCGTGTTGTGACTGTGTGGCTAGTGGAGCTGCAGCTCGATGCCCAGGGTAGAGAGAGCATGTACTGCATAGTGCTGGTGGTCTAGGATATGATCACAATTAAAACTCCAAGCCCAGAACCTGGAAGGCAGAGGCAGGTGGATTGCTCTCTACACAGTGAGTTCCAGGTCAGCTGGGGCTACAGGGAGACCCTGTCTACAAACAAACAAACAAACAAACAAAATTCCAAAGCCAGACATGGTGGTGCAAACATCAATCCTAACTCCTGGGAGCTGGGAGATCGAGGCAACCTGAACTACTTAGCAAGCATCTATCACAAAACAAAACAAAACAAAACAAAAAACAGAAAGGCGGGAGGTCTGTAACTCAGTGGGAGAGTTCTTGCCAAGACTTGGGTTCAGCTTCCAAAAAAATCTCCCCAAATTGATATGAAAGACAAATAGATATAGCCCTAAAGATATATCCAAACAATAGAAAGGAAACTGGTTTTGCTTTAGTTTGTTTTTTTGAGACAGGCTGTCCTGTGGTTCAGGCTGGCCTGAAGCTCCTTATATTCATCCTGAGGATGACTTTGAACTCCAGATCCTCCTGCCTCTAAGTCCCCGTACTGGGGTAGCAGCGGTGAGCCACCAGGCCTGGTTATGTGCTACTGGAGAACTAACTCCTCAAGGCTTCCTGAGTGCTAGGCAAGCACACTACCAACTAAGCTACACCCAACCCCAGTCCTCTTGTTCTCCCTGCTGCTGGGGTTGGAGCACGCCAGGCCAGCACTATAATGCCAAACGACCTCTGCCCCGCTCCGCCCCGCCCTGCCCCGCCCTGCCTCGCCCCGCCCCGCTCCGCCCTGCTCCGCCCATTTCCGGGACCCAACGGGATACATCTGTGCAGTCGGGTGGGATCGGCATCCTCTCTCTTCAGGCAATCAGGGACTGGTTACATCGCCCCACCTCCTCCCTGGCACCACCCTGCGTCTTCACCACCTGTTTCCCTCAGCAGATGCAGACCGCCCCCTTGTCCCATTCAGAACAAACCAGATAGCACCCCTATAAGCTCCACAGACAAAGTGTTCATGTGGGAGCTGGGGAAGGCCTGCCTGAGAAGGTGACATCTGAGAAGATTCTCAGGAATGGAGGCAATAAGTCTTAGAGTTGGCTTAGGGAAAGACTCCAGGTATGGAGAATGGTCTGTACAAAGGTCCTGAGGTAGGAGAAGCCCAGGAGGTAGCCAGCTGTGTTGTGAGCTAGGAAGAGAGTGTAGACCAGCTCAGAGAGCGGATGGATCCTGGGCCAGGTGGCTTTACTACAAATGACATTGGAGCTGTGGAGGAGTTTTGAGCAGAGAAGGGATATAACCAAACGGCTTTTAGGTGCTGGGAATGCACATCTGGTTTTCAGCATAAAATGCTAAGGATCACAAAACAGTTCTTAGTATTTACTGGATCCTGGTGCACTGTCAGAGAACTGGCAGCTTCCGCCCTGTCTGGCTGCGGGAAAATAGGATCAGGTTAGATACTGAAAGGACTCAGGCACCCCGAACCGAGCGGCCGAGTCTTGTAGCTCTGTGTATGAGACCTGGCTCCATAGATAAACCCAAAGGACCTACACTCGGCTGCACCTGGGGATGTGGTATCCCTGGAAACAGGTGTCTGGGGTGACAGCGTGGTACACACCTGGAGGCCTGATGTCTGCCAGTCTCTCAGTCTCATGAAGGGCAGCATCCGTGTATGGAATCTGGGCTTGGTTCCCAAGGCAGGGTCGCCGCTCTGTTCCCACTGCTCCTTCCGTTTCTTGTTGTATTAGCTCTGCTCCAGGGGGGAGGGGTGTGCAGATCGGGGGGAGGGGTGTGAAGAGGGGTGTGCAGATCGGGGGGGGGAGGGGTGTGAAGAGGGGTGTCCAGACCAGGGGGGGAGGGGTGTGAAGAGGGGTGTGATGAGGGGTGTCCTGATCAGGAGGTAAGAGGTGTGAATTGGGGTGTCCAGATCAGGGGGGGAGGGGTGTGACAGGGGTGTTCAGATCAGGGAAGATTATTCTGTTTAGTCCTTGCCTGCTGGCTACTCCACCAGGACATTTTTTTTTTTTCTTTTTTACTGTGGTGGGGATTGTTCCAGGTCTTGTACAAGATAGGCATGGGCTCTTAATACTGAGCTACTGCCCCAGCCTTTTATTGGCATGTTCTAGGGAAGTGTGGCAACACTGAGCCACACTCCAGCCCCTCACTGGGGGATTCTAGGCAGGTGCTCTACCACTGAGCCACACCCCAGCCCCTCACTGGGGGATTCTAGGCAGGTGCTCTACCACTGAGCCACACCCCAGCCCCTCACTGGGGGATTCTAGGCAGGTGCTCTACCACTGAGCCACACCCCAGCCCCTCACTGGGGGATTCTAGGCAGGTACTCTACCACTGAGCCACACCCCCAGCCCTCACTGGGGGATTCTAGGCAGGGGCTCTACCACTGAGCCACACCCCAGCCCCTCACTGGGGGATTCTAGGCAAGTGCTCTACCTCTGATCCACACCCCCAGCCCCTCACTGGGGCATTCTAGGCAGGGGCTCTACCACTGAGCCACACCCCAGCCCCTCACTGGGGCATTCTAGGCAGGTGCTCTACTACTGAGCCACACTCCAGCCTCTCACTGGGGGATTCTAGGCAGGTGCTCTACCTCTGAGCCACACTCCAGCCCCTCACTGAGGGATTCTAGGCAGGTGGCTCTACCACTGAGCCATGTTCCCAGGTTTTCAATGGTGGATTCTAGGCAAATCCTGATTATCAAATGAATGAAACTGACTCATGAGGTAAAACTTTTTGTTTGGGACAGAGTCTTGTAGTGTATGTAGGTCAGGGTGGCCTTTAATTCCTGATTCTTCTGCTTCAGTTTCCCAAGCACTGGGGTCTCAGGCATGAGCTACCACAGTCTCCATGAGATGAAATCTCTATAGTTGCAATCTAACCCAAAAGCTGCACTTATCAGTAAATTGATTTTATTAATAGAAAACCTGAGACTCAGAGATTTGGGGTGAACTATAGTTGTCCCACAGCAAAATGAAAAGCAGAATAGAGGGATTTGTCCCATCCAATGATGGCCCAAGAATATCCATCCCATAGATCCCAGGAAGAAGTATGACTCCATCCAAGTGTACCTGCTTAATGTGAATAAGGAACACATCAATGAAGTCCAGAGGCTGTGCTGGGTCCAGAGAGACCTTGTGATCCTTTACTGCCTGGGCATAACTCCTGCTCTGTGAAGACCTCAAAGAACCAGTTATGAGGACCAGAAAGGTGGCTCTCGAGACCAGGGAAAAGACCATCTATCTATCTAGGTGGAGACAGAATGTGGGCGGCCGGCCTTCCCTCCCATCCTCTTGCAATCAGATGTAAAGTCTTTCAGAGAGACTTCATGGGCCACAGCCTACATCAGGCAGCGCTGTAGGTTGCTGTATCACCATTCTGTCTGTTCATTCCCAGCCAACTTGAGGTGAAAGGGTTTATTCTGGGATACAGGACAGTCCTTAGTGAGGAAGGCCACGCAGGAACCTGGAGGAAGGACCTGAAGCAGAGACCAGGGAGGAACGCTGCTTCCTGGCTTCCTTCCCTGGCTTGCTTAGGTAATTATGTGATACATCCCAGGCCCCCTGCCCAGGACAGCACCACCTAGAGTGGGCTGGGACCTCCTATATCAGTTGGCACTCAACAAAATGCCCCAAAGACATGGTCACAGGCCAGTCTTGTGGAGGACATTCTCAACTGTGGGTTCCTCTTCCAAGGTGACACTGGTTTGTCAAATTGATCAGAACTACCAAGCACAACGAAGCCCCCTGCCTGGGCCTTCTCATCTGGAACCCCTGACCAAGCTCTTCCATCCCATCTAGAACTTTCTGCTGTGTCTCTTATCCCAGCCAAGACCTTGTTCCTGTGTCCCATCCACATAACATCTAGGATCTTCTGTTTGAGCCCCCTCCCATCTCTGACCTTCTGCTCCTTAACCCTCATGTGGGTCCTTCTGCCCCAAATCTGCCCATCCCAAGCAGGACCTTCTGCTCGACTGTCCTCATCTTGGCACTACCCATTCTGAACTGTCATTGTCTTGTGACAGGTCTATTCCCATAACTGGAGTGAAATCATTATGAGGGACAGACCCAGGTCTGTCTCAGTCACCTCTGTTGTCAACAGGGCCCAGCACAGCCTACATGTAACACTGAGTTCTGAGCATTAGGAAACTGTTAATATGGCAGCTTTGTCTCTCTGGGTCACAGGCGACTCATGATGCATGTGTGAACCGTACTGGGTCACAGATGACTTGTTATGAATGTGTGAACCACACTGGGTCACAGGTTACTCATGATGCATGTGTGAACCACACTGGGTCACAGGTGACTCATGATGCATGTGTGAACCACACTGGGTCACAGGTGACTCATGATGCATGTGTGAACCACACTGGGTCACAGGTGACTCATGATGCATGTGTGAACCACACTGGGTCACAGGTGACTCATGATGCATGTGTGAACCACACTGGGTCACAGGTGACTCATGATGCATGTGTGAACCACACTGGGTCACAGGTGACTCATGATGCATGTGTGAACCACACTGGGTCACAGGTGACTCATGATGCATGTGTGAACCACACTGGGTCACAGGTGACTCATGATGCATGTGTGAACCACACTGGGTCACAGGTGACTCATGATGCATGTGTGAACCACACTGGGTCACAGGTGACTCATGATGCATGTGTGAACCACACTGGGTCACAGGTGACTCATGATGCATGTGTGAACCACACTGGGTCACAGGTGACTCATGATGCATGTGTGAACCACACTGGGTCACAGGTGACTCATGATGCATGTGTGAACCACACTGGGTCACAGGTGACTCATGATGCATGTGTGAACCACACTGGGTCACAGGTGACTCATGATGCATGTGTGAACCACACTGGGTCACAGGTGACTCATGATGCATGTGTGAACCACACTGGGTCACAGGTGACTCATGATGCATGTGTGAACCACACTGGGTCACAGGTGACTCATGATGCATGTGTGAACCACACTGGGTCACAGGTGACTCATGATGCATGTGTGAACCACACTGGGTCACAGGTGACTCATGATGCATGTGTGAACCACACTGGGTCACAGGTGACTCATGATGCATGTGTGAACCACACTGGGTCACAGGTGACTCATGATGCATGTGTGAACCACACTGGGTCACAGGTGACTCATGATGCATGTGTGAACCACACTGGGTCACAGGTGACTCATGATGCATGTGTGAACCACACTGGGTCACAGGTGACTCATGATGCATGTGTGAACCACACTGGGTCACAGGTGACTCATGATGCATGTGTGAACCACACTGGGTCACAGGTGACTCATGATGCATGTGTGAACCACACTGGGTCACAGGTGACTCATGATGCATGTGTGAACCACACTGGGTCACAGGTGACTCATGATGCATGTGTGAACCACACTGGGTCACAGGTGACTCATGATGCATGTGTGAACCACACTGGGTCACAGGTGACTCATGATGCATGTGTGAACCACACTGGGTCACAGGTGACTCATGATGCATGTGTGAACCACACTGGGTCACAGGTGACTCATGATGCATGTGTGAACCACACTGGGTCACAGGTGACTCATGATGCATGTGTGAACCACACTGGGTCACAGGTGACTCATGATGCATGTGTGAACCACACTGGGTCACAGGTGACTCATGATGCATGTGTGAACCACACTGGGTCACAGGTGACTCATGATGCATGTGTGAACCACACTGGGTCACAGGTGACTCATGATGCATGTGTGAACCACACTGGGTCACAGGTGACTCATGATGCATGTGTGAACCACACTGGGTCACAGGTGACTCATGATGCATGTGTGAACCACACTGGGTCACAGGTGACTCATGATGCATGTGTGAACCACACTGGGTCACAGGTGACTCATGATGCATGTGTGAACCACACTGGGTCACAGGTGACTCATGATGCATGTGTGAACCACACTGGGTCACAGGTGACTCATGATGCATGTGTGAACCACAGTGGGTCAAAGGTGAGTCATGATGCATGTGTGAACCGCACTGGGTCACAGGTGACTCGTGATGCATGTGTGAACCGCACTGGGTCACAGGTGACTTGTGATGCATGTGTGAACCGCACTGGGTCACAGGTGACTCGTGATGCGTGTGTGAACTGCACTGGATCACAGGTGACTTGTGATGCGTGTGTGAACTGCACTGGACTGTGAGCCCCTGAAGGACAGGACTGGGCTTGGCCACTGTGGTGTTTCCTGTACTCAGCAGAGCCAGGCACAACAGAGAGGTGTCATGGTGCTTTTGAGTTGAATGGGCGCCACCTTGAAGGAAGGACTGTGGCACTGGGATGCAGGAGGAAGGAAGATTCAGGTACTGTACCCCAAGCCTGTCCATCTGCTTCAGGTTTTCAGTCATCAGCCCCACGAATATCCTGAAGCTTTTGCTGTGGTCTTCAAATTCAGCCAAAGATCAGACAGCACATGGCATTGGTGATGGGGTGGTGGGTGAATGGGGAAGGTGGGGTCAAAGGGCATTCCTGCACCAAGACCAAGCGGGTGGGCTGCTTTGCCAGCCACCAGGATGGGGTCCTAGTGAATCACCCTCCACTGATTCAGAGGGAGTCCTCCTAGGCTCTGATACGTCTAACCACATGTATCAGTGTAGATGCCTCTTCTAGGAAGCCCTCTTGTCTTGGTAGATTTCTCCACTGTAGACCAGAGGAACCCAGAGGTGACTCCTGACTCAACGTTTTGTAGTGTTTGGAGAGCGCTGGTCAGTGAAGGCTTTGTGCAGATGCTGATGCTCCACCTCAGACCATGAACTGAGGAGGGGTTGAGTTAGCCAGGCTAGGAAGAGGGGACGCACCCTAAGTGTTATTCACAAGAAGAAGTACTTTGATTCTGAACTTGAGCTTATGACATTCGTTAATGAAAACTGGGATAGATTGCACCCTGGAGAGCTGGCAGACACTCCAAAATCTGAAAGATAATGAGCATGTTCTGAAGGCATTAAATGATTACAAGACCATGTTTATGTCTGGAAAAGAAATAAAGAAGGAGAAGAAGAATTTGTTTGGGTTGCAACTTCGTGTTCCTCCTGTGCCACCTAATGTGGCATTCAAAGCAGAGAAAGAACCCAAAGGAATGTCTCATGAATTTAAAATTAAAGGCAGAAAGGCATCCAAACCTTTATCGGATTCAAGGGATGTAAGCAATGGAATAGCAAAAAAACAAAAAAACAAAAAAACCCCCCAAGGGGCTGGAGAGATGGCTAAGCGGTTAAGAGCACTGACTGCTCTTGCAGAGGACCTGGATTCGATTCCCAGCCCTTACATGGTGGCTAATAACTGTCTTTAACTCAGTTCCAGGGGAATCCAACACCCTCTTCTGACCTCCGCAGCATTGCATGACACCAGTACACAGACCTACATGCAGACAGTACACTCATACACATAAAAAAAAAAAAAAAAGGAAAGAAAAAAATCTGTATGTCATCCTCCTGACCCATATATAAGAAAAATGATTCAAAAAACTGCTGAGCCACCTTTGGATAAAGAATCAGTTTCAGAGAATCCGATGTTGGATTTACCTTGTTCTATAGGGAGAACTGAGGGAACTGCACATTCATCTAATACCTCAGATGTGGACTTCAAGGATGCTTCCAGTGCAAAAGAAACTACCTCGTCTAGCATTTCCAGGCATTATGGATTATCTGACTCTAGAAAACGAACTTGGGGAAAGAAAGAAAGAAAACGAACTAGAACAGGCAGATCTTGGCCTGCTCCAATACCACAGCTGTGGAGAAGAAGAGGCCGCCTTCCAAGAAGAGCGCTCCAGACTCAGAACTAGGAAGTCATAAAAGATGACGAAGGCAAAGAAGAATATCAGTTTGAAGAACTCAACACAGAAATCCTGAATAACTTAGCAGACCAGGAGTTACAGCTCAATCACCTGAAAAACTTCATCACTAGTTACTTTGGTGCTGCAGGTAGAGTAGCGTGTGGTAAAAAATACCGAGTTTTGGCTCGTCGGGTGACACTTTGATCGCAAGGTGCAGTATCTTGTGGAATGGGAAGGAGAGACTGCATCCTTACTGTAGGACTGCACGGATGTGTACTGACTCACTTTCTGTCAGTACAGTTCAGAGCCCTGAATCTGGCTTTTGCTATCTTATTTATTTATTTACTTATTTACTTATTTATTTATTGGTCCTTTCGAAACAGAGTCTCCCTGTAGCCCCTGGCCTTGAACTCACAAAGATCCGCCTGCCTCTGCCTCCCGAGTGCTAGGATTAAAAGTGTGTACCACCACGCCTGGCCAAAAGGTGTATACTTCTAACCCTAGAGGAACCTGGAAAAGAACAAGGAGCTGGTTAGCCAAGAATGGAGATAGGGAGCCATAAAAGTATGATAAGATGAAGTTTTATACTGTGTACCCTAAAGGAGTCACAAACAACAAAGCAAGGACAAGAGTTAGTAGGCCAGAGGACAAAATGGAGTTGTGAAAAAACTTCATATAAAAGAAAGTTTAAAAAGGGAATACAGAACAGATATCTAAGTTTCATATAGACTTAATGGTATCTGTAATCATCACCTGCAAAAATGTTGGAATACCCAAACTAAAATGTTAGGTTGGAGATAAAAGCAATTCCTTTAATATATTGCCCATTAAAAAATATATTGCCCATTATAAATACACTTAGAGACCAAACAAGCTTTCTAGCAAATGAAGAATGAAGGAAACTCATCATCAGTCTGATAGAAAATGAAAAATAAAAACTCTGCAACTCTAGGACTCAGGAATCAGAGGCAGATGGATGTTTGTGAGTTTAAGGCCAGCCTGGTCTATATAGTGAATTCCAGCTATCCTGGGCTACCTAGTGAGACTGTGTTTCAATAAAAGGGAGCAAGTTCTTCAGCTAACATCAGCTCTGGAATGATGAAGCTCTGCAATGTCCCCCTGTGGTAAAACATTTCCTGGGAGACAAGAACAAATATCTATTCATCCTGGATCGATTGCTGTCAACAACCAAAGGAACCATTCTGCCCAGGTGTAGCGTGGTGAGCCAGGAGGTTTATTGGGATCACTTTATGGGAGCACGAGTGATTCCAAGGCAAATGAATGAGCAGAAAGCCTACCTCAGCAGAGCAGCGTCCCCGTCCCCGGAGCTCCCTGCACAGCTTGTGGGCAGTTCTACCAGAGAGTGTCCTCCAACCAGCTTACTGCTTATGTAACCTCAGACAGGGGCTTTGCGGGCTTCTAACTTTTTTTTTTTTTTTTTTTAGTTTTGGAGCATTGTATCTTCCCACAGCTTCTTCAGTTTGCCTCCCTCTTCCAGCGGTGAATCTTTCAATTCACAGGAAATTGTTATATGACACCTCTAAAGGCTTAGCTCCCAGTCTGGTGCTATTGGGAGGTGATGAGCCCTTTAAGAGGTAGAGGCTAGTTGGAGAGGTCTTGGGTTATTGCTGTGTACATTCTTAGGGGGGAAATAAGACCCCAGTGTTTCCTCTCTCCTCTGAGTGCAGACTGTGAGGTTTCAGTCTGCTGCATGGTTTTGCTAGAATGTGCTGAACACACTGGTTCAATGCTCAGCATCCTCACCGCAATGGAAGCAATTGGCTTGACCTATGTTAAGCAGATGTGAACATTGGTACAAAGCCAATTCAGTGGAGAAATGATGTTTTTAACAAACATTGCCAGAAATATTGGGTATCCATGTGCCAAAAAAGGAATGCTGGTCCATGCTCATTACATGATTGAAAATGTTGGCCTACATGAAGCTTCAGACTATAAAATTTCTAGAAGACCCTGCTGGGTGTGTGGCTGGCTGGCTGACTTGGCCATGCCACTGTGCATGCTGGGCCAGTCATGGTGGTCCTGGTCTGGCTGGCTGGCAACAGGCTGTGCCCAGGGCCGAGATGAGCCTGCGTGGTTTGGGGTCACCCATTCCCTAGGCACAAAGCTGCCTCCTCTGGGCCTGCTGGGTGTCTGTCTGTCTGTCTGTCTGTCTGACTCCTCCCCAGAAATGCAGTAGGAAATGTACAAAACTACAATAAAAATATATAAAAAAATTTCTAGCTGGGCGTGGTGGTACACACCTTTAATCCTAGCACTTAGGAGGCAGAGGCAGGTGGATCTTTGTGAGTTCAAGGCCAGCCTGGTCTACTTAGTGAGTTCCAGGACAGCCAGAGCTACAGGGAGACCCTGTCTCAAAAAGACCAAAAAAAAAAAAAATTCTAGAAGACATAGGATCCAAACTTTGGAGCCTTGGGCTGAGTGAAGGCATTCAGATCTGATGTAGCACAATCCATAAAAAGAATGATAAATGGAAGGCAGAAAAAGCACAGCTCTGTACAGATGGAGATGTTGAGGGTGGGAGCGTGGTGCTATATGCCTGCAGTCCATGGGAAGCTAGGCAGGAGCGGCCTGCTAGTTTCAGACCACCCTGGTGTACATCCTAAATCTTCACAGTGAGATCCTGTGTTAAAACAAGGGAACGTAATGTTTGTTGTAATTCGAGATGTGCCTTTCGGTGTTGCTTTTGATAATTTTTTTTTCTTCACAAATATATGGTAGATAGTCCTTTACAATTAAAGGAAAAAGATTGTTTGTTTGTCCATATGCACGTTTATCAATTTAAGGATTATTTAAAAGGGATTAGGGTTGGAGCTGTAATGCAGTTGGTAGAACGAACACCGGCTTAGCAAGCACGAAGCCCCTAGTTCAGTCCTTAGCAGTGTGTAATGCCTATGTGGCCCCGGCATTTCTGAATGCAGGCAGGAGGACCAGGAGTTCAAGGTCACTCTCGGCTACAAAGCAAGTTTGAGGTCAGCTGGGATGCATGAGACTCCATCTCAAAAACAGAATAGAAAACGGAAATCCAGCACTTCTCATGAATCCATCAAATTTCCTGCATTTCCCCAAAGGTGTCAAATTAGGGGATAATGGGGGCTGGAGAGATGGCCTAGCAGTTAAGAGCACTGACTGCTCTTGCAGAGGACCCGGGTTCGATCTCCAGCACCCAAATGGTGGCTAAGAACCGTCTGTAACTCCAATTCCAACCGTCTGTAACTGGAGAGCTCCAGTTCCAGGGGAATCCGACATGCTCTTCTGACCTCCACGGCATTGCACGACACGGGTGCACAAACCTACATGCAGACAGTACATTCATACACATTCAAAAATAAATAAAATTAAAAAAAAATTAAAAAAAATTAGGGGATAATGGACTTGCATGCAGTGATAAAGCTACGGATTTAACTCCCAGACCCTTTTTGGTGTTCTTTGAGACAGGGTCTCTCTGTAGCCCCAGCTGGCCTGGAACTCGCTCTGTAGACCAGGCTGGCCTTGAACTCACAGAGATCCACCTGCCTCTGCCTCCCGAGTGCTGGGATTAAAGGCGTGTGCCACCATGCTCAGCAAAACTCCCTTTCTAAAAATATGAGATCCTTTTTGTGGGTAGTGAGGTGGTTGATTTTCTCCTATCTCAGGCTCTTGTCACAACCTGTCCAACAAGAAAATTGGCAGAGCTGGGCGTGGTGGCTCACGCCTTTAATCCTGGCACTTGGGAGGCAGAGGCAGGCGGATCTTTGTGAGTTCAAGGCCAGCCTGGTCTACAGAGTGAGTTCCAGGACAGCTGGGACTACAGGGAGACCCTGTCTCAAAAAGACCAAAAAAAAAAAAAAAAAAAAAAAAAGAAAATTGGCAAAGAGTTTCCATGGGAAAAACATGGGGAATTTTATTTTCAATGTGGGAATAACAATCAAAATGGGGAAGTCAAAATTCTGAGACACTTGGCCTCAGAAGGATGCCAACCAAGGGGTAGTATAGCTCTATACTTTCAGCAGGCTTTGGAATGCCAACTGAGAGATTAATGGGTGTGGTGGTTTGAATGAGAGTGTTCCCCCCATAGGCTTTAAGTATTCAGACATTTTGTCTCCAGTTGGTGGCACTGTTCTTGGAGGTCTTAGAAGGTGTGGCCGTGCTGGAGGAAGTATGTCATTGGGGGCAGGCTTGGTGAGTTTAACAAGCCTTGTGGTCTCCAGTCTCTCTCTCTGCTTCCTGTGCTCATTTCGAGATGTGACCCTCGGCTTGCTGCTCCAGCCCCGGCCACCATGCTTCCCGCCGCAATGGACTCTAATTCCCTGGAACCGTCAATCATAAGCTCAAATAAACTCTTCCTTTTATAAGTTCCCTTGCTCATGGTGGGTTTATCACAGCAACAGAAAAGTGACTAATACAATGGGGCAAGAGTTACACCCAGGAAGCTCTCAACGGGCCTGGAGGTGTTAACTGAACACAGTCCCTCTTAGTACAAATGTGAAGTAACCAGGTCACCGATGGGAGTAGAAGGAGCCTGAGACCTTCCATCCCTGGCAGTTCTTGCAGGTTGGAGACAGCGGTAGGAAGACATTCTCTTCTGGAGTCTAAGGGGTGAATGCAAGAACAATGCACCTGTTTGCAGCCACTTGAAGGCTGGGGCAGTAGGACCCTGAACAAGCTCCTTACCTGAGACAGAAGGCATGGGTGAGCAATCCTCTACGGGGTCTATCTATAACAGTCTTAATGGCACCTTCCTTCTCGAAAGAGCATTTGACAGCCCAGCACCTTCCACTTCCCTGCCAGCCTGCTGAGGGGCCAGATTCTTCCTGAAGCTAGGCCCTGAAATCTCCATCCTTTCCTCCTCTGACATTCTAAGGCATCTGTTCTTCTGTAAGTCAGATTGACAGGGCCAACTGGACCCTGATTTAGCTGAGTATGTGTGTATGAAAATAATGTGACAAATGAGACCAATCAGGGAAGAGCTGTGAAACCTGGTGGGAGAGGGGAAGAATTCAGAGCCCACCAGAAGTTCCCAATGTCAGTGAGTCCCACTCTTGCCACCGCAGAAGTGGAGAAATAGACACAACTGTCCAAAGGGCTTCCGTCAGTTTCTGATTGCTAGGGCGGCAGTCCAATCACCTTCAAACCAGAACTGCTGTTTTAGTCTCTATCAGGAACCTTTGGAGACCATTCTTCAGCAGCAGTTCCATCCTAGGCACTCCTCCCCCTTCTACTCCCCCCTTCCACCCCCCCCCCAAGATTCACACTGGATGTTTTCATTTCTTTGGAGTTGCCTTCACTTGACAGCTTGGACACATCACAGACAGCTGGGATAGCTGGGAAGTCTTTGGCCTAGGCCTTGAATTCCAGGCTGTCATACTGCTCCTTGTCCAACCCTCCTACCTCCATCAGATATTTCAGCAAAGGGAAAAATTTACCCTTCAGTAATTAGACTCAGCCAGCCCCCTGCCAGGCTGCCTTCTCCAGTTACTTGACTTCCGTGTCTCCTGGGTGGCTCAGAGCCTTCAGAGCCGCTTTGGAAGTTGGCAGCAATGTCCTTGACTATCTACTGAATTTCCAGATTTGTTACCTGACGGTGTTAACTCCCCAGGAACATGATTAAACAAATCTGTATTTTTATGTATTTAATCAATACACAGTGATTTGTTTCCCACCATTAATTCTGACATGAAATTCATTTTATTGTTCTGAAGTTCTGCAGTGATTCTTTCTTCTAAAAAACTTAAAGAAGGGAGAGCCTGAAGTAAATATAAGGAACACAAAGACTGTTATGAAACAGAACATTCAGTAATAATCTCTGAAAGCTATGGTTGCAAATGTCCATGTTTCTAACAAGACAGAACTTTATATATATATATATATATATATATATATATATATNATGGGACAGCAAGCTCAAAAAACTGGGCACTCTCTGGTGTGTCTCTGGTCAGGAGGCTGGATAGGACTTTGATTGACACACTACTACAAGATCCAGAGGATGAGTTCAAAGTTGAGTCATCAGGGGAAGGCACCATGCTGCAACACCAACAATATTCTACGTGAATATTACTTCTTTTTTATTTATTTATTTATTTATTTATTTATTTATTTATTTATTTATTTATTTTTATTTTTGTATTTTCTTCCTGTAGCTCCAGTTGTCCTGGAACTCACTATGTAGACCAGGCTGGCTTTGAACTCACAGAGATCTGCCTGCCTCTGCCTCCCAAGTGCTGGGATTAAAGGCTTGGGCCACCACACACAGCTTATTATTTTTATTTTATGCATGTGTGTAAGTGCACCCATCATGCACTGCCATCAGAGGTCAGAAGAAGGCATTGGATTCCTCTGGAACTGGAGTTGAGACTGTTGTTAGCCACCATGTGGATGCTGGGAATCAAACCTGGGCCCTCTGTAAGAGCAGCCAGTGCTCTTAACTGCTGAGCTATTTCTCCAGCCCTGCAAGTTATACCTTTTAATAAATTCAGACAGTCGGGGTGTTATGGATCATGCCTTTAATCCCAGCACTTGGGAGGTAGAGGCAGGCAGATCTCTGTGAGTTCAAGGCCAGATTGGTTTACATAATGAGTTCTAGGCCAGCTGGGGCTACAGGGAGACCCTGTCTCAAAAAGACCACCACCGCAAATAAATAACTTCAGACAAAAAGATAAGATACATCTACCTGGTTTGAATAACTATTTCCTTTGTGGCTAATCTCTGTACAATTAAAAATTTCTTAAAATCAAAATGTATTTTGATTTTATGTGTGTGTTTTTTCCTTGCATGTATGTAAGTGCATCCATGTCATGCAATGCCCTCAGAGACCAGAGGAGGGCGCTGGATCACCTGGAACTGGAATTATGGATCGCTGTTAGCTCCAATGTGGGTTCTGGGAACTGATGGACCCTTTGCAAGAGTAGCCAGTGCTCTTACTGCTGAGAGATGGCTCGGTGGGTAAGAAAGAGCATTGCTGCTCTTGCAGAGGACCCAGTTTCAATCCGAGCACCCACATGGCAGCTGACAACAATCTGGACTCCAGTTGCAGGGGATCCAACATCTTCTTCTGGCCTCTGCAGTTACTGCATGACATGGGTGTATTTACACACACGCAGACAATAAACTCATACACATAAAGTAAAAATAATAAATAAAAAGTAAAAAAGCCACTATTATAAACATAACACATCTCGAATGTGGCATGTACATCTATAATCCAAACAGCATTGAGGCTGACAATCAGCATAAGTTTGAGGTAAATCTACATAACAAGTTCCATGCCAGCCAGGAATACATAGCAAGACCTTATCTAAAAAAAAAAAAAAGACACAATATTTGCAGATCACTTGTCTGATGAAAGAATGTATGAAGATTTAAGCGCAACAGTTATAAAGGAGCTCAGGACATAGGTGGTACATACCTGTAATTCCAGCAGCTGAATGAAGGAGGCAGGAGGGTTCAAGGTAATCATATAGCAAATTCAGGGCTAGCCTGGGCTACATAAGACGTTGGCTTAAAAAAAACAAAACAAAAGCAAGGGTGTGATTGTAAAAGAGCTTGCTGAAGCCGGGCATGGTGGTGCACACCTTTAATCCCAGCACTTGGGAGGCAGAGGCAGGAGGGTCTCTGTGAGTTCAAGGCCAGCCTGGTCTACATAGCGAGCTCCAGACCAGCTGAGACTAAGGGAGACCCTGTCTCAAAAAGAGCAAACCAAACCAAACCAAACCAAACCAAAGCAAACCAAACAAGAGTGCTTGCTGGGCAAGTATGACAACCCGAGTTCAAATCCTTATATACAATCAAGTGGCTTCCAAGTTACATCTCAAGGGGTTGCTAAGAAACTTCTTGTGCCTCTCATTTTTTGAAGAGATTTCATTGTGTCCAGAGGTGCCTTGGATGGAGGAGAAAACCTGATAAGATAAAACCACAGGCCACAGGGCTGTACAAGGGGGTTAAGACATGCTTTTGCTGTAAATGGTGTTTCTTGTGAGATTTCTAAAAGCTTGCCATACAGGAGTACACAGTGAGTTCTAGGCAAGCCCGGGCTACAGAGCAAGGTTCTGTCTCCAAAAGAAAACAAAATGAAACACTAAGGAACTATCACAACACATGCCTCAGATGGGCTACGGAGAGAAAGACAAGCACACCTAGTGTGTGCACAGCTGTGGGCGGCCAGAACTGGCACACTGGTGCTGAGAATGTAAAATGTTACAACCACGTTGGAAAATGGCTTGGCAGCTTCTCACACAGTTTGCAGAATGAAACTATAACCCAGTCACCCACAGTTAGGCCTGCGCTCCAGGGAAATGGAAGCTACTCGCATACAAAGTCTAATCTGCAGTCTCAACTATAAAAGCCCCATATCGTCCATCAGCTGTGTGAGAAGATGATGCCCACGTGGAGTCTCCATACAGTGTTAAACTACAGAGAGGCAAACGCAGGAGCTGTTGACATCCAGAACAACCTGAGTGAACTGTGCTGTCCTTGCTTCAGATGCTGCAATACATGTCACCACTACGCAGCGGCTGAACTCCACGTGGGTACGGACTTACAGTTCTGGAGCTGGGAAATCCCAAGTGAATTTCACTGTCTATAGTGAAGGAGTTGGCAGGAAGCTGTGCCTCCTGGGGCTTTGGGGACAGCTCTCTCTGTGGCTTTCTCTGCCTCTCTAGGCTGTCTGCTTACTTCAACCCGGGGCCCCTTCAACCCCATCACTGTGGTTCTCTGATTCCCATTCTTACTTGCTTTTGAACTTCCTGCCTCCCTTCATGAGGATCTGTGTGATTGCAGCCATAGTTCCCCAAGATCATGATGGTCATCTCTGCATTCACAGACCTTAACCGTATCTGCAAAGTCCATATGTAGGAGTAGCACTCCTACATTCTGGGTTTATGATGTACACGTATTTGGAAATAGAGGTCCAGGTCACGAAGCTCAGCTTGGATCTCTTTCTTTTTTTTTTTTAATTAATGAATTAATTTTTATTTTTTTAATCAAATCTAGACCAGTGTCCCCCTCATTCCCCCACCCCACCAGAGCTCATGCATTCTGCCAAACATGCTTTTCATCTCTTTCTCAGTCTTTCTCAATATTCTCCATGAGGAAGTTGACTGTTTTGAGCAGAAGTTCACTGTTTCAGTTAGTTCTTCAATGCAGTCCTTTCTGTTGTTGTTGTTATTGTTGTTTCCAATATGCATCACTCCCAGCTGCTTTGGACAAAAGCTCAAGGGGCCATGCATAAGAAATACTTACAACTAGGTAATTGGCACTAGCATCCACAGATGAGGGATACCATTTGTCATTTGTTTTTCTGGGACTGTGTTACTTCACTCAGCATGATGTCCTCTAGCTCCAGCCATTTTCCTGCAAAGCTCATGATGTCGTGCCTGGAATCAACCAAGCTCAACAAAGAAGAGATCCACACTAAACAAACCCAATACAATGAAGAAATTGAAAACTGTAATAAGGAAACCGCCCAACTAAAAAAAAAACAAAAAGCCCGGCCCAGACGGTTCCATGGCAGAATTCATAAAAACATTTCAAAAAGACCTGACAACCATTATTACTGAAACTTATTTAGGAGGATGCAATCCAGAGGGAATTCTCCCAAATTCTTCTATGAAGCCCAGCATCACTCTATATCCAAAAACCAGGCAAAAGATACAACAAAAAGGAGAATAGCTATAGATCCACCTCCAATGAACACAGATGCAAAAATCTAAACAGGAACTGGCAAATCGCATACAGACACACTCCAAGAAGATCACCATCGTGCTCACTTCAGCAGCACACAATACTAAAATTGGAAAATACAGAGTAAGAGTAGCGTGGCCCTGGGCCAAGGAGACATGCAAATTCGTGAAAGCATTCCATATTAAAAAAAAAAAAAAAAAAAAAAAAAAAGAGAAGATCAAACAAAAACATAAAAATGTA
>VZQC01000280.1:34977-161690 GCA_009823505.1 Rhizomys pruinosus
GATTTCAGATATTCATCCATTTCTTCTAGATTTTCAAACTTGGTAGAATATAGGTTCTTGTAATATTCCCATATAATTTTCTTGATCTTTTCCTTGTCCGTTGTGATATTTCCCTTTTCATCACAGATTGTATTGATTTGGAGTTGTTCCTTCTTTCTTTTTGTTAACTGGGCTAGAGGTCTGTCTATCTTGTTTATTCTTTCAAAGAACCAACTTTTGGCTTCATTGATTTTTTGTATTGTTTTCTTTGTTTCTATTTCATTGATTTCTGCTCTGATTTTTGTTATTTCTTCCTGTCTGTTGCGTTTAGGGTTCATCTGTTGTTGCCTCTCAAGTGCTTTTAGCTGTAGTGTTAGATCATTCACTTGTGCTCTTTCTGTTTTTCTAATGTAGGCACCCAGGGCTATAAACTTCCCTCTTAGGACTGCTTTTAAGGTATCCCATAGGTTTTGTTGTGTTGTATTGTCATTGTCATTCAGTTCCAGGAATGCTTTTATTTCTTTCTTTATCTCTTCCTTGACCCATTCATTATTCAAGAGTGTGTTGTTTAGTCTCCATGTGTTCTTGTAGGCAGTAGGGTTTGTCCTGGTGTTGATGTTGAGCTTTATTGCACTGTGGTCAGATAGAATGCACTTTGATTTGCTCTTTATAATCTTGTTAGTTCTTTAAATATGTTCCCAATTGTGTTTCTGATATGTGTGTCCTGGGCCATCCTCAGGGGGATCCCACTGTAGGAATCTTCCATAGGGTTGGTAGAGCTTGATGCAGGATTATCCTGCCCCTTTCCTGTGTTGTCTGTTGTTCGTGTTCCTGGCATATGGACTTCTCCTTGCCTGTATTCCAATGTGAGTCCTAAATGCCTCTTCACTGTGTTGAAGGCTTGCTTTGCTTGCCTCCTTCAGATGCCTTCATAATCCCAGTTGGTGGGCTCTTTAGCACCTGGCACCTGCACTTGCCTCTCAGCTGGACTGGGGAGATCTCAGATCTCAAGACTCAACATCACCTTTAATACCAGCTGGGAGGATAACTCCGCCCCCACAGCCACAAAGCCAATTAAGCCAAAGACAACTGGATTAATGGATTAATTAGATGAAATCAATCAGTAATCAGCCTTGCTGAAGCACCAAGCTGCTGCCTACCTACCTGTGCTTGCCTCTCAGCTGGACTGAGGAGATCTCCTCTTTTTCTTAAAGAAGACCCACCCCCCCGCTTGTTGACACTGAGTGGGAGGAAAGGGAGAAGAGACCATAGTCTTCTACCAATGCTAAGCCATGTCTGTATGGTCAGGACCCCCACCTTGGAAGCTGAGATGTAGTCCACTGACTCTGGAGAAAAGGTGGAGAATATGTGACTTTACTGTGTTAGTTCTGTACTCTTCTGACCTTGGCAAGGTGCCACCATGGACTTTACTAACACCAGGACCTTGCTTTTGCTATGCTGGGTGACCTGGCACTGAAGGCGTAGGTTGTCTGGTGGGAGCCATGGAGCCCAGAAGTGATCTCCATAGTCCTCAGACTTTGGGGGAGGCATGCTGTCTTCCCCATGAATAGACAGAGGAAATGAAGCACAGAGAGGTTGAGAGACTTAACTGAGGTCACACAGAGCATGAAACCTTCATTATCCAACATCATAGCCACTTTTGGGACATGGCCATTAGATACCCGAAATGTGCCAGATGTGTTGGCACACATCTGTAATCCCAGCCCTAAGGTAGGTTGTGACAGGAGCACTGTGAATTTGAGGCCATCTAGGGCTATGTAGGGAGACCTTTTCTTTTTTTTTATTTTTTTTATTTATTTCTGTATGTGTATGAATGTACTGTCTGCATGCAAGTGTGTGCACCCGTGTCGTGCAATGCTGCGGAGGTCAGAAGAGGGTGTTGGATTCCCCTGGAACTGGAGTTCTCCTGGAATTGGAGTTTCAGATTGTTCTCAGCTGCATGTGGGTGCTGGGGATCGAACCCGGGTCCTCTGCAAGAGCAGTCGGCGCTCTTAACTGCTAGGCCATCTCTCCAGCCCCAGGAGACCTTTTCTAAGACAAAAATAAACCAAGAGATTAACCAACCAACCTGCTTGAAATATGCCATGAATTTTTATTAAAAAACTGGATACTTCTGTTGTTGGAAAACTTCTGACACACTTAGAAAAACAGAGTAATATGAATCCTGTTTTTCAGTGGCAAGATTCATGAACTCAAATCAAAGATTTTTTGAGGACAAAAAGAAAAATAAAAAATGGTTTTTAAATATTTCTATATATGTTGTAGTAGCAACACAGTACCCCCAAAAAATTAGCCAGGCCTGGGGCCTTTAGTGTGTAATCCCAGGTACTTCGGAGGCTGAGGCAAGAAGATCACAAATTTAAGGCCAGTCTGGGTTACAACATGAGACCTACAACAAGAGCAGGTCATAGTGCTCACACCTGTGATCCTGGCACTTGGGAGGGAGAGGAAAGGAGAGGAAGAGTTCAAGGCCAGAGTGGACCACGGTGAAACTATGATTTATTTATTTATTTATTTATTTATTTATTTATTTATTTATTTATTTTTTGGCCTTTTTGAGACAGGGTATCCCTTTAGTCCCAGCTGGCCTGGGCCTCCTTATACAGACCAGGGTGTCTTTGGACTCACAGAGATCCACCTGCCTCCAAAACAAATAGGATGTTATGGGGGTTTTGATGCAGCTCAGTTGGTGGAGTGCTGGCTTCCACAGCACACACAGAGCCCAGCTTTAATCCCCAGCTCTCTTTCACAGGACCATGGTGGCTCAAGCCTTTGTTCCCAGCACCTGGGAACTGGAGGTAGAAGGATTAGAAGTTCAATGTAATCCTTGGCTACGAAGAGGTTCAGGCCAGGCAGGACTGTGGGAGACCTTGTCACAATGAAAGGAATTAAGGTGCAAGGCTAGGCTGCCAACACACCCAAAGGACATCTGAACTGGACAGCCTTGGTCTCCTCAAAGCATGCAGTCCCTGAGCCCCTTCCTCTCTATGTGCTGCACAGTAGGACATCTAGTGTTATGCAGTGCTGACCACTGTGTTAGTGGGTGCTTGATAGGACCACTTCTGTGTCATCCTGCTCCTCCCTCTCTGCTTCATTTAAACTTCTGAAAGCTGATGCTGACAGATCTGAGGTCAAGTGATGTTAATGTAGGATCTCTGATCCTTGATATTTCTTTTTCAAATCTTAAAAAAATTCCTATTTATTTATTTCCATGTGCCCTAGGAAGTAGGTGGACACCAGAGGACAACTTATAAGAGTCCATTCTGTCCTTCTATGATGTGGGACCCGAGATTGAAAACAAGTCATCAAAAAAGTCATCAAAAAAGTTGACAAGCACTTTTTTTTGTCTTTTTGCAACAGGGTCTCCCTGTAGCTCCAGCTGTCCTGGAACTCACTCTGTAGACCAGGCTAGCCTTGAACTCATAGAGATCTGCCTGCCTCTGGCTTCTGAATGCTGGGATTAAAGGCATGAACCACACCCATGGACAAGCGCTTTGCCCACTGAGCCATCAGGACTAGGCCACCAGTTCTAATGATTGACATCTCTTTGTATGCACTGTTTGGGGAAGATCTCTCTAACCGGAAGTTGCTCCATAGTCAAGAAAGTCCTCGGACGCCCGCCTCAGCTCCAGAGTGCAGGGATCAGAGGTGCTTTGACTCATCCACTTTCTGCAGCCCTGATGGGAAGCCCAGGATTCCATTCATGGAAGGAAGGACTCGGCCAACTGGCCACGTCTCCAGGTGACTTGTCCTTTAATCTCTGTGCTATTTGGAACAGCTCTGGAGTCTGCGGCCTTGTCTACGTGGCTGGCTCTCCTTCGGTTTCTTCTACTTCCTCTGTTGATGGCTCACCAGTTCCTTCCAGATTTTCACCTGTCACCACCTCTTCGCTTAGACATCAAGTTAAGAAATACGTTTTAATGGAGAGAAAAATTTCAACAAGAAACATGTCAGCAGCATCAACAGGTCAGTTATGGCCTCCTCTTCTCCTTTCTCCAGGTCTCAGGAGTGCTGCCTGCCCCTTTGCAGTGTTACATGCAGTACCAAGGCCTCATCAGATGCCAGGGCTGTGTTCTTGGAAATCACAGCGACCAGAAACGCAAGTCACAACAATTTCTGCTCAGTTTCATTCATTTCTGCTCTTTTGTTACAGCAGGAAAGAGCCTAAGATGGTCTCTGTATGCCTGGAGTGCAGTCTAGAGTGGAAAACAGAGACTGCATCATGGAGAGACCTGCAGAGTGCATCAGAGAACTTCATGTGCCGTGAAGGGAGCCAGAAGGAGGCAGGAAATGACCAGCCACTGGCCACAGTGAGACTCGAGCTCCTCCCCAGGGTCTCACCCTCTCTCCACTGGACTCCCATCTCCCCCCAGGTGTCTCCACTCCAGAATCTCTTGCCCCTTCTTCTTCTCCCACCCATTTCCATTATAGAACAGAGATTGAAATGGAGACATCCTATTGGCCAGTTGTTTGACAGCATGAGTTAGGAGATGCACAAGCACGCACAGCTCACAGACACACACAGGACACATCACACCTTCTTGTGACACTCAGCTAAACATATGGAACCAAGAAAGTAACAGAGACACTTCCACACTCTCAGGAATATGCATGCAAACACAGCGTATGAGGAAGAATAAATAAGCAAGCACATCTAGACTCAGGCACAGAAACACACACCTGCACACTCACAGAAAAAGCACACAGCACATACACAGATGCACAACGGCACACATGGACAAACACTGGGCACACGAGTGCACACTGACCCAGAGAAATCAAGATGCATGGCCTCCACTGCTACTTTGCACCTTGGGATCCATATCACAGAGTCCTTGCCAACATCAAGGGCGGGGTAGAGAAGCAGGGAGTGAGCGGGTTACCAGGCAGCACGAGGAAGGACATTTGTCACATTTCTGGACAACGATGGGCTGGGAGGCGGGAACAGATGAAGTTGCATAACTGGGCTGGGAGGCAGGTTCAGGATAAAAGGTCCATCTCACCACAGTGGAGTGGACAGTGGTCAAACCAGGACCATGGAGCTCAGCGTCCTCCTCCTCCTGGCTCTCCTGGGCAGCTTCTTGCTGCTCCTGGTCAGAGGTCACTCAAGGGCCCGTGGCCACCTCCCACCAGGACCCTATCCCCTGCCCATCTTGGGGAACCTCCTGCAGATGGACAGACAAGGCCTTTTCAGCTCCTTCCTGAGGGTAAGTCCTGAGTGAGGGGACCTGAGATTCGGCGGGGCTCTGGCTTTGTAGTTGGAGATCCCCCAGCAGGAAGAGGAGGACTCCTTCCAAGCTCCAGGTCCAGGCGGGAGGGTGGGTGAGTGAAGGTGAGATGCTGAGGTGTGGTGAATGCTGGTCTGACTGACAGAGGTGTCCTGGCTGAGTTGGACTATGTGGGGCACTGTCTGCCCAGGGGGCAAGGTGGACAGGTGTTGGGTTGTGAGCCGTGGGTGTAGATTTTCACTCTCCATGTCCTTGGGTGCTTGCGTGTTCTGGCAGAGAAAGAAAAATGTCAGAGGCATCAAGAACAAATAGCTCTTACATTTGCCAACAAGAGTTCGCAAAGATTAACCTGAGGTGTGTCAGGACAAAGGGGAGGAGAGGCAACAGGAGATGGGCTGTGGAGGGATCATTTATCAACAATAGACACCACACACTGTTACAGCAGCCAGCCTGGCACAGTATATACCAGTGTCTGTATGGCTACTTCACACACAAGATTTCATATTCAGTTACTCTTGTGCAGTAATTGGTCAGCATCTGTGACCCCACCTCCCAATGACAGAACTAAAGCAGTGTCTAGATCTTCTGCTCATCTGTCCTTCCCCATCACTGTGGAGACCAAACTCTTGGATCTTGGTTTTGTTGCCCCTGGACTTTTATTACATCATCCACTCAAAGCAATGACCCACTTTATTTTCATTTATTTTTGAGACAGGGTCTTGCCCTGTATTTCCCAAGCTGGTTCTAGCTCATGATCCTCTGCCTTCACCTCCAGATGGCTGGATGACAGGTGTGCCATCCACACCTGGCCATAAAACTTGAGTCACAGAACATATGTTTCCACACATTGGATCAAGTTGTCATTTTGTGTCGCTTACTTTACAGAAAATAATTTTTCTTCTTCATTTTCAGTAGGATTTTCCCAACTTCACAGTGTATTTGGTCTCCCTCCCTCAGCTCATTCCAGGACCACCCCTTCTGCATTATCCACCAACTAAATGTCCTCTTCTTAAAATAAATTTGTGTTAATAATATACTCCTGCTTGTGTGGGCATTCACTGGAGCATTATAGACACACCAGGCACACATTGAGAAAATATTTTATCTATCTATCTATCTATCTATCTATCTATCTATCTATCTATCCAGCCTTTTTTGGTCTTTTTGAGACTTGATCTCCTTGCAGTCCCAGTTGGCCTGGAACTCTTTATGTAGGTTGGGCTGGCCTTAAAGGCACAAAGATCACCTGCTTCTGCTTCCTAAGTGCTGGGATTAAAGGCGAAAAGAATATAGAATAAGTGCATTATCATGCTTTCTCATCATGGCTCCCAGAGTTCAAATGAGAACCTGAGCTCAGCCCTGAAGCGAGAATGGCCCATTAAGAGCAAAATCCTGGGTTCACGGAGTCCACAGTTTATCTGGCCAGTTCAGGAGTTTTCTAAGCATCAGGTTGTATGTACTATCTCTATTGATTCCTTCCCTGGGGTCAGAGAAAATCGAATAGAGAGGCTGGGTCTGGTACGATTTGACCCTTAGACTCAGATGTAGAATTGTCTTTATTGTTGTGTGTGTGGCTGTGGTGTGTGTGTGTTGTGTGCCTTTCAGCCACCTTAGTCCAAATCAGAGTTGTCAGTGGTAACAGTTGTGTTTAACTCTGCAAGCGTTTTCCTTACTACTTTGAAAAAAGAGAAGGCAGGAAGTATGGACATATTTATCCACATCGTGGGGTTCATTATGCCCTAAGTCCTGCTGATTGCAGGTGGCTACAGGTTAACATGAAAATGGGAGACAGACCCTTGTGGGTTCACACACTGGTAGTCACAGCTCCTGGAGTTCAGAGGGTAGAAAAAAGACAGAGAAGCATAGAAGGATAGTAGGAGACAGGGAGGAACTGGGATGAGGAGGGGAGAGGGAACGAAAGGAGGGAGGAATTGAAGGGGAAGTACTAGCTGGGGGGGAGAGAGAAGGTGTATGAAGACAGAAGGAGAAGGAAGGAGGGACGGGCGAGAGAAAAGGAGGCAGGAAGGACGTAGGGGACAGAAGGAGGATGGGTGGGAGAGAGAGAGAAAGTAAACAGGGTGCCACATCACCGGGGAAAGAAATAAGGCGCCAGACATGAGAGACATGGAGATAAAGATGGAGAGAGTGACCATGTTCATCAGAGAGACACAGGCCATCCAAGGAGCCGGCCTCCTGACAGCTGTGCTCCCCGTGCCAGATCACCATCTTACAGCCTTCTTTACATGTTTCACCTCCACCTCCGGGTCTCCAGAGTTACCTGTTTACAGTTTTCTTATAGCTCTCTTTTCCTCTATCATCTCAGGAATGACAGCTGTTCCAGAAGGACATGAATGATGAAGAAAAAGACCCTTGAAAACTTGCGAAACAGGCACATGAAACACATACACAGACACCTGTTTTAAACAGGGATGACCACATGCACACTCATGCACAGGAGCAACACCCACCACCCACCATCACCACACAGACCCATGAGGACAGGCTCCCCTGTGGCCCCAGGTTGCCCTTGACCTGCTGTATATCCCAGGATGGCACCTGAATTCCTGATCCACCTGCATCATCTTCTAAGTGCTTGGATCACAGGTTGTGCCCCACCATAACTGGCTCAAACACAGTATTTTAGCCAAGATAATAGTTTTTATGTAGCTATTAACAGTAGTACGTGATTAGTAACACAGGGACCAGGCCCAGCTTCCTGTAGACACCACCACCACAATAGAAAACAGACATGTGACAAAGGGCAGTAAGAGTCACAGGAATAGCCGGCTACAGAGGGACAGGCTTGCTGGGGAGATGGGAAACAACAGAGACCCCACACTCCCTCAGCTGCTGCCACTATGAGGGCACCCCTGATGTACAGGGTGGTGGAGCCCGTGGAGACCCACTCATGCCTTGAGTTGAGGGAAAGAAACAGAGTGTGTGAAAGAAAGGGTCTCCTGGAATTCCCAGGAGACAAAAGAAACCGTGAGATCCTCCAGAGGCCTGGTAGGTGTTCACAGAAAATCCTCAGGGCCTATTTTTTTGGGGGGGTGGTGGGGGGGTTGGGGGTGTGGTGGTGGGTGGTGGGGTGGTGGGGGGGGGGGTGTGTTTTTTTTTTTTTTTTTCTTTTTTCCCCCCCTTCCCACCCCCCACTCCCCCCCCACCCCCCCTCTCCCCCCCCCAAAAAAAAAAAACAAGGAAGGTCCCAAGGGCAGGAAAGAAGCATCTGAGGATAAAGGAAAGGGTACAGTGGCTTCTATTAGACCAGGATAACACTGACCCCGTGACTCAGAAGGAAAGATGTTCCTAATGCACAGAACACTGAGACTCAGTCAGGTCTTACCTACTGAGAGGGAATCGTTAGTGCTCCACTGAACACTTCTTAAACTCAGTGAACCAAATTATCTTTGTTTTTTATTTTATTAATTTATTTTATTTTATTCATTCTTTTTTTTTTTTGGTTTTTTGAGACCGGGTTTTCCCGTATCCCCCAAACTGTTCCTGGAACCCTCAACTATGAAGACCAGGTGCGCCTTGGAATTCACAAAGACAGGCTACGTGAGGAAAGACAAGGCAACACCCAGTTCTGTGGGGCCAGGAACTGTCACACTGGTCGTGAGAAATGTAAATGTTTACACCTGCCTCTGGCCTCCCGAGTGCTTGAATTAAAGGGGTACACCACCCACACCTGGTTTATTTTCTTTTATCCATATCTTTATGCCTCCATCTTCCCACCCATATTTATTTTTCCCAGACTCTGTCTACAGATTACATGGTGCTTTAGGACTTAGTAAAAGTAAATATGTGTATATTAAACAACATCGGTTTAAAGGTTCTGTTAAAAACGGTAATGCACCTTAGTTAATTAGAAATATAAATAGTTGTCCACATTTGTTTTACTTAAAATCTGTATAACAATAACTTTGGGACTGGCACATACAAATCTTCTCTATAAATTTTCTGTTGTACAGTATCATCTTGTAGCATTCTCTTTTACCTGTAGGATGGTTTAACTTAAGAAATTAAGTTTGCTTCCCAAATTAATGACATACAGTCACTCAGAACAGCTTGGGTGAATTTCATTAAATCTGTGCCTTGACTCCTGCCTATAGGTATGTGTACTACAACTGTCTTTTTCAAACTCATGGGTCAAAAAACAAAAACCAAAAATAAAAAGGGGGGATACAGATATATATGAAAGCTTTTTGTCAAAAACTTTGTAATTCAAATCTTAAAACTAACTACAGGAAAATATTTTTATGTTCTCACAGGTCAAAATATTACCAACTTAATAGCTGAGAAAGAAAAGACACAGCTTTGCATTGTATAGGATATACCAGGAAGTGCCAGCAGAAAGGTTGGCCCATCTGAACATTGAAAGGAAGAAAAGCCTCAGACTGCTACAGGCATGGAACCCCTCTGTGGCTCCTACTTGTAACAGCTATTTATAATGAGTCCTAATGAAACTTACCTTCTTTGTGCCACAAAGTTTTAATATGAGAGACTTTCTTACCTCTCCTTCATAGAACAAGGAGGAATATGATTATGAGGCCATTCTCTAATGGTAAATTGGAGCCAACTGTTATAGAGGTAATCTGTTACAAAACCAGTAAAACTGCCTTCTTTAATTGACTAATAGACATAGGAACTGTGAAAAGGATTATTCTCTATTCAGAACCAAATATAATACTAAAATCTCCTTAAGATGTGTACTTAAGCTGTGCCCTAAGCAAAACATTTAATACAGGAGAGCTCTGGTATCAGCAATGGATTATTCTACCAAGGAGATGTTGGCCAGGGGATCTAAGCCCCCCCAAGGTAAATGCTTCTTGCCTGTAAACTGGGATACCTGCAAGAAGAGAGGCGGTAAGGCCCTGCTGTCGAAGACCTGATGTAAGCATGGGAAAGATGTATTGAGAGCACACTTGCAAATGTACAGTTGGTCTCTGGAATACCAGAGATTGTCATCAAAGGCCACAAAACCAATAAAGCAAGTATAGGTCTCCTTGAGCCAAGCAAGACTCCTCTGTCAGCACCAGCTACACCTCACCTGCCTAGAAATACTGTGCAGCAGTGGCAACCATATGCCTGTATATCCCAAATCTAATTGGCTATTAGCTCTCTTCTTGGAGGAATAACCCATGGCTGATGCCACAGGCTTACATCCTCTAATGGTTAGGAGATGTTATAAGCCACAGTAAGACCCTGTCATATTTTACAGAAAAAAAACGTAATTCATGGATTAACATACCATCCAAACATCTGTGTCTATACCAAAGTAATCTACCATAACATTTAGTACTGTTTAAATACCTATATATCTAATTGCTTGTGCTTCATTAGCAGGATTGAAAGGTTATTCCTGGACAAACTGTCAGCCCATGAAAGGAAACAGCCAGAATTGACCAGAGTCCAAAACGACAGCTCCAGAGAAAATAGACTGCTTTGCTTCTTGTCCACCCGTGCCCCTTTTCTATTTTATTTTATTTTATTATTTATTTATGTGTATGAATCTACTGTCTGCATGTAGGTTTGTGCACACGTGTCGTGCAATTCCGCAGAGATCAGAAGAGGGTGTCGGATTCCCCTGGAACTGGAGCTCTCCTGGAATTGGAGTTACAGCCGGTTCTCAGCTGCCATGTGGATGCTGGGGATCGAACCTGGGTCCTCTGTAAGAGCAGTCGGTGCTCTTATCCACTAGGCCATCTCTCCAGCCCCCCTTTTCTAAGCCTAGGGAACAATCTGCAGAAGAGGGGGCATGGAAGAATGTAAAGGCTGTGATTGGGGTGAATGGTGAAACTACAGCAATGTAGACTGGACACTTATTTGATCGATTTGATTGAACATACAAGCCCCCCACCTGGACGGTGGGACCCTTGGGCTGTGTGGGTTTGGGCACAACTGCTTGCAAATTGGTTTTACATGAAGGATGCCTGTACATATAAATTATTACTTATTGTTAAAAAATGAAAAAAAAGGAAGAATTAATAGAACAAAAAGTGCATTATCATGCTTTCTCATCATGGCTCCCAGAGTTCAAATGAGAACCTGAGCTCAGTCCCTGAAGCAGAACTGGCCCATTAAGAGCAAAGTCCTGGGTTCACGAGAGTCCACAGTGTTATCTGGCCAAGTTCAGGAGTGTTCTAAGATTAGGGTGTACTTTATTGATCTCCTTCCCTGGGGTCAGAGAAATACGAAGAGAGGCTGGGTCTGGTATCTTTGACCCTTAGACTCAGATGTAGAATTGTCTTTATTCTGTGTGTGTGTGTGTGTGTGTGTGTGTGTGTGTGTGTGTGCTTCAGCCACCTCAGTCCAAATCAGAGTTGTCAGTGGTAACAGTTGTGTTTAACTCTGCAAGGTTTTCCTTACTGACTTTAAGTAAAAGAGAAGGCAGGAAGTATGGACATATTTATCCACATCGTGGGTCATTAGGGCCTAAGTCCTGCTGATGCAGGTAGGCTACAGGTTAACATGATAAAGGAGACAGATCCTGGTAGTTCACACACTGGAAGTCACACTCCTGGAGTTCAGAGGGTAGAAAAAAGACAGAGAAGCATAGAAGGATAGTAGGAGACAGGGAGAGACTGGGGAGGAGGGAGGGAGGGAGAGAAAGGGAGGGAGGGAATTGAAGGGAAGTAAGGAGAGGGAGAGAGAAGGGATGAAGACAGAAGGAGAAGGAAGGAGGGAGGACAGAGAGAAAAGGAAGGCAGGAAGGAGGTAGGAGGACAGAAGAGGAGGGTGGGAGAGAGAGAGAAAGTGAACAGGGTGCCACATCACAAGGGAAAGAAAAAGGCGCCAGACAGTGAGAGACATGGAGATAAAGATGGAGAGAGTGACCATGTTCATCAGAGAGACACAGGCCATCCAAGGAGCCGGCCTCCTGACAGCTGTGCTCCCCGTGCCAGATCACCATCTTACAGCCTTCTTTACATGTTTCACCTCCACCTCCGGGTCTCCAGAGTTACCTGTTTACAGTTTTCTTATAGTCTCTCTTTTCCTCTCATCATCTCAGGGATGACAGCTGTTCCAGAAGACATGAGATGACAGAAAAAGACCCTGAAAATCTGCAGACAACAGGCACATGAACACACAGACACAGACACCTGTTGTAAACAGGATGACCACATGCACACTCATGCACAGGAGCACACACCACCACCACCATCACCACACAGACACATTGAGACAGGCTCCCCTGTGGCCCCAGGTTGCCCTTGAACCTGCTGTATATCCCAGGATGGCACTGAATTCCTGATCCACCTGCATTCATCTTCTAAGTGCTTGGATCACAGGTGTGCCCCACCATACCTGGCTCAAACACAGTATTTTATGTCCAAGATGAAGTAACACAGACCAGGCCCAGCTTCCTGTAGACACAACCACAATAGAAAACAGACAGGTGAAAATGGGGGTTAAGACACAGGAAAGCAGGCTACAGAGGACAGCTTGCTGGGGAGATGGGAAACCACAGAGACCCACACACTCCCTCAGCTGCTGCCCTTATGAGGGCACCCCTGATGTACAGGGTGGTGGAGCCCGTGGAGACCCACTCATGCCTTGAGTTGAGGGAAAGAAACAGAGTGTGTGAAAGAAAGGGTCTCCTGGAATTCCCAGGAGACAAAAGAAACCGTGAGATCCTCCAGAGGCCTGGTAGGTGTTCACAGAAAATCCTCAGGGCCTATGTGTCAGGAAGGTCCCAAGGGCAGGAAAGAAGCATCTGAGGATAAAGGAAAGGGTACAGTGGCTTCTATTAGACCAGGATAACACTGACCCCGTGACTCAGAAGGAAAGATGTTCCTAATGCACAGAACACTGAGACTCAGTCAGGTCTTACCTACTGAGAGGGAATCGTTAGTGCTCCACTGAACACTTCTTAAACTCAGTGAACCAATTAATCTTTTGTTTTTATTTTTATTTAATTTATTTTATTTTATTTCATTTTTTTTTTTTTTTTGTCTTTTTGAGACAGGGTTTCCCGGTAGCCCCCAAACTGTCCTGGAACTCACTATGTAGACCAGGCTGGCCTTGAATTCACAAAGACAGGCTACAGTGAGAAAGACAAGCACACCCAGTTCTGGGGGGCCAGAACTGTCACACTGGTGCTGAGAATGTAAAATGTTACACCTGCCTCTGCCTCCCGAGTGCTGGAATTAAAGGGGTACACCACCACACCTGGTTTTATTTTACTTTTATCCATATCTTTATGCATCCATCTTCCCACCCATATTTCTTTTTGGTCTTTTTGAGACAGAGTCTCCCTTTAGTCCCAGCTGGCCTCAAGCTCCCTATGTAGATGAGGATGGACTTGAGCTCACAGAGATATGCCTGCGTCTGCCTCCTGTGTGCTGGGATTAAAGGCTTGCATCACCAGGCCCGGCCCCAACCCATATTTTTTAAATGTCTAATTGAACTTTAGTTCAAAAGCCTACTGAAAAATTATACACACAACATCTCTACAGGTGTCCATGTGTACAGATGCAGGGTGTATAACAAGAAACAGTACTAGACAAGAAAGACCTCCCTTTGAGTTGTTGACCTGAGTCATCCAAGAGACTCCCAAAATGACACAGGCCGTGGCTACAACCCTTGATTGCCCCTGAGAACTTGAGGGGAAGACCCTATTGCTGAAGACAGGATGTACTCTGGACACAGGATTGGAGGAATGGAGAGGGAACATACCCAGAACCTGTGGGGGTCCCTAGACCATGTCAGGTACCTGGCTTCTTCTACTCAGCCAAAGTAGTAATTTTCTATTGGGCCCCCTCTCAAGGTTAGTCAGTCAGCTGTAGGTAAGTCAGTTGAACTTTAACCATGAAATGTTCCATAAACAGGATGTTCCTTGAACCCTAGTGTTGACTAATCCCAATGATCTGTATCAGCATGTTTGTTCCTTCATGCAACATTGTTGCAAACACTTTCTCTTATGCCTTATGCTTACCCTTTATATTCGGTATATGAACCTGCAGTAAATGAGACTTGATGAGAACCTGTCTTGTCTCCATTCCTTGCGTCTCTTGTCCCTTCCCCTCACTCGTTCTCTTCCAGACCCCCATTGACTATCCCGCTGGATGGGTCAGGAACCCACCTCCCCTGAAGACTAGTTCTCATAGTTTTGGAGGACACTATGCAAGCCCATAAGAAAGAACATCAATGGATGGTCCAATGCCAACCTGAAGTCTTTAGATTTATTAAGGAGACACTCACATAGTGCAGGCTAACCTGGAACTCACTACATTGGCAAAGCTGGATTTGGACTCTGATCTTCCTGCCTTGTTTCTCACTGAACAAATCTAAAAGTAAGACCTGGAAGGAGATAGATGTGCCGGTGTGTGCCTGTAATCCAGGGACTCTGGAGGCAGAGGCAGCAGGGTCACAAGTTAAAGGCTAGCCTGGATTTAATGAGGAACTTGGGTACAGCCAGCGTGGGCACAGTTGCCAACACCTGTAATCCCAGAGCAGAGCAAAGGGAGCTAGAAGGATCCCTGGAGGTGGGTGACTAGTCAGCCTAGCCAAATTGGTGAGCCTTATGTACCAGTGAGAGACTCTGTCTGAAAATATAATACAGAAATCCCCTGAGGACAGAACCACAGTTGACAGGCTACAGTGAGAAAGACAAGCACACCCAGTTCTGGGGAGCCAGAACTGTCACACTGGTGCTGAGAATGTAAAATGTTACAACCATGTTGGAAAACGGCTTGGCAGCTTCTCACACAGTTTGCAGAATGAAACTATAATGCAGTCACCCACAGTTAGGACTGCACTCCAGGGAAATGGAAGCTACTTGCATACAAAGTCTAATCTGCAGTCTCACCTATAAAAGCCCCATATCGTCCATCAGGTGTGTGAGAAGATGATGCCCATGTGGAGTCTCCATACAGTGTTAAACTACAGCGAGGAAAATGCAGGAGCTGTTGACATCCAGAACAACCTGAGTGAACTGTGCTGTCCTTGCTTCAGATGCTGCAATACATGTCACCACTACCCAGTGGCTGAACTCCACATGGGTACTGACTTACAGTTCTGGAGCTCAGAAATCCCAAGTGAATTTCACTGTCTAAAGTAAAGGAGTTGGCAGGAAGCTGTACCTCCTGGGGCTTTGGGGACAGCTCTCTCTGTGGCTTTCTCTGCCTCTCTAGGCTGTCTGCGTACTTCAGCCTGGGGCCCCTTCAACCCCATCACTGTGGTTCCCTGATTCCCATTCTCACTTCTATCACTTGGTTTTGACTTTCCCACCTCCCTTCATGAGGATCTTGATGGTCATCTCTGCATTCACAGGCCTTAATTTAACCGTATCTGCAAAGTCCATATGTGGGGTAACACTCTCAGGTTCTGGGGTTTATGATGAACACATATTTGGAATTAGAGGTACAGGTCACCAAGTTCAGCTTGGATCTTTTTTTCTTAAAGAAGACCCGCCCCCCGCTTGTTGACATGGAGTGGGAGGAAAGGGGGAAGAGGCCGTAGCTTTGTACCAATGCTAAGCCATGTTTGTCTGGTCAGGACCCCCACCTTGGAAGCTGAGATGTAGTCCACTGACTCTGGAGAAAGGGTGGAGTATTATGTGACTTTATTGTGTTAGTTCTGTACTTTTCTGACCTTGGCAAGGCACCACCATGGACTTTACTGACACCAGGACCTTGCTCTTGCTATGCTGGGTGACCTGGCACTGAAAGCGCAGGTTATCTGGTGGGAACCATGGAGCCCAACAGTGATCTACATAGTCCTCATGCTTTGGAGGAGGCAGGCTGTCTTCCCCATGAATAGACAGAGGAAATGAAGCACAGAGAGGTTGAGAGACTTAACTGAGGTCACACAGAAAATGAAACCTTCATTGTCCAACATGATAGCCACTTTTGAGACATGGCCATTAGATACCTGAAATGTGCCAGATGTGCTGGCACACATCTGTAATCCCAGCATGGGGGGAGGTTGTGGCAGGAGCACTGTGAGCTGGAGGCCATCTAGGGCTTTGCAGGAAGACCTTTTGTAAGAAGAATATAAACCAAGAGACGAACCACCCAACCAGCTTGAAATGGGACATGAATTTAAATAAAAAAAGTGGATATTTCTGCTATTGGAAAACTTCTGATACACTTAGAACAACAGAGTAATATGAATCCTATTTTTCAGTGGTAAGGTGCACAAAGTCAAATCAAAGATTTTTGAGGAAAAAAATAAAAATAAAAATGATTCTTAATCATTTCTGTATGTTGTAGCAGCAACATAGTACAAAAAAATTAGCCAGGCCTGGTGGGTTTAGTGTGTAATCCCAGCCACTTCAGATGCTGAAGCAAGAAGATCACAAATTTAAGGCCAGTCTGGGTTACAATATGAGACCTACAACGAGAGCAGGTCATAGTGTGCACACCTGTAATCCTGGTACTTGGGAGGGAGAGGAAAGTAGATGAAGAGTTCAAGGCCAGAGTGGACCACGGTGAAACTGTGTTGCTTTTTTTTCTTTTTTATTTGTTGGTCTTTTTGAGACAGGGTCTCCCTTTAGTCCCAGCTGGCCTAGAGCTCCTTATATAGACCAGGGTGTTTTTGAACACACAGAGATCTGCCTGCTTCCAAAACAAATAGGACATTATAGGGGTTTGGATGTGGCTCTGTTGGTAGAGTGCTGTCTTCCACAGCACACAAAGAGACCAGCTTTAATGCCCAGCTCTCTTTCATAGGATCATGGTGGCTCAGGCAACCAGAGGCAGGAGGATTAGAAGTTCAACACGCCTTGGCTACGTAGAGGTTCAGGCCAGGCAGGGCTGTGGGAGACCTTGTCACAATGAAAGGAATTAAGGTGCAAGGCTAGGATGCCAACACACCCAGGGGACCTCTGAACTGAGTGGCCTTGGTCTCCTCAAAGCATGCAGTCCCTGAGCCCCTTCCTCTCTACATGCTGCACAGTAGGAAATCTAGTGTTAGTGCAGTGCTGACCACTGTGCTAGTGTGTCATCCTGCTCCTCCCTCTCTGCTTCATTTAAGGTTCTGAAAGTTGATGCTGACCAATCTGAGGAGTAAGTGATGTTAATGGGTTTGGATATCTGATCACTGATATTTCTTTTTCAAATCATAAAACAATTCCATTTCTTTAATTAATTAATTAATTAATTAATTAATTTATGTGTGTCCATGTGTCCTGGTACATAGGTGGATGTCAGAGGACAACTTATAAGAGTCCTTTTCTCCTTCTATGATGTCAGACCCAAGATTGAGAACAAGTTATCAAGCATGGTGACAAGTGCTTTTATCCACTGGGCCATCAGGACTAGGCCACCAGTCCCAATAATTGACATCTCTTTGTACACACAACTGTGGGAAGATCTCTCTTACTGGAAGTTGATTGCTCCACAGTCAAGAAAGTTCTTGGATGTCCACCTCACCTCCAGAGTGCAGGGATCAGATGTGCTTCATCTCATCCACTTTCTGCAGTGCTGATGGGAAGCCCAGGATTCCATTCATGGAAGGAAGGACTCGGTCAACTGGCCATGTCTCCAGCTGACTTGTCCTTTAATCTGTGTGCAATTTGAAACAGCTCTGGAGTCTGCAGCCTTGTCTACATGGCTGGCTCTCCTTCAGTTTCTTCTACCTCCTCTGCGGATGGCTCACCAGATCCTTCCAGATTTTCACCTGTCACCACCTCTTTGCTTAGACGTCAAGACAAGAAATGTGTTTCAATGTGTTTAATGGAGAGAAAAATTTCAACAAAATAAAAACTGTACAACTTTTCCATGATCAATATATATGTATGGCTATATATTGATATATTACATATATTGATATATGTATAGTAGAAGGCTATATTTGAAGGCCCCTCTAAAATTCATGTTGAATTTAAATGCCATTATAATTGCATTGAGAAGTGTGAGCTTTAGGACAGGAGCAGACTCCAAGGGCTCTGCTCTTACACTGTGATTTCGTGGTGAGCTGGTCCACATCAGCTTATGTGTTCCACATTTGGCCCATGGCTGCTGATAATGTCTGGGGAAATTTTGGAACCTTTTGGATGAGGCCTGCATGGTGGAAGGAGGCTTCCTAGAATGAGCTTGTGTGTTATACTTGGCCCTGTTCCGGCTTTCTAATACCAGCTCTGATGAGAAGAGCCACAAGCTCCCAGGTCAAGGTCAGATTCCCAGCTGCCAAAGATTCCAGTGTATGAAGCATAGAGTCAGGCTGATCACAGCAACAACTCAACTCGTGATCCCCATTTTCCACATTAATTTCTTCTCTTGTAACTTTGGCCAACTGATAAGAAGCAAGAACAGAAAGATTTTATTTTATCTCAGTATCATGGGGATCTGGTGTGGGATTTGTGGTGTGGTCCTACGTGATGAAGAGACGGGAAGAGGAGAGGAAAGGAGAGGGGAGGAGAGGAGAAGAGAGAGGAGAGGAGACAGACAGACAGACAGACAGACAGACAGAGATTAAGACCAAGTCGGGCAGTAACCAGCAAGGCTGCCTCTCACACCCTGCTTCCTCCTGGCAAGCGTTTCCTCTTACACGTCCCAGAAACTTCCCAAATAGCACTATCAGCTAGAAAGCATTTAAACTGGAGAGGTAGCCTAGCGGTTAAGAGCACCGACTGCTCTTGCAGAGGACCCGGGTTCGATCCCCAGCACTCACATGGCGGCTAAGAACCGTCTGCAACTCCAATTCCAGGAAAACTCCAGTTCCAGGGGAATCTGAGACCCTCTTTTGACCTCCGTGGCATTGCACGACATGGGTGCACAAACCTACATGCAGACAGTACACTCATACACATACAAAAATAAATAAAATTAAAAAGAGAATATTATAAGCACATGAACACGTGGGAGACATTAACAGACAAACCATAACACTGTGAATGCCATTATTGTAGGGCGCTTCTACGGGAACATGGAGCAGCCCAGGTCCAGGCGGGGAGGCTGATGAGTGGAAGGTGAGATGCTGACCGTGGTGAAGGTGGTCTGAGTGACCATGCTAGCCTGGCTTAGTTGGAATGTGTGGGCCCCTGTGCTGGGAGGGGATGAGGTGGATAGCTGTTGGGTTGTGAGCTGTGGGTGTAGATTTTCACCCTCCATGTCCTTGGTTGCTTGCCTGTTTCCAAAGAGAAAGAAAGATGTCAGAGCCATCAACAAGGTCAGTTATGGCCTCCTCCTCTCCTTTCTCCAGGTCTCAATTATGCTGCCTGCCCCTTTGCAGTGTTGCATGCAGTACCAAGGTCCTCATCAGATGCCAGGGTTGTGTTCTTGCAATTTCTGCACAGTTTCATTCATTTCTGTCTTTTGATACAGCACGAAAGAGCCGCAGATTGTCTGTGTACGCCTGGAGTGCAGTCTAGAGTGGAAAACAGACAGCATCATGGAGAGACCTGCAGAGCACATCAGAGAACTTCATGCGCCGTGAAGGGAGCCAGAAGGATGCAGGAAATGACCAGCCACTGGCCACAGTGAGACCTCGAGCTCCTCCCTGGGTCTCGCCCTCTCTCCACTGGACTCCCATCTCCCCCCAGGTCTCCCCACTCCGGAATCTCTTGCCCCCCTTTTTCATCCTAAGTGTGTCCCTCATAGACCAGAGATTGAAACAGAGACATGCTATTGCCCAATTGTTTGTTATAGGAAATGCACAAACACGCACAGCTCACAAATGCACACAGGAGGACACATCACAACTCCTCATGATACTGAGAGAAACATACCTTCACATATGGAAACAAGAAAGTACAGAGACACTTCCACACTCTCAAGAATATGTATGTAAACACAGCATATGAGGAAGAATACATAAACAAGCACACCTAGACTCAGACACAGAAACACACACCTGCACACTCACACAGAAAAAGCACACAGCACATACACAGATGCACAGCGGCACACATGGACAAACACTGGGCACACGAGTGCACACTCACCCAGAGAAATCAAGATGCATGGCTCCCACCGCTCCTTTGCACCTTGGGATCCCTGTCACAGAGTCCTTGCCAACAACAACGGCAGGGTAGAGAAGCAGGGAGTGAGCGGGTTACAAGGCAGCATGAGGAAGGACATTTGTCACATTTCTGGACAATGGTGGGATGGGAGGCGGGAACAGATGAAGTTGCATAACTGGGCTGAAAGGCAGGTTCAGGATAAAAGATCCATCTCACCACAGTGGAGTGGACAGTGGTCAAACTAGGACCATGGAGCTCAGCGTCCTCCTCCTCCTGGCTCTCCTGGGCAGCTTCTTGCTGCTCCTGGTCAGAGGTCACTCAAGGGCCCATGGCCACCTCCCACCAGGACCCTATCCCCTGCCCATCTTGGGGAACCTCCTGCAGATGGACAGAAAAGGCCTTCTCAGCTCCTTCCTGAGGGTAAGTCCTGAGTGAGGGGACCTGAGAGTGGGCGGGGCTCTGTCTTTGTAGTTAGAGATCCCCCAGCAGGAAGAGGAGGACTCCTTCCAAGCTCCAGGTCCAGGCGGGAGGGTGGGTGAGTGAAGGGGAAATGCTTAGGTTTGGTGAATGGTGGTCTGACTGTCAGAGCTGTCCTGGCTGAGTTGGAGTGTGTGGAGCACTGTCTGCCCAGGGGGCAAGGTGGACAGGTGTTGGGTTGTGAGCTGTGGGTGTAGATTTTCACTCTCCATGTCCTTGAGTGCTTGCCTGTTCCGGTAGAGAAAGAAAAATGTCAGAGGCATCAACAACAAGAGAGGAAAGATTAACCTGAGGTGTGTCAGGACAAAGGGGAGGAGAGGCAGCAGGAGATGGGGTGTGGAGGGATCATTTATCAACAATAAACACCACACATTATTCCAGCAGCCAGTCTGGCACAGTATTTACCAGTGTCTGTATGGCTACTTCACACACAAGATTTCATATTCAGTTACTCTTGTGTAAAAATTGGTCAGCATCCCTGACCCCACCATCCAATGACAGAACTAAAGCACTGTCTAGATCTTCTGCTCATCTGTCCTTCTCCATCGCCATGGAGACCAAACTCTTGAATCTTGGTTTTGTTGCCCCTGGATATTTATTACATCGTCCACTCAGAGCAAGGACATGTTTATTTATTTTCATTTATTTTTGAGACAGGGTCTTGCCCTGTATTTCCCAAGCTGGCTCTAGCTCGTCATCCTTCTCCATTCACCTCCAGAAGGCTGGACGACAGGTGTGCCCTCCACACCTGGCCACAAAGTATTAAACACAGACCGTATGTTTCCCCATGCTGGATCAAGTTGCATCTTATGTCACTTAACAGAAATTAATTTTTCTTCCTCATTTTCATTAGGATTTTGATAATTTCACACAGCGTATTTGATTGTATTTGCTCTCCCTCCCTCAGCTCATTCCAGGATCACCCCTTCTGTGTTATCCACCAAACTAAATGTCCTCTTCTTAAAATAAATTCATTGAATCCACTTTGTGGTAACCTTATATTCAGGCTTGTGCGGACATTCACTGGAGCATTAGAGTCCCACTAGGCACACAATGAGAAAATATTTTTATTTGTCTGTCTATCTATCTATCTATCTATCTATCTATCTATCTATCTATCTATCATCTATCTATCATCTATCTATCTATCTATCTATCTATCTATCTATCTATCTATCTATCATCTATCTCTCTCTCTCTCTATCTATCTATCATCTATCTATCCATTTTTGGTCTTTTTGGAACAGGATCTCCCTGTAGCCCCTGTTGGCCTGAAACTCTTTACATAGACTGGGCTGGCCTTGAAGGCACAAAGATCATCTGCCTCTGCCTCCTGAGTGCTGGGATTAAAGGCCTGTGTCACCATGACTTATATATACGAATATATACTTATACACTTATACACTTATACATGTATAAGTGCACTTGTGTCATGCAATACCCACAGAGGTCAGAAGAGGGCATCAGATTCCCTGAAACTGGAGTGATAGAAGGCTGCCATGTGTTGGGCTGGAGAGATAGCCTAGTGGTTAAGAGCACCGACTGCTCTTGCAGAGGACCCGGGTTCAATCCCCAGCACCCACATGGCGGCTAAGAACCATCTGTAACTCCAATTCCAGGAGAACTCCAGTTCCAGGGGAATCCGAGACCCTCTTCTGACCTCCATGGCATTGCATGACACGGGTGCACAAACCTACATGCAGACAGTACTTTCATACACATACATAAATAAATAAAATTAAAAAAAAGAAGGCTGCCATGTGGGTGCTGGGTATTTGTATTAGTCAGGGTTCTCTTAAGAAACAGAAGCAACAGGACAAATATATTGCTATATACAATTTACTGATTTGCTCATGTGACAGAGTTCATGTAGTCCAACAGTAGCCATGCCACACTGGAGAGGGAACTGCTCAGTGCGCAAGGCTAGGTGTTTCAGTAGTCCCAATCTGGTGCTGAAGGCCCAATGGATTCCAGGAGATCTGCCGATCTCAGTACATGCTGGGATCCGTAGGGTTGATCACAGCAGCAAGACAAACTCACCAGCGAGAGAGAGGCAAGCCGCAGGAAAAAAGGGACCAGCTCCCTCTGCCATGGCCTTTAATACTGCCTGCCAGCAGAAGGTAACGCCCACATTTGGGATGGGCCATCCGGGTTGAGGTGGTCCAATCCAAAGATCCTTTTTCTCTTATTTGTTCCTTAGTCCAGTCAACCTGACATCCAGGATTAACCATCACAGTCCTGAATCTGGGTCCTCTGCAAGGGCAGCCAGTGTTCTTAGCCACTGAGCCATTTCTCCAGGCCAGGCACATTTTTTTTATGGGATCACTCTGTAGCCCCGCTGGCATAAAATTTGCATTGTAGAGCAGGATGGCTTCAAACTCACAGAGATATGCCTGCCTCTGCTTCATGAGAGCTAGGATTAAATGTGTGCACCACAACCCCCAACAGAGGCCATACTCCTAAAGAAAACTGACTCTTTGCCTCCTAGCATCTGTCAGTTGTCAATCATTCCTCACCTAGGGCTGGGACATTGTACCCACTGCCTGTCTCCGTGAAGGGATTTTACCTGGCTTGGCTTGCACCAACATTGGGCACATCTGTCCCAACTGCTCTGAGTTCACATGCCCTCCTTCCCTGTTGTGTTCAGAAAGCAGTTTCCTTGTCGTCCCCACCACCCGTGGCTCTGACAGTCTTCTGTTCCCTCTTCCACAGTGATCCCTGAGCCTTGGGGACAGGGTGTGACATGAGTGCCCCACTCAGGGCTGAGTATTCTGCAGTCTCTTATTCTCTGTACTCTGAGCAATGTTGGATCTCTGTGACAATTGTCATCTTTGTTCCAAGACGCCTCTCTGATGAGGCTTGAGAGACGCATTAGTTAGTACATAGGTAGAGCAGAAAATCATTAGGAGTTACTTTAGTATTGTGTCCACTTAGCAGAACAGCAGTAGAAAGTTCTCCCCCAGGGTCTGCCACTGCCTAGCCTCATGTTCCTGGCCTAGATAACAGTGCCAGATAGGACTTTCCTCTTGTGGAGTGGAGCTTAAGTCCAGTAAGCAAGAGATGGGTTGTTCCCTTGACCTTCTGCCACTACTGCATCACGGGGCAGGTGTTTCCAGCCTGGTGGTTAGTGCAGCTCGCAGGGCTTATAGATGGATAAGGTTGATGATGATGAAAGTGTGCATGGCACTTTCAGTCACTCTGAAGCTGAGCCAGTAGGGATGAAGCTTCAAGGCCATTGCCAGCGTGATGTCTCTCTCCATGGTCTGTGACTCACCTATATGGGGTCTTTAACAGTAGTATCTACCCATCTCACCTTGTGGAAGCTAAGCAAGACCCAGGGCATAACCTTCTCTATTGGGGTCTATGGCTCCTCACTGGTAATAAGTGAATAAGAGATGATCTGCTCCTGGTAGCAGATGCTCATTTGTGAACCTGTGGTGTCTAGTGGGGGCATTGTTGCCCCTTGTGTTCCATAGTAACTCCATTCAGACTCTTTGTATGTGTATATGCATATATTTCAGTTTCTACAGGAGTTGGCTTCCATATAACTTTTCAAAAGGTCTTTAGAATTAGTTCTGCCTCCAAGTCTTCCCTCCTCTACCTTGCCCTCCCATGCCCCTTCCTGCTAACCCTTCCTGTTCCATTATTTCCCTTCACCCCTTTATATCACTTCATTCTATCTTCCAGCCCTTCAAAGCCTCCCTTCCACCCATGAACCCGTATTAATTTCATCTCCTTTGGTAGTCCAGATAAAACACACTTGTAAGGATTCAAAGCTAACATCCACAAGTGAGAGGAAAATATGTGATGCTCGTCTTTTTCCATCTGGAGACCTCATTCAGAATGACAGTCCCCAGGTCCATTCATTCACCTATGGACTTCATAATTTTGTCTAACAGCTGAATAATATTTCATTGTGTAAATGTACTATGCTTTCCTTATTCTTTCATCAGTTGAAGGACATGTAGGCCTTTTCAATTTCATGGTTATTATAAACAGAGCAGTCATGACCCTGGATGAGTAGGTCTCTCTGTTGTAGGATGTAGAGTCCTTCGGGTATATGCCCAAGAATGGTCTAGCTGGATCAGTAACCTAGTACGAGCTGTTTGGAGACTTCCACACTGATTTCTGTAGTGGCTTCATCAGTTTTCATTCTCACATAAAATATGAATTATATATTTAATTCTTTGACAATTTGATACATGTATATACTAATTTTGGTCATTTGCACTGACATTACTCTTTATTTCTCCAATTTTTTATTTTTATTTTTTTTAACAATAAGTAATAAGTTATGAGTACAAGCATCCTTCATGTAAAACCAATTTGGAAGCAGCTATGCCCAAACCCACACAGCCCAAGGCTCCCACCATCCAACTGGAGGGGCTTGTATGTACAATCATGTTATCAAATAAGAGTCCAGTCTATATTGCTGTAGTTTCACCATTCGCCCCAATCACAGCCTTTACATTCTACTATGCCCCCTCTTCCGCAGATTGTTCCCTGGGCTTAGAAAAGGGGCACTGGTGGATGAGAAGCAAAACAGTCTACTTTCTCTGGAGATGTTTTGGACTCTGATCGGTTCTGGCTGTTTCCTTTCATGGGTTGACAGTTTGTCCAGGAATAACCTTTCAATCCTACTAATGAAGCACAAGCAATTAGATATATAGGTATTTAAACCAATTATTATGATAGGTTACTTTCATAGACATAGATGTTTGGATGGTATGCTAATCCATGAATTATATTGTTTCTGTAAAAGATGACGAGGTCTTACTGTGGCTTATAACCTCTCCTAACCACTAGAGGATGTAAGCTTGTGGCATCAGCTGTGAATTATTCCTCCAAGGAGAGAGCTAATAGCCAATTAAATTTGGGATATAAAGACATGTGGCTGCCACTGCTGCACAGTATTTCCAGGCAGATAAGGTGTAGCTGATGCTGACGGAGGAGTCTTGCTTGACTCAAAGAGACCAATATTTGCTTTATTGGTTTAGTAGCCTTTGGCATTCTAGAGACCAACTGTACACTTACAAGTGTGGTCTCAATACATCTTTCCCTTGCTTGCATCAGATCTTCGATAGCAGGGCCTTACCACATCTCTTCTTGCAGGTATCCTAGTTTACAGGCAAGAAGCCTTTACCTTTTGGGGGGGCTTGGATCCGCTGGCCAACATCTCCTTGGCATAATAATCCATTGCTGATATCAGAGCTCTCCTGTATTAATATATTTTGCTTAAATGCACAGCTTGAAAAGACTTTAGTATTATATTTGGATCTGAATAGAGGATAATCGTTTTTCACATTTCCTATGTCTATTAGTCAATTAAAGAAAGCAGTTATACCGGTTTTGTAAGAGATTACCTCTATAACAGGCAGCTCTAAGTTACAGTTAGAGAATGACTTCATTACCATCATGTATTTCTTTGTTCTATGAAAAGGAGTTAAGAAGGTCTCTCATATTAAAACTTTGTAGCCCCTAGAAGGTAAGGTTCATTAGGACTCATTATAAACAGTTGTTACAAATAGGATCCACAGAGATGTTTGATGCCTGTAGCAGTCTGAGGCTTTTCTTCCTTTTAATGTTTAGATGGGCCAACTTCTCTGCTGGTATTTCTTGGTACATCCTGCATAATGCAAAGCTGTATCTTTTCTTTCTCAGCCATTAATTTGGTGATATTTTGACCTGTGGGAACATACAAATATTTTCCCATAGTTAGTTTTAAGATTTAAATTGAAATTTTGACAAAAGGTTTAATATATAACTGTATTCCCCCTTTTTTTAAATTTTAGGTTTTTTTTGACCCATGAGTCTCAAAAAGGCAGTTGTAGTACACATACCTATCGGCAGGAATCAAGGTGTAAATTTCATTAAATTTACCCAAGATTTTTTGGGTGAGTGTATGTTGTTAACTTGGGAAGCAAGCTTAATTCCTTAAGTTAAATTATCCTACAGGTAAAAGAGAATGTTACAAGATGATACTGTATAACACAGAAATTATAGAGAACATTTGTATATGTTAAACCCAAGGTTATTGTTATACAGATTTTAAGTAAAACAAATATGGACAACAATTTATATTTCCACTTAACTTAGATGTATTACCGTTTTTATTAAAACCTTTAAACCAATGTTGTCTAATATAGATATTTTTACTTTTACTGAGTCCTAAAATACTATGTAGTTTGTAGATAGAGTTTGGGCAAAATTGGATACTTGTTAAACTCACATCAATTAAATATACATTACTTCGAATATAGACTTGTGTTCTTCTCCCACCCCTCCACCCCTCCAGTTTCACTATTTCAGTCAGTTTTTGATGCAGTCTTTCTGTTGTTGTTCTTTCCAATATGCATGCCTCCCCACAAGAAGTATTTACAACTGGGTTATTGAAGGTGGCATCCACAGATGAAGGATACAATTTGTCGTTTGTTTTTCTGTGACTGCTTTACTTCACTTAACATAATATCTTCTAGTTCCATCCATTTACCTACAAAGTTCATGATGTTATCTTTCTTTACTGCTGCATAGAACTCCGTTGTGTACATGTACCATATTTTCTCTATCCACTTGTCAGTTGAGGGACATTTGGGTTGGTTCCAGATTTTTGCTCTTCTGAACAGAGCTGCAATAAATATAGCTGTGCATGTATTTCTGCAGTAAGATGAATCTTGTCGGTATATACCCAGGAGTGGTATGACCGGGTCAAATGGCAAGCTCATTTTGAGTTTTCCAAGGGTTCTCCACACTACTTTCCATAGTGGCTGTACAAGTTTACATTCCCACCTGCAATGGATGAGTGTTCCCCTTTCCCCAAAACCTCTCCAGCACTTAGTATCATTTGTTTTCTTGATCCTAGCCAGTATAATTGGAGTGAGATGATATCTTAAAGTGGCTTTAATTTGATTTTCCCTAATTATTAGTGATGTTGAACATTTTTTGAGATGTTTCTCAGCCATCTCTAATTCCTCTTCTGAGAAGTCTGTATTCAGTTCTTTGCTCCATCTTTTGAGTGATTCATTTGTTTTCTTTCTTCTTTGTTTTTTGAGTAGCTTGTATACTCTGGAAATTAATGCTTTGTCAGATGCAGTGAAAATTTCCTCCCAACTCTGTGGGTTTTCTCTTCGCTTCCTTTATTGTTTCTTTTGATGTACAGAGGCTTTTGTGTTTAATGAGGTCCCATTTGTCAATGGTTGATCTTTTTTCTTGTGCAGCTGCTGTGTGATTTAGGAAGTCTTTTCCTATGCCTATGTCTTGTAGTCTGCTGCCAAGTTTTTCTTCTATTTCCTCCAGAGTTTTGGGTTTCACATTGAGGTCTTTGATCCATCTGGAATTGATTTTTGTACAGGGCGAGAGGTAGGGGTTTAATTTCATTCTTCTACAGGTGGTGATCCAGTTTTGCCAACACCATTTGCTGAATATACTGTCTTTCCTCCACTGTGTCTTCTTGGCCACCTTGCTGAATATGAGGTGGCTGAAATTGTATGTGTTCAGGTTTGGAACTTCAGTTTTGTTCCATTGGTCAACTGGCCTGTTTTTGTACCAGTACCAAGCTGTTTTTATGACTATAGCCCTGTAGTATAGTTCAAAGTCTGGTATAGAGATCTCCCCTGTATTGCTGTTTTCCCTCATGGTTGCCTTGGCTATTCGAGGTCTTTTGTTTTTCCAAATGAAATTAAGGATTTTTTTCCAAGCTTGTGAAGAAACTCTTGGGGATTTTAATTGGGTTTGCATTAAATCTGTACAAGAGTTTGGGTACAATGGACATTTTTACTGTTTTCCACTCCATGAGCATGGGAGGTCCTTCCATCTTCTGATGTCTTCTTCAATTTCCTTCTTCAGGGGTTTAAAATTTTTGTTGTAGAGATCCTTGGTGTGTTTGGATAGGTTTATTCCTAGGTATTTTATTGTTTTGAGCCTATTTTGAGTGGGAAGGTCTCCTTGTATTCCTTCTTCAGTTGCTTGTTGTTGGTGTAAAGAAAGGCTACTGATTTTTCTGGATTTATTTTGCATCCTGCCACTTTACTGAAGCTCTTAATCATTTCTAGCACTTTTCTGATGGAGTTCTTAGCATCCCTTAAGTAAATGATATCATCAGCAAAAAGGGATATAGCTCGACTTCCTCTTTTCCAATTAGAACTCCTTTAATTTCCTTTTCTTGCCTTATTGCTCTAGCAAGTGTTTTAAGCACTATATCGAAGAGGAGTGGTGACAGGGGGCAGCCTTGCTGAGTTCCTACCTTTAAGGGGAATGCTTCTGTCATTTCCCCAGTTAGGATGATATTGGCTGTGGGTTTCCTGTATATGGTTTTGATTACACTGAGGAATGATCCTTCCAATACAATTCCCTCTAGGACTTTAAGCCTGAGGGATGCTGGATTTTGTCGAAGGATTTTTCCACATCAATTGAGATGATTGTATGGTTTTTGTCTTTTAGTTCATGTATATGTTTGATGGTGTTTATTGATTTTCATATATTGAACCATCCCTGCATTTCTGGAATGAATCCAACTTGGTCATGGTGGATGACCTTCTTGATGTGGATCTGTATGCGATTTGCAAGTATTTTATTTAGAATTTTTGCATCTGTGTTCATTAAGGAGATGGATCTATAGTTCTCCTTTCTGGTTATATATATGCCTGGTTTTGGTAATAGAGTGATGCTAGCTTCATAGAAGGAATCTGGGAGAACTCCCTCCATTTGTACCCTTCTAAACAACTTGAATAGTAATGGTTGTAAGTCTTTTTAAAATATTTTATAGAATTCTGCCTTGAAGCTATCTGGGCCTGGGCTTTTCTTGGTTGGGAGGCTTCTTATTACATCTTCAATTTCTTCATATGTTATTGGTCTATTTAGGCTGTTGATCTTTTCTTGGTTGAGTTTGGTGATTCCCAGGATTTCAGATATTCATCCATTTCTCCTAGGTTTTCAAATTTAGTAGAGTATAGGTTTTTGAAGTATTCCCATATGATTGTCTGGATCTTTTCATTGTCTGTTGTGATATTTCCCATTTCATCACAGATTCTATTGATTTGGAATTGTTCCTTCTTTCTTTTGGTTAACTGGGCTAGAGGTCTGTCTATCTTGTTTATTCTCTCAAAGAACCAACTTTTGGATTCATTGACTTTTTGCATAGTTTTTTTTCGTTTCCTTTTCATTGGTCTCTGTTCTGAGTTTTGTTATTTCTTATTGTCTGCTGCATTTTGGGTTCATTTGTTGGTGTCTCTCAAGTACTTTTAGCTGCAGTGTTAGATAGTTCACTTGTGCTCTTTCTGTTTTCTTGATATAGGCACTTAAGGCTATAAACTTCCCTCTTAGAACTGCTTTTAAAGTGTCTCATAGGTTTTGCTGTGTTGTATTATCTTTGTCATTCAGTTCCAGGAATGCTTTTATTTCTTTCTTTATTTCTTCCTTGACCCATTCATTATTCAGGAGAGTGTTGTTTAGTCTCCATGTGTTCTTGTGGATTGTAGGGCTTATTCTGGTGTTGATATTGAGTTTTATTACACTGTGGTCTGAGGTAATGCATGAGATTATTTCAATCTTTTTGTATTTGTTTTTTCCTGTGTCCCAGTATATGGTCTATTTTGTAGAATGTTCCATGGGGTGCTTAGTTGAAAGTGTATTCTCTGGTGTTTGGATCGAATATTCGATAGATGTCTGTGAGGTCCATTTGGTGTATTGTATCATTCAGTTCAGATGTCTCTCTGTTTATCATTTGTCCTCTTGATCTTTCTAAAGGACTTAGTGGAGTATTGAAGTCCCTTACTATTAGTGTACTGAGGTTAATCTGTGACTTGAGATCCTGAAGAGTTGTCTTTATAAATTTTGGTGTACCAGAGTTTGGTGCATATATATTCATGATTGTGAGATCTTCATCGCTTATTGTTCATTTAACAAAGATGTAATGGCCCTCTTTGTCTCTTTTTATTTCTTTTGCTTTGAAGTATATTTTGTCTGATATTAAAATAACAAAACCTGCTTTCTTTTTTGTACCATTTGCTTGGAATATTTTCTTCCATCCCTTCACTTTAAGTTGGTGCCTATACTTGAAATTGAGATGGGTTTCTTGTAGACAGCATATAGATGGATTTTGTTTTCTAATCCATTCTCCCAGTCTATGTCTTTTGATTGGGGAATTTAGTCCATTAATATTTAAGGTTATAATTGAAAGATGGATGTTGCTTCTTTTCACCTTATTATCCATTTGGATTTTTATTCTCTGATTCTACTCCTACGGCTATGTTTTTATTAGTTTCTTTTCCTAGATGTTTGAGGATTGTTGCTGCTCTCTTCTGCCCTTTGAATTGCTTCAAGTATTATATGAAGTCTTGGTTTTCTGGACATGTATTCTATCATCTTGTTTATGTCATGGAAGATTTTTCTCTCTCCTTCAAATATAATTGACATTTTTGCTGGGTAAAGTATTCTGAGTTGGCATCCATAGTCCTTTAACACTGGGAATGCTTTGCTCCATGTTCTTCTTGCTTTCATGTTTTGTGCCAAGAAGTCAGTTGTAATTCTGATGGGTTTCCCTTTGTATGTGACTTGTTTTTCTTTTGTAGCCCTCAGAATTTTGTCTTTGTTTTGGGCATCTAGCATTTTAACTATGATATGGTGTGGGAATTTTCTTTTCTGATCTTGTCTATTTGGAGTCCTTTGTGCTTCTTGTATTTGAATGGGTTTTGTCTTTTTTAGTTTGGGGAAATTTTCATCTATTATTCTGTTAAAGATCTGATTGATGCTATTCTCTTGAGATTCTTCTCCTTCCTCTATTCCTATGATGCAGAGGTTTGATCTTTTCATACTGTCCCATATTTCCTGGTTGTTCCACTTTTGTGTATTTTTAAATTTTTCATAATCTTTATTTGAGCTTTTTTTAGTTGCTCTGTGTTATCTTCCATGTCTGATATTCTTTGTTCTGCTTCCTGCATTCTATTTCTAAGGCTTTTTCCTTTCCTTTCTTCTTGATTGGATGAGTGTTCTGTTTCCTTTTTCATTTCATCCTGTGATTTCTTTAGTATTTCCATTTCTTTTTTGAGCTTCTTAGTCTCTTCTTTGTGCTCCTAACTTTGCTGGTTGGCTTCCTTTTTCACTGTTTGTACTTTCTTCCGGAGTTTGTTTTTTTCTCCCTCTAGTTCTTTCTGGAGTTTGTCATTCTCTTCCTTAATTCTTTCTGAAGTTTGTCATTGTATCCCTTTAGGTCCCTTTTGAGTTTTTCATTCCCTCTCTTTAGTTCTCTGACTTCTTTATTTTCTTTAATTTCTCTCCAGAGGTCTGCAATTATTCCTCTAAGATTTGTTTCTTGGGTCACCTCCAGGGGGATCCTACTGTAGCTATCTCTTACAGGGTTGGTAGAGCTTGGTGCAGAATTATCCTGCGCCTTTCCCATGTTATCCCTTTGCCGAGTCCCTGGCATGAGGGTCCCCCCCCCCGGCTTTTTTGCCTGTATTCTGATGCCAATCACAAATGTCTTTTCACTGTGTTAGAGTCTGGTTTTGCTTCCCTCCTTCCGATGCTTTTTTTCCCCTCCTCTTTGTTTATTGAGTATTGACTTGTCTAGGTTTCAGGCTTTCAATTTTGTTTATATATTGGATATTGGAAATCTAAGTCACTCTTCCCTTCCTGTTCTGAAGGTTCTCCAAAAAATTCCACACGGATAGTCTCTCATCAATTCCAGTTGGGGGGAGGGGAAAATATGCCTGACTTAGCCCGCCCTGGTACCTGTATGGAGCGGGTTCTGGGGTCCTGTCCTTCAGGAGCACCCCACACGAAGACACAATGTCACCAAACCCACCCAGCACTGGCTGCAAAGGCGAAGGGTGGCTCTGCCCAGACAGCCATCCCCTACAAGGGTTTAGGGTTTAGACCCTTTTCCAGCAACCCAAGAGTCAATCTACCCTAAAATCTACCTGTCTGGAGCGAGTTCCGGGCTCCCGTGCTTCAGGAGCACCCTGCACAAAGACACCCCTGACATTACTCTGTTTAAGCATCCCTCTCCACAGAAACCCTCCATCTTGTCAACAAGCCCACTCCTATTTCGATGCAGCCTTTATTTGACCCACTGAGTTTAACTCAGGTTACTTGCATGAACGTGAGTGTGGGGTTACTGACTGAAACAGGACTGCCTACACTCCTGAAGAAATGACATCCCTATGCCAGCACCCATCACCTGCCAAAGTCCACAGTGAGGGGTGGAAACATTTTGTGAGAACAGCACAACAAGCCATGTCTATTGCATGCAGGGACAGTGATCTTAATACCACGAGTAAACAAGGCTGTGAGCAGCTAGGCAGCATGGGATAGGCAGGAAACACCTGCTCTGAGGTGATGATCTGGTTTTCCTTCTGCTTCTGTATTTTGAATAGTGAAGAATTGCCCCCATCCCCACAATGATGAGAAATGCTGGGCATGCTGTCACACACTTCCAGTGCCTGCACCAGAGAGCCAGAAGCAGGCAGATCTCTGTGGGTTTGAGGTGATCCAGGACTAAACAGTAAGATGCCATCTCAAAACAAAACAGTACAAGAATTATTCAAAATGATCCTCCACTGCATAGTACCAGGGGTGGTAGGATCAGGATGGTGAGCTGCATCCCCTGCCCTACAGGAGCTGGCATCATTGTAGAAGATGTAGAAGAAACACAAAGGTAAGGTATTGTTTACCCAGGTGATATTGAACACAAGCAAAGAAACAGGAATTTTAATTTTTTTTTTATTTATTTCTGTATGTGTATCAATGTACTGTCTGCATGCAGGTCTGTGCACCCGTGTCGTGCAATGCCGCGGAGGTCAGAAGAGGGTCTCGGATTCCCCTGGCGCTGGAGTTCTCCTGGAATTGGAGTTTCAGACGGCTCTCGGCCGCCATGTGGGTGCTGGGGATCGAACCCGGGTCCTCTGTAAGAGCAGTCGGCGCTCTTAACCGCTAGGCCATCTCTCCAGCCCCAGAAACAGGAATTTTAATATTATCCAATAGCTGTTAGCATTTCTTCAAGGGGTAGGTCGCAAACAGAGCCCCAAGGACTGTCTTGAGTGATGATTAGTGGGAGAAAGAAGTCATCACTGAGCAATTGTGGTCAGGTGAGAAAGGAGTGGGCACAGGAGAACGAGGCCCTGATGCAGCCCAGAAGATGCAGGGGTTGAATGTTGGTCATTGGAGGAAGTGGCTTGATTGAAGTGGAGGGGAATGGTAAGAGGTGAAGTGGGTCATCTAGGCCAGATGAAGTCTCCTGGCCTTTGAGTCTGTTTTCTGTTGCTGTAACAAAATGGAAGAAGGTAAGGATTTTATAAAGTAAGGAGGTTTATTGGGGTAGACAGAAGGCTCAGGATTAAGAATATTTGCACTTCTTCCAGAGGACCCTAGTTCAGTTCTCATCACCTGGGTCTGATGACTCACAACCATGTGTAACCCCAGTTCCAGGGATCCAATGCCTTCTTTCAGTCTCCTCTGTCACCAACATACAAGTGGCATGGGTGCACACACACAAATAATATTAATATTAATAATAATACACTCAGTAAAATGTAAGGATGTTTCTGTATTTCATAAGTGTGAATGTTGACAGTCCAAGATCAGGCTCTCCATCTGTCCAGGCTCTGGGAAGACCCTCTGCACATGTCACAACATGGAGAGGAAAGAGCATCTGTCACACAAAGAAGAGACTAACCATGTTGAGTAGCCTGTCTATGACAATCCATTCTCTGAGGAACAAGCTGACTCTGTGAGACCAGCATTACTCCTTTCTTAGAGAACGACCTTCAAACCCTAATTCCCCTCACTGGGTCCACCTCTCACAGACTGGAACTCTTCTCAACATGGCCACTGTGTGCCCCAAGCCTCCAGCATGGGGAGCCATGGAAGACACACTTAAAACTTGCTCAAACCCCAGTGCATGAAGCAGATAAGAATCAAAGGGCAGCTGGTGCAGACAGACAGTGCTGAGTGCCAAGTGCTGGTGATGTCCATGGTGATCCCAGAAACAGCCAGCATGCACCACTCAAGCAGGTTGTGGGTGAGCCTGGAGCCTGATCCAGACATCGCTGCTGGCGACCACAACAGCTTGCAGAGCTCCAGCTCAGTTCCAAACTGCTTGTTCTTCCATGATCAGGTCGGCCTGGGCTTGTTGACATGCAATCTGGAATGTTCTCTGAGTTTCAGCTGTGGCTCAAGAAGCTGAGGGACACTCTCTTAAGCAGCTGTGTTTTGGAAAGACGGCTATGTGGGTTTTTATTATCATGTGTGGTTTATTAAGATTGATGTCTTAGTTACGATGAAATTCTGTTGGTCAAGGGTAGAAAAGCAGAGAAAAGCTGTGGCCTCTCGTAGCTGCCAACATTTGGGTTTGAACACATGATGTTCTACAACTTAAAAATAATGTTTTAATTTTTGTCAAACTTATGTGTTAAGAAGCTGTTAGTTTGGGGAGATTATTTCAGTGTCATTTAAAAAATATATATTTAGCTAAGCGTGGTGGCACATACCTGGAACAGAAGTACCAGGAGACTGAGGCAGGAAGATCAGGAATTTGAAGCCAACCTGTGTTGAAATAGCAATACAAACCCTCTGAACTCAAAAAAGCCCAGGACAGATTGATTCAGAGCAGAAGTCTTAAAGGTCCAATACTTCTTAAATTATTCAAAAAGATAGAAACAGGGGGAAACCTCATAAACCTGAGTATGAAGACAGTATCTCTCCAATGCTCAAACCAGGTAAAGAAACAACGAAGAAAACTAAAGTCCTATATCATTATTGAACATAGACACAAAGATCTCAAGAAAAATACTAGAAAACCACACACACACACACACACACACACACACACACCACCCAAAAGATCATTCACCATGATAATCAAGTCAGCTTTATTCCTTTTATTGGCCATTTATATGATTTATTACATTTATTGATACAAATGTATTGACTTACATCAATAAATGCAATAAATCATATAAATGGACTTCAAGAGGAAAGAAGGACTAACCAGGAGCTGGGAAGCAGGACACTCCTGTTATTCCCAGCCTCTGGCAGGGACATGTATGAAACAGTTGCTTTCAAGTTCTCTGCCCTAGGCTGCCTAGCTAGTTACTCTCTCCTGTCCTCATCATTCCTCCTTCTGAAGAGGTAAGCTTAAGTGTCACAAGGGCACCTGGGTGACCAGCTCTCCATCTTCTTCCTGCTGATTGGGGTCCTTTAGGTGCAGCAGTTGGGGTATCCATACAGTGGGTCTATCTTAAGATACTTCAAAAATGCACGTGTGATGTAGGGAGGAAATAAGTCCTTGACTAGCATCTGTATAAAGAGGTTGGGGGAGGTAAAGGCAGGAGGAGGCAAGAAGTGAAATTGGAGCCCTTGGAGCAGAGGAAGTGGTTTCTTCATGCTGGAAACATTCAAGACTTCCTGCAGAAACTCAGCATTAGAAGCCCGAGGTGCAGGACACGGGGAAGCCAGATCAATGATGTTCAAAATGTCTGAGTTAAAGTCAGTTATACTACATTGGCAGGAGGAGGTCAGAAGAGGGCACTGGATCACCTGGAACTGGAGTTATGGATGGTTGTTTGCTGCCATGTGGGTGCTGGTTGCAAACCCAGATCCTCTGCAAGAGCCATCAGTCCTCTATGAGCTGAGCCATTTCTCCAGCTCCACCCTCACAAGGATGTTAATCTGGGCTCTGGGCTTGACTTGAGAGTGATGACCCTAGGCTCTGCTTTCTGATTTGATAGCTGTTGGAGTGGCTGGAGTCACAGGCTGAGGTCTGCTCAGATGGTGTCTAAGATCCTGCAGGACGCTCACCTGTTTGTTGTCAGAGGAAGTTCTTTAAGGTTCCCATTTGGATTGCCAAATGCTATCAAGAACTTTGGAGAGTCCATGTTGGGTATCGTATGTTACTGTGGAAACTGGGGTAGAAACGACTCAGAAGGAGCTCAAGCATGGTTTTATTAGAGTTTGAGAGAAAAACACCAGTGTGGGTGGGCAGTAAATATTGGAAGCTGTGGGAGGAGGAAGATGGAGAGAAAGAGAGAAACTATGTCCTGTGTAAGCAGCCGCATGGCAAAGGCTGGGGTGGGAACATTCAGAGAAAGACTGAGGAATCCCAGAGCACTGGGGATCACATGTCCAGCCTTTCCTCAGTATGCAAAGGAAGAAGAGACAGGGATGGAGGAAAGGGAACAGCTGTGATTTCCTGACTGAAGATTTAGACAAGTGGACAGGTCACATGGCAGAGACTGCAGTTTTGCCTGATAGAAGCTCGGCAATCATCTGCATAGCAGAGACTTTAAAGAACATTTAATTTCTCTTTATTAGTACTGTATGTGTAGATGATATGTTTGTGTGAATGACGTGTGTGTGTGTGTGTGTGTGTGTGTGTGTGTGTGTGTGTGTGTTACAGTGCCTGTGCAGACCTGGAGACAAGTTATGGAGCACATTCTCTCCTGCTTTTCCATGGGATCTGGGGATTGAACCCAGGTTTCCTGGCTTGTGCAGCAAGTTTCTTTTCCCACTGAACCATCTCTCTAGACCTGGACTTTAGACTATTTAACTGATTCTAGAACAAATATGGACTTGGGGCCTTTGGAATGCAATGAGTGTTCTTTGTATTGAGAAAGAAAGTGCTGTGAGTGTTTCAGACAGAATGGTCAGGGAAAGATGGACTTGCTTTGTGTGTGAGCAGAGGACCATGAAAGACAGCGGTCGGGGCAGCAGAGGGAGGGGGCAGGATTGAAGGAACCTGAAAAGGAGCCAGGGCAGGGAGGAATGTGGGGCCTGGGTCACAGAGGAATACAGAGTGGTGGAGGAGAGAGAGGAGAGAAGGGGTCTGTCCACAGAAGGCTGTGTAGACCATGGTGAAGACTTTGATCTTTTCCGCAATGTGGGGTCTTTAGAGAGCTTGGAAAATGAGACTATTAACTATAATACGTTTCAATCTTATTTGATAGAAGAATTCACTGTGTAGTCCTTGCTGAACTGGAACTCACAATATCCAGCAGGCCACCCATGGCCTAATGGAGATCTCTGTCTCAGAACATAAATGCATCTAAATCAAGCATGCACAGGTTGTTCTTACCATTAGTCCCTCAGCAGCGTAGCACACTGACCATTTATTCAGTATTTAATTTGTTGGCTGGGCAGCCATCTAGAGATGATTTAAGGTTACAATAGGTGGCAGTGGGTTATTTGCAAACACTGTACTATTTTACGTGAGAGATTTTAGCCCTGGGTACTTTGGTCCTCCTGGAAGCAACTCCCTGTAGATGTTGTGCTGGATAGCTTTAGTGTCAACTTGACACACCTGGGTTGAGGGAGCCTCAACTGGGGAATTGGCTCCATTGGACCGGCCTGTGGCCATGACTGTGGAGTATTGTCTTGATTGTTGGGCAATGTGGGGTCCAGCCCACTATGGGTGGTGCCATGCTGGGCAGGTTGTTGTGTACTGTATAAGAGTGCAGGTTGGCAGGGGAGCAAGCCAGTGAACAGCATTCCTCCATGGCCTGTGCTTCAGCTCCTGCCTCCAGGTTCCTGCCCTGAGTTCCTGCCTTGGGCTCCCTGAGTGATGAACTGTGACCCAGAAGATGTGAGCTGAATAAACCCTTTCCTCCCCAAGTTGGTGTTGGTCAGAGTGTTTTGTCACAGCGGTGGAAGACAAACTAGAACAGATGTGAAGAGAGGACAGCATTGCCTGTCTGTTTCCAAGTCCTTTATTGTGGCTCTGATTCTCCTCAAGATGGTCCAACACAGGCCCATTATGTTTCCTTCCCATGTCACCCAGTGAGTGGGTCAAGGGTGAAAACAGGTTGAAGCTGGGCCTCAGGAATTGTCAGAGAGATCTGTGTACAGTCAAATAGACTGAAGGGGAGGGAGGGAGGGAGGGAAGGAGGGAGGGAGGGAGAGAGAGAGAGAGAGAGAGAGAGAGAGAGAGAGAGAGAGAGAGATTCATATACTCCAATCTGGCCTCCAATTACATACGTATCTAAGAATTACCTCCAATTCCTGATCCTCCCCTCTCTTTCCCCAGTGTTCAGATTATACACATGTCCCCACCCCAACTGAATAGCAGCAGTGTACTGCTAGGACATCTAACCGATCAGTGTAGACCCTGGCTGGGATGGTGACCCTTCAGTTGCTGCTTTCTCAGAAGAGGAAAGGCAGCCTGGGCCAGACATGACATGCCTAATTACCAATCTAAGTGTCTTCATAGTTTAACAATGAAATGTGTGCTCACTAACCACAACCCTGTTGTCTTTATGCTTGGTAGATTCGAGAAAAATATGGAGATGTGTTCACAGTGTACCTGGGGCCAAGGCCCATGGTTGTGCTGTGTGGGACAGAGGCTATAAGGGAGGCTTTGGTGGACCAAGCTGAGGCCTTTTCTGGCCGGGGGACAATTGCTGTGGTCAGGCCAGTCTTCGGGGAATATGGTGAGTGCCTCAAAGACAATGGATGGGTGGGGTGGTGGACAGGTCCCAGAATGTGAGTGTGAGAGACTGCAGGGGAAGGGTGGGGGAAAGACCCAGGTTTCTTTGATCTTCCTCTGTAACCTGTTCATCCCTAGGTATGATTTTTTCCAATGGAGAGCGCTGGAAGACCCTTCGAAGATTCTCCCTGGCCACCATGAGGGACTTTGGGATGGGGAAGCGGACAGTGGAGAAGAGGATTCAGGAGGAGGCGCAGTGTCTGGTGGAGAAGTTGCGAAAAACCCAGGGTGAGTGTGAGAGCATGGGGAGGAGAAGATGGTGAGACAGGGAGATGTGTGGAAAGAAAGAGAATGACACAGAGGAGTACAAGGAGTTCTCTAAGAGGCACAGAGACAGAGACAGTCAGAGGAGATGGGGGAGGGGAGGAGAGTGAAGTGGATGGTATGGGAAGGGAGAGGAGGGGAGGGGAGGGGAGGAGAGTGAGTTTCTGAGCTCCCACATCAGCCCCCAGAGGCCAAGCTCTTACCCTATTTTTAGCCTCAACCCCTACATAGCCCTTCCTTCTTGCACCCTGCCTTCCCACCATTCTCCTTAGTGCTCAGCTTCCCGTGTAGATCAAATGCTCAGCTTACCGTGTAGATCGCATGCTCCGCTTCCCGTGTGGGTCACATGCATTCTCATCTCTGCTTCACATTCACCATCGTCCCTCAGCCTGTGGGACCCATGCTCCCTGCATAGACTCTCAGCTACTCAGCAGCTTCTTTTGATATATAATGTTTTATTGATTCCAGGATTTCATTCAGTGTGTTTGCTCACATTCAGACTTCCCTTCTCCAGCCCTTTTATGATTTTTATTGAATTTTTACAGTTTTCATGTAGTATGGTGGGATTTAAACCTCTTCCCCTAGCCTCACCTCTCCTTATTGCCCCTGCCCAACTTAATGTGCTCTATTACATATAAAATAAGGACTATAGAGTCTGATTTGTGTCCCCAAATGTCCTTCCATGTGGATCCACACACTGGAGCCTGGTTCACCTACTGAGAGTCCCATCCTTGAAAGGGACCGATGCCCCCTCTCCCTGCGGGCATTGCTTGTCAGTAGTTCATGAGGTTGGGTTGGGGTTTCTTACCCAGTTCCTGATGTCTATACTCGGATTTTGTCTGGTTTGAGAGTGCATGGGACTTGTGCATGCTGTCTGCATTCCTGAGTTCATATGAGTAACTGACCAGCTGCCTGGAAGATTGTAAGATCCGGAGTGGTGGCCGACCACAAGGAAATGGAGGTTCTCAGACATGGCAAGCTCTTCTTTCAAGCTCCAACTCTTCTAACGATCTGTGGATTGCCTAGGCCCCCTGTCTCCATGCCCCTCTGCTCTTCTAAGGATCTGTGGATTGCCTAGGCCCCCTGTCTCCATGCCCCTGTGCTCTTCTAAGGATCTGCGGATTGCCTAGGCTCCCTGTCTCCATGTCCCTGTGCTCTTCTAAGGGTCTGTGGATTGCCTAGACCCCTGTCTCCATGCCCCTGTGCTCTTCTAAGGATCTACGGATTGCCTAGGACCCCTGTCTCCATGCCCCTGTGGTCTTCTAATGGTCTGTGGATTGCCTAGACCCCCTGTCTCCATGCCCCTCTGCTCTTCTAAGGGTCTGTGGATTTCCTAGGCCCCCTGTCTCCATGCCCCTCTGCTCTTCTAAGGATCTGTGGATTGCCTAGGCCCCCTGTCTCCATGCCCCTGTGAAGAATTGCCCCCATCCCCACAATGATGAGAAATGCTGGGCATGCTGTCACACACTTCCAGTGCCTGCACCAGAGAGCCAGAAGCAGGCAGATCTCTGTGGGTTTGAGGGATCCAGGACTAAACAGTAAGATGCCATCTTCAAAACAAAAACAGTACAAGAATTATTCAAAATGATCCTCCACTGCATAGTACCAGGGGTGGTAGGATCAGGATGGTGAGCTGCATCCCCTGCCCTACAGGAGCTGGCATCATTGTAGAAGATGTAGAAGAAACACAAAGGTAAGGTATTGTTTACCCAGGTGATATTGAACACAAGCAAAGAAAACAGGAATTTTAATTTTTTTTTTATGTTATTTCTGTATGTTGTATCAATGTACTGTCTGCATGCAGTCTGTGCGCCCGTGTTGTGCATGCCGCGGAGGTCAGAAGAGGGTCTCGGATTCCCCTGGCGCTGGAGTTTCTCCTGGAATTGGAGTTTTAACGGCTCTCGGCCGCCATGTGTGGGTGCTGGGGATCGAACCCCGGGTCCTCTGTTAGAGGCAGTCGGCGCTCTTAACCGCTTAGGCCATCTCTCCAGCCCCAGAAACAGGAATTTTAATATTATCCAATAGCTGTTAGCATTTCTTCAAGGGGTAGGTCGCAAACAGAGCCCCAAGGACTGTCTTGATGTATGATTAGTGGGAGAAAGAAGTCATCACTGAGCAATTGTGGTCAGGTGAGAAAGGAGTGGGCACAGGAGAACGAGGCCCTGATGCAGCCCAGAAGATGCAGGGGTTGAATGTTGGTCATTGGAGGAAGTGGCTTGATTGAAGTGGAGGGGAATGGTAAGAGGTGAAGTGGGTCATCTAGGCCAGATGAAGTCTCCTGGCCTTTGAGTCTGTTTTCTGTTGCTGTAACAAAATGGAAGAAGGTAAGGATTTTATAAAGTAAGGAGGTTTATTGGGGTAGACAGAAGGCTCAGGATTAAGAATATTTGCACTTCTTCCAGAGGACCCTAGTTCAGTTCTATCACCTGGGTCTGATGACTCACAACCATGTGTAACCCCAGTTCCAGGGATCCAATGCCTTCTTCAGTTCTCCTCGTTCACCAACATACAAGTGGCATGGGTGCACACACACAAATAATATTAATATTAATAATAATACACTCAGTAAAATGTAAGGATGTTTCTGTATTTCATAAGTGTGAATGTTGACAGTCCAAGATCAGGCTCTCCATCTGTCCAGGCTCTGGGAAGACCCTCTGCACATGTCACAACATGGAGAGGAAAGAGCATCTGTCACACAAAGAAGAGACTAACCATGTTGAGTAGCCTGTCTATGACAATCCATTCTCTGAGGAACAAGCTGACTCTGTGAGACCAGCATTACTCCTTTCTTAGAGAACGACCTTCAAACCCTAATTCCCCTCACTGGGTCCACCTCTCACAGACTGGAACTCTTCTCAACATGGCCACTGTGTGCCCCAAGCCTCCAGCATGGGGAGCCATGGAAGACACACTTAAAACTTGCTCAAACCCCAGTGCATGAAGCAGATAAGAATCAAAGGGCAGCTGGTGCAGACAGACAGTGCTGAGTGCCAAGTGCTTGTGATGTCCATGGTGATCCCAGAAACAGCCAGCATGCACCACTCAAGCAGGTTGTGGGTGAGCCTGGAGCCTGATCCAGACATTGCTGCTGGGGACCACACACACTTGCAGAGCTCCAGCTCAGTTCCAAACTGCTTGTTCTTCCATGATCAGGTCGGCCTGGGCTTGTTGACATGCAATCTGGAATGTTCTCTGAGTTTCAGCTGTGGCTCAAGAAGCTGAGGGACACTCTCTTAAGCAGCTGTGTTTAGGAAAGACGGCTATGTGGGTTTTTATTATCATGTGTGGTTTATTAAGATTGATGTCTTAGTTATGAAGAAATTCTGTTGGTCAAGGGTAGAAAAGCAGAGAAAAGCTGTGGCCTCTCGTAGCTGCCAACATTTGGGTTTGAACACATGATGTTCTTACAACTTAAAAATAATGTTTTAATTTTGTTTCAAAATTATGTGTTAAAAGCTGTTAGTTTGGGGAGATTATTTCAGTGTCATTTAAAAAATATATTATTTAGCTAAGCGTGGTTGGCACATACCTGGAACAGAAGTACCAGGGAGCTGAGGCAGGAAGATCAGGAATTTGAAGCCAACCTGTGTTGAAATAGCAATACAAACCCTCTGAACTCAAAAAAGCCCAGGACAGATTGATTCAGAGCAGAAGTCTTAAAGGTCCAATACTTCTTAAATTATTCAAAAAGATAGAAACAGGGGAAACCTCATAAACCTGAGTATGAAGACACTATCTCTCCAATGCTCAAACCAGGTAAAGAAACAATGAAGAAGAAAACTAAAGTCCTATATCATTATTGAACATAGACACAAAGATCTCAAGAAAAATACTAGAAAACCACACACACACACACACACACACACACACACACACACCCAAAAGACTCATTTACCAGATGATAATAAGTCAATCTTTCCTTTTATTGCCATTTATATGATTTATTACATTTATGATACCAAATGTTATGACTTCATCAATAAATGCAATAAATCATATAATGGACTTCAAGAGGAAAGAAGGACTAAGCAGTAGCCGGGAAGCAGGACACTCCTGCTATTCCCAGCCTCTGGCAGGGACATGTAATGAAAACAGTTGCTTTCAAGTTCCCTGCCCTAGGCTGCCTAGCTAGTTACTCTCTCCTGTCCTCATCATTCCTCCTTCTGAAGAGGTAAGCTTAGTGTCACAAGGGCACCTGGGTGACCAGCTCTCCATCTTCTTCCTGCTGATTGGGGTCCTTTAGGTGCAGCAGTTGGGGTATCCATACAGTGGGTCATATCTTAAGATACTTCAAAAATGCACGTGTGATGTAGGGAGGAAATAAGTCCTTGACTAGCACTGTAAAAGAGCTGGGGGATTAAAGGCAGGAGAAGAGGCGGGAAGTGAAGTTGGGAGCCCTTGGAGCAGAGGAAGTGGTTTCTTCATGCTGGAAACATTCAAGACTTCCTGCAGAAACTCAGCATTAGAAGCCCGAGGTGCAGGACACGGGGAAGCCAGATCAATGATGTTCAAAATGTCTGAGTTAAAGTCAGTTATATACATTGCGAGGAGTGGAGGTCAGAAGAGGGCACTGGATCACCTGGAACTGGAGTTATGGATGGTTGTTGCTGCCATGTGGTGCTGGTTGCAAACCCAGTCCTCTGCAAGGAGCACATCAGTCCTCATGAGCGAGCCATTTCTCCAGCTCCACCCTCACAAGGATGTTAATCTGGGCTCTGGGCTTGACTTGAGAGTGATGACCCTAGGCTCTGCTTTCTGATTTGATAGCTGTTGGAGTGGCTGGAGTCACAGGCTGAGGTCTGCTTAGATGGTGTCTAAGATCCTGCAGGACGCTCACCTGTTTGTTGTCAGAGGAAGTTCTTTAAGGTTCCCATTTGGATTGCCAAATGCTATCAAGAACTTTGGAGAGTCCATGTTGGGTATCGTATGTTACTGTGGAAACTGGGGTAGAAACGACTCAGAAGGAGCTCAAGGGATGGTTTATTTAGAGTTTTGAGGAAAAACACCAGTTGGTGGGTGGGCAGTAATATTGGAAGCCTGTGGGAGGAGGAGATGGAGAGAAAGAGAGAAACTATGTCCTGTGTAAGCAGCCGCATGGCAAAGGCTGGGGTGGGAACATTCAGAGAAAGACTGAGGAATCCCAGAGCACTGGGGATCACATGTCCAGCCTTTCCTCAGTATGCAAAGGAAGAAGAGACAGGGATGGAGGAAAGGGAACAGCTATGATTTCCTGACTGAAGATTTAGACAAGTGGACAGGTCACATGGCAGAGACTGCAGTTTGCCTGAAGAAGCTCGCAACATCTGCATAGCAGGGACTTTAAAGAACATTTAATTTCTCTTTATTAGTACTGTATGTGTAGATGATATGTTTGTTGTGAATGACCCGTGTGTGTGTGTGTGTGTGTGTGTGTGTGTGAATCTGTCTGTGTGTGTTACAGTGCCTGTGCAGACCTGGAGACAAGTTATGGAGCACATTCTCTCCTGCTTTTCCATGGGTCTTGGGGATTGAACCCAGGTTTCCTGGCTTGTGCAGCAAGTTTCTTTTCCCACTGAACCATCTCTCCTAGACCTGGACTTTAGACTATTTAACTGATTCTAGAACAAATATGGACTTGGGGCCTTTGGAATGCAATGAGTGTTCTTTGTATTGAGAAAGAAAGTGCTGTGAGTGTTTCAGACAGAATGGTCAGGGAAAGATGGACTTGCTTTGTGTGTGAGCAGAGGACCATGAAAGACAGCGGTCGGGGCAGCAGAGGGAGGGGGCAGGAATTGAAGGGAACCTTTGAAAGGAGCCAGGGCAGGGAGGAAGCTGGGGCCTGGGTCACAGAGGAAACAGAGTGGTGGAATGAGAGAGGAGAGAAGGGGCGTCCACAGGAAGGCTGTGTAGACCCATGGTGAAGACTTTGATCTTTTCCGCAATGTGGGGTCGTAGAAGCTTCGAAAATGAGACTATTAACATAATACGTCAATCTTATTTGATAGAAGAATTCACTGTGTAGTCCTTGCTGAACTGGGAACTCACAATGATCCAGCACGGCCACCCATGGCCTAATGGAGATCTCTGTCTCAGAACATAAATGCATCTAAATCAAGCATGCACAGGTTGTTCTTACCATTAGTCCCTCAGCAGCGTAGCACACTGACCATTTATTCAGTATTTAATTTGTTGGCTGGGCAGCCATCTAGAGATGATTTAAGGTTACAATAGGTGGCAGTGGGTTATTTGCAAACACTGTACTATTTTACGTGAGAGATTTTAGCCCTGGGTACTTTGGTCCTCCTGGAAGCAACTCCCTGTAGATGTTGTGCTGGATAGCTTTAGTGTCAACTTGACACACCTGCGGTGAGGGAGCCTCAACTGGGGAATTGGCTCCATTGGGACCGGCCTGTGGCCATGACTGTGGAGTATTGTCTTGATTGTTGGGCAATGTGGGGTCCAGCCCACTATGGGTGTGCCATGCTGGGCAGGTTGTTGTGTACTGTATAAGAGTGCAGGTTGGGCAGGGGAGCAAGCCAGTGAACAGCATTTCCTCCATGGCCTTTGTGCTTCAGCTCCTGCCTCCAGGTTCCTGCCCTGAGTTCCTGCCCTGGGGCTCCCCTGAGTGATGAACTGTGACCCAGAGAGATGTGAGCTGAATAAACCCTTTCCTCCCAAGTTGGCTGTTGGTCAGAGTGTTTTGTCACAGCGGTTGGAAGCAAACTAGAACAGATGTGAAGAGAGGACAGCATTGCCTGTCTGTTTCCAAGTCCTTTATTGTGGCTCTGATTCTCCTCAAGATGGTCCAACACAGGCCCATTATGTTTCCTTCCCATGTCACCCACAGTGAGTGGGTCAAGGGTTGAAAACAGGTTGAAGCTGGGCCTCAGGAATTGTCAGAGAGATCTGTGTACAGTCAAATCAGACTGAAGGGGAGGGAGGGAGGGAGGGAAGGAGGGAGGGAGGAGAGAGAGAGAGAGAGAGAGAGAGAGGAGAGAGAGAGAGAGAGAGAGATTCATATACTTCCAATCTGGCCTCCAATTACATACTGTATCTAAGAATTACCTCCAATCTCACTGATCCTCCCCTTCTTTCCCCAGTGTTCAGATTATACACACTGTCCCCACCCCAACTGAATACAGCAGTGTACTGCTAGGACATCTAACCGATCAGTGTAGACCTGGCTGGGATGGTGACCCTTCAATTGCTGTTTCGTCAAAGGGCAGCTGGGCGGACATGACATGCCTAATTACCAATCTAAGTGTCTTCATAGTTTAACAATGAAATGTGTGCTCACTAACACAACCCTGTTGTCTTTATGCTTGGTAGATTCGAGAAAAATATGGAGATGTGTTCACAGTGTACCTGGGGCCAAGGCCCATGGTGTGCTGTGTGGGACAGAGGCTATAAGGGAGGCTTTGGTGGACCAAGCTGAGGCCTTTTCTGGCCGGGGGACAATTGCTGTGGTCAGGCCAGTCTTCGGGAATATGGTGAGTGCCTCAAAGACAATGGATGGGTGGGATGGTGGACAGGTCCAGAATGTGAGTGTGAGAGACTGCAGGGGAAGGGTGGGGGAAAGACCCAGGTTTCTTTGACTTCCTCTGTAACCTGTTCATCCCTAGGTATGATTTTTTCCAATGGAGAGCGCTGGAAGACCCTTCGAAGATTCTCCCTGGCCACCATGAGGGACTTTGGGATGGGGAAGCGAGACAGTGGAGGAGAGGATTCAGGAGGAGGCGCAGTGTCTGGTGGAGAAGTTGCGAAAAACCCAGGGTGAGTGTGAGAGCATGGGGAGGAGAAGATGGTGAGACAGGGAGATGTGTGGAAAGAAAGAGAATGACACAGAGGAGTACAGAGGAGTTCTCTAAGAGGCACAGAGACAGAGACAGTCAGAGGAGATGAGGGAGGGGAGGAAGAGAGGGATGGAGAGAAAGGAAAAAAGGGGGAGGGGGAGGGCAGGGAGAGGAAGTGGAGGATGGGAGGGGGAGGTGAGGGTTAGGAAAGTGAATTGGGATGGTAGGGAAGGGGAGGGAGGGGAGGGGGATGGAGAGAAGAAAAAGAAGGGAGGGAGAGGGGAGGAGGGGAGGGGAAGGGAGAAGGGAGGGGAGGGAGGGGAGGGGCCAAGTGCGATGGTATGAGAAGGGGGAGGGGAGGGAAGGGAGGGGAAGGGGGAGGGGAGGGTAGGAGGTTGAGTATTGGTATGGGAAGGGAGAGGAGGGGAGGGGAGGGGAGTGGAGAATGGGGCAGAGGAGGAGGGGGGGGTGAAGGGGACGGAGGAGGGAGGGAGGGGGAAGGGAAGTGACGGGAGGGAGGGGGGAGGGGCGGGGGAGGAGAGTGAGTTTTCTGACTCTCCACATCAGCCCCAGAGGCCAAGCTCTTACCCTATTTTTAGCCTCAACCCCTACATAGCCCTTCCTTCTTGCACCCTGCCTTCCCACCATTCCTTCCTTAGTGCTTCAGCTTCCCGTGTAGAATCAAATGCTCCAGCTTACCGTGTAGATCTGCATGCCTCCGCTTCCCGTGTGGGTCGACATGCATCTCAATCTCTGCTTCACTATTCACCATCGTCCCTCAGTCCTGTGGGACCCATGCTCCCTGCATAGACTCTTCAGCTACTCAGCAGCTTCTTTTGATAGTTATAATGTTTTTATTATTCCAGGATTTTCAGTTGTTTTCACATTCAGACTCTCCCTTCTCTCCAGCCCTTTTTGATTTTTATTGATTTTTACAGTTTTCATGTGTATGTGGGATTTAAACCTCTTCCCCTAGCCTCACCTCTCCTTTATTGCCCTGCCCAAACTTTAATGTGCTCTATTACGATATAAAATAAGGGATATAGAGTCTGATATGTGTGTCCCCGAATGTCCTTCCATGATAGGATCCACCACTGGAGCCGGTTCAACTTGACTAGAGTCCCAATCCTGAAGGGACCGATGCCCCTCTCCTGCCGGGGCATTGCTTGTTCAGTTAGTTCTGAGGTTGGGTTTGGGTTTCCTTACCCAGTTCCTGTGTCTATATTGGATTTTGTCTGGTTTGAGAGTGCATGGGACTTGTGCCTATGCTGTTGATTCCTGAGTCATCTGATAGTTAAACTGGACCAGCTGCTGGAAGATTGTAAAGATCCCGGAGTGGGTGGCCGACCACAAGGAAATGGAGGTTCTCAGACATGGCAAGCTCTTCTTTCAAGCTCCAACTCTTCTAACGATCTGTGGATTGCCTAGGCCCCCTGTCTCCATGCCCCCTTTGTTTTACCTTGCTCTTCTAAGTATCTGTTGGATTGCCTAGGACCACTGTCTCCCATGCCTCCCATGTGCTCTTCTAAGGTATCAGGATTGCCTGGCTACCCCTGTCTCAATGTCCCTCTGTCTTCTAAGGTTCTGTGGATTGCCTAGGCCCCTGTCTCCATGCCCCTCTGCTCTTCTAAGGGTCTGTGGATTGCCTAGGCCCCCTGTCTCCATGCCCCTCTGCTCTTCTAAGGTCTGCGGATTGCCTAGGCCCCCTGTCTCCATGCCCCTCGTGCCTCTAAGGGTCTGTGGATTGCCTAAGCCCCCTGTCTCCATGCCCCTGTGCTCTTCTAAGGATCTACGGAATTGGTGCTCGTAGGATTTTTTCTTCTCTTCTTCCCCCCCTCCTCTTCCTTTTTTTCTCTTTCCCTCTGTCTCCAGCCCCTGTGGTCTTCTAATGGTCTGTGGATTGCCTAGACCCCCTGTCTCCATGCCCCTGTGCTCTTCTAAGGGTCTGTGGATTTCCTAGGCCCCCTGTCTCCATGCCCCTGTGCTCTTCTAAGGGTCTGCAGATTGCCTAGGCCCCTGTCTCCATGCCCCTGTGCTCTAAGAGTCTGTGGATTGCCTAGGCCCCCTGTCTCCATGCCCCNAGAAGATGGTTAAGCGACACTTGTTCCAATGCTCAGGAAAATTGCAGCAAGGAGGACCATACATCAAAGGCAGTCTGGGCTACTTCCTTTCTTTGAAACAGAGCCCCGCCCCAGAGCTTTAGCCTTTTGCTCTACAATGGGTGTCCCCCCACCCAGGTCAAGCTCTAGGTTGATCCTTCAGCACCACACACACTGGGCATCTTGGGACATACATGTAGCCCCAGCAGTTCTGAGATTGCAAGTGGGAGGACCTAGAAGTTCAAGTCCATCCTCCTCTGCTAATGGAGGTCCAAGCCACCTGGCTGACCTTGAGACAAGCTCACATAATCCACTCCTCAAAATCAAAGGCAAAAACTACAACTTAGGTTAAAAGAAAGACAAAGGAAACAGGAAGAAAGGCAGACGATGTCAACCAATGAACTGGTTTGTTTGTTGTTTCTATTTTATTTTTTATGTTATGCATGTACCATTGTGCACGTATGAAGTGCACCTGTTGGTAATTGCACAATACAAGAGGAGGTGAGAAGAGCATGTTGAATTCCTGGAAACTGGTGTTATGTTGGTGGTTGGTGAGGCCTCTATCGGTGGGCTGGTATCAAACTTGTTCTTCTGCCAAGAGCACCAGTGTCGCTTTATCCATGAACCAACTTCTTGCCGCCAAACTTGCTATTTTCTTGTGAAAGTGTGGAAGGAGGCAGCTGAGGTGTTCTTTGGGACATTCACAGCCACTTCTGGTAACTTTTACAAACTGTGTAATTTGGACATATTGGTGACTTGGTCCTCTGTTGGCACTTCATTTCTGCATCCTGGGTGTTCACCTTCTCTCACCAACACTTCTAGGGGACTGAGATGCCCGTGCAGAGGGCTGGAGTGGAGAGAGACTGAAAAAGAAAAGGCAAGGAGGAAGCAGGGTGAACAGAGAGAGCTGGGGGGTATCAAGACAGAGATGGAAGGAACCAAAAGAGGAGAGGAAATGTAGAGAGGAGAGGGAGACAGGAGGACGGAAAGGCTGAGATGCCAGTCAGACAGGTGATCAGACAGGTGGACATACAGAAAACCAGACAGGCCTCGGGGGAGACTGTGGAGCACTGAGAGGAGCAGAGGGACACAGAGAGAAGGGGCCGTCCTGACCTGCTGTTCAGCCTCAGGACATGGCTGGACCTGGGTACATAGAGATCAAGTTGCAAATGAAATTCCTGGAGCGAGCAGAGGAGGTTAGACATGTCAGAGTAAGGATGAGGGAGATGACAGTGCATGAGCTGAGTCTACCACATGTGCAGAAAGGAGGAAGGTGGCGGATGTGCAGAGAGAGGGGAGGGGCTGCCTGCACACCAGCATCCACTGCTCACACTCAATGCCATTGTGGCTAGTAGGACTGAACTCTTATTGGCTCACAGAATGAGATCGGGGGTCTGGCAGGAGATGAGGGCTGGAGACTGCACAGGCTCTGCTGCTCCGCTCCCTGGGTCTGAATCCTGGCCCCATTCATGAGTAGCAGTGCTGCTTTGGACGAATTAGCTGCCCTCTCTGCCCATCTGTAAAATGGGGTGAGGATGGGCTGATAGTAGAACTGCATATTCTTGACAGTGTTTGGGAGAATTAAATGAAACCAGCACAACGACTTGAAATCTTCCTGGTCCAGAGCATAATCGGCTTGAGCTGTACCCACCACTCTCTGACTAGCGAGGCTGGGCCAGTCTCCCAGCCATTGTCCCAAGGCTGTCCCCAGTCTTTCATTCTGTCTGCTGTCCTATCTTCTCCTCCTTAGGAGCCCTCTTGGACCCCACCTTTCCTCTTCCAGTGATCACGTCCAACATCATCTGCTCCATTGTCTTTGGAGAACGCTTTGACTACAAAGACCGCCAGTTCCTGCGGCTGCTGGACCTGTTACTTACTATAAACCAGACCTCTCACTCAGTAGCCTCTCTCTCCAGCCAGGTCAGGGGGAGGACAGGAAGGGAGTCCTCGGAAAAAGGATAGAGAAAGGCTGCTTTGAGGCTCAAAAGGCAGTGTCTTAGGGTGGATGAAGGGTAGATGACAAACGGGAAGGGTGAGGGGGGCTGAGATCTGGAAGGAGGGAGAGATAGTGAATGGGGAAGAGACAGGGGGTGCAGAAGGGCAGAGCCAGAGCGACAGAAGCAAGTGGAGATGTCAGGGCTGGAGATGGCAGCTCTTCTGGAAGTAGGGCTTGTTCCTGGGATGCATAGTCCTCCGGGTTCTCACCCCAGACTCATAACCAGGGTGTGAGGGTGGACAGCTCTGATCCTAGTGCTGGGTGTTGGGCGAAGGGGAGCAGAAGTTTAAAGTCATGCTTGGTACATACTGAGTGCCAAGGCCGAGTCTGGGTACATGAGAGCACAGTTCCAAGAAAAAACAGTACAGACATCACAACACACACACACACACACACACAACACAACACCACACACCACACACAACAAAAGAGGAAGACAAAAAAAAAAAAGAAAGAAAAGAGATGGCTGAGAATACAAGGAAAACTCTAGAAGGTAGAATGACAGAAAAAAATGACTCTGTGAGTGTGTGTGTGTGTGGAGAGGAGAGACGAGAGAGAGAGAGAGAGGAGAGAAGAGAGAGAATTGAGAATAAAAAGATGCGAGGACCACGCCACGCCACTAAGCCACAGCCTTGATGCCCTTGATGCCCACAGGTCCTTCTCTGCTGTAGGTGTTCGAGCTCTTCCCTGACATCCTGAAGAACTTTCCTGGTGCCCACAGGCAAATCACCAAAAACCTGCAGGAAATCCTCGACTACATTGGCCATAGTGTGGACAAGCACAGGGCAACCTTGGACCCCAGCAACCCAAGAGACTACATTGATGCCTATCTCCTGCGCATGGAGAAGGTAAGAGGCTGCAATAAATGAGAGAGTTGGAAAGGGGGATGCTTGATGCTGGATGGATGTGGGAGAAACAGGGGGGAGTGGGTAGAACAGGAAGACACGAACATGGAAGAATGCAGTAAGAAGCTTGAAATGCATATAAAGAGGTAAGCTAAAAGAGAGAGGGAATGGGTAGGCTGGGGGAGTACAGGTCATGGTACAAAATCATGTTGAGAATATCTGCTAGACACAGCTTCCCCACCCAAGACCCTAGTAGACGCGACATGAAGACAGAATCAAGAGGACCATGGGACATGATGACTTAGTAAATGGGAGTTCCTTGTCCACGCAGCGGATCCCTCCACACCGATCTGTTCCTCAGGAATGTTCGTAGCCTTCCTGAAACAAGGCTCCAGTGTCTCCTGACCCTCGTTCTTCACCCCACCCCCCTGGAACCAGGAGAAATCCAATCAACACACGAGTTCCACCACGAGAACCTCCTCATCTCTGTGCTCTCCCTCTTCTTTGCGGGCACGAAACCAGCAGCACCACACTCCGCTATGGGTTCCTGATCCTGCTCAAATACCCCCATGTTGCAGGTATGTTGGAACAGTTGGGAGGGCTTTCCTACTCCTCTGACTGCCGAGTTTGGGTGTGCATGGGAGGGCCAGCATTGGATTTTTTTTTCGAGGTCTGTGGGGCTTTGGTCTAGCTCCATACAAGGCAGTCCTATTGCTGGGGCTGAATGAACACTCGCTGTTTAACCTGTGTCCCATTGTTTTTCTTCTCCATCATTAAAGATTGCAGTCTCCCAGTGAATAAACTTGGACTGTGTGTTGTCTGGGTACACAGACTTGACTTGCTAGGCCTTGGTGTATATGTTGTAGCATAAATCCTCGGGGTGGGGAGTGTGGGAATGTGCAGATGGGTGAGGGTTCATAATGAGGACTAATATACTTTGTATGTAAATGCAAAACAATCTTCAATAAAAATAGCCAGGTTTGGCGGCACACACCTTTATTCCCCCCTCATTAGGAATGTAGGCTGGAGTCTCTGTGAGTAAGGTCCAGCCTGTCTACATAGTGAGTTTAGGGCTGCCAAGGTAAACACTGTTCAAAAATTGCTGAGGTTCAGAGACCCTGTCTCCAAAATACCAAAAAAATTTCAATAAATTACTTTGAGGAAAAAAGATTGATTCATATATCCATAGATCCATCCATATGTCCACCTAACCCTCCCAGCCACAGTCTTGTACCCACACATGCATCCATGTATCCATTAAATCGTGCCATGCATGCATCCATCCAATTCCACACTATGTCATCATTTCCATTCCACCCACCTACTTCCTTCTACCCACCTACCCATCTATCACCCATCTGCCCATCTACACATTCTGCTATAAGTCTACCCACTCAGTTTATTCATCAGCCATCTATTGTATCTATTCTTTTCTTCAAGCACACCACTCACCTAAACACGTCAACCACACAAGCAACCTATTCACCCAACCACATGTCTATCCACCCCACCCACATCCATCACTAAACCACTATCCATCCATGGACTGGTACATTTGTGCACTCATTGATTCTTCAGTCATCAAAGCTATATTTCATCCATTTATTCTTTGATAATCAACTCATGAAATTCTTCTATTATTCATAGACAGATGAATGAAATCTGAATGTCACTGAGTCATTTGTTCAGCAGTATGTGCATCTATCCTCCTATCAGTAGGTTTTACTCTTTAATCCATGACCAACTGGTCTTTGTTTCCAACATTTACTTTTCCACCTGCTCCTCCATTTATCCCTTTAACTCATTCATTCATCTGTGATTTATTCACCATTCAGTCCTCTTCGATTTACCCCTGCATTTACTCATTCCTTCACATATTTATTAATTCCCATTCTTTCATAAATCCAGTATTTACCTGATCATTGGTCAGTTAAGTTCATTAATTTGTCTAGGAACAATTTATTAATTGCTTCATGTATTGACTGGTGAGTTGAATATATGCATCAAGACTTTGTTCCTTTCATTCTTTCATTCAGGGTCTTTTCAACTGTGCCTCTTTTCTAAGGATTCTGCTTGATGCCCTAGGCCCCTGTCTCCATGCCCCTGTGCTCTAAGGGTCTGTGGATTGCCTAGGCCCACTGTCTCCATGCCCCTGTGCTCTTCTAAGGGTCTGTGGATTGCCTAGGCCCATTGTCTCCATGCCCCTGTGCTCTTCTAAGGGTCTGTGGATTGCCTAGGCCCCTGTCTCCATGCCCCTGTGCTCTTCTAAGGGTCTGCGGATTGCCTAGGCCCCCTGTCTCCATGCCCCTGTGCTCTTCTAAGGGTCTGTGGATTGCCTAGGCCCCTGTCTCCATGCCCCTGTGCTCTTCTAAGGGTCTGTGGATTGCCTAGATCCCCTGTCTCCATGCCCCTGTGCTCTTCTAAGGGTCTGTGGTTTGCCAAGGACCATTGTCTCCATGCCCCTGTGCTCTTCTAAGGGTCTGTGGATTGCTTAGGCCCACTGCCTCCATGCCCTTCTGCTCTTCTTTTTTTTAATTTAATTTTTATTGATGCTTTGTTGCCATTTCATACATCATTTTCCATTCATACAGGGCATATTTCCCTTTCCCTTCCCCCCTACCCCCAACCCATCCCAAGATTCATGTATTCTGCCATAACTGTCCGCCATCTTTCTCTCAGTTTTTTTTTTCATTTTTTAGCAATAAGTGCATAAGTCATGATGACGTACAAGCATCCTTCAGTGCAAAACCAATTTGCAGCGCTTTGTGCCCAAACCCACCATCCTAGGCTCACCATCCATGGAGCGGGTGAGGTGTATGTCAATCATGTTGATCAAATGAGGTCAGTTCTATCATGCTGTAGTTTCAACCATTCACCCAATTCACAGTCTCTTACATTCTAACGGCCCTTGCCCTTCTTCTGCAGATTGTTCCCGCTAGGCCCTTAGAAAAGGGGAACACGGTTGTGATGCAGAAGCCAGAAACAGTCCACTCTCTCTGGCGTGTTTGGACTTGATCGGTCAATTCTGGCTGTTTCCTTTCAATGGGCTGCAGTTTGTCCAGCGTAACCTCTTCAATCCTACTAATGAAGCACAAGCAATTAGATATAGGTTTTTATTGTATTTATTTATTTATTTTTAACAAAATCTAGACCCGTGTCTGCGCTATCCCCCCGTCCGGAGCTTGTGCATTCTGCCAACATGCTTTCCATGTCTTAGTCTTCCCAATATTTTCCATTGGGAAGTTTACTGTTTTGAGCAGTTAGTTCATTGTTTCAGTTCAGTTCTTTGATGCAGTTATTTTTCTGTTGTTGTTGTTGTTTCCAACTGCATTATGTCCAACTGCTTTGTACAGAAGCTCAGGGGGCCCTAAACAAGAAATACTTACAATGGCGTAATGTCACTAGGCATCCACAGATGAGGGTACCATTCGTCGTTTGTTTTTTCTGAGACTGTGTTACTTCATCAGCCTGCTTGTCCTCTAGTCCAGCCATTTTCCTGCAAAACTCGAGATGTCGCTCTTTCTTTATGCCTGCATAGAACTCCATTGTGTAGATTGTACCCACATTTTCTCTATCCCATTCGTCAGTTGAGGGCATTTATGTTGTTCCAGCTCTTTGCTATTGTGAAGAGAGCTGACATAAACCGGCCGTGCCATGTATCTCTGTGGTGGCGTAACTCTTGAGGGTACATGCAGGCTTGCGTGTTATGGCTGGGTCGGGTGGCCAAGTTCATTCCAATCTTCCAAGGGTTTCCACACTGCCTTTCCATAGTGGTGTACGAGTTTACATCCCAACAGCAGTGGATGCGTGTTCCCCTTTCCCCACAACCTCTCCAGACTTTGGTATCATTGTTTCTGATCCTAGCCAGTCTTACTCGCGTGAGCTGATATCTTAAAGTGGTTCTTGATTTGCATTTCCTTAATGATTAGTGATGTTGAGCAGTTCTTATGGTTAAGCACACTTGTCCCAATGCTCAGGAAAATGCAGCAGGAGGACCATACACTCAAAGCCAGTCTGGGCTACTTCCTGTCTTTAGAAAACAGAGGCCGAGAGTGTAGCTTTGCTCTACATGGGTGCCCCCCACCCCTGGGCAAAGCTCTAGGTTCAATCTCCAGCACCACACACACTGGGCATCTTGGGACATACATGTAGCCCCAGCAGTTCTGAGATGCAAGTGGGAGGACCAGAAGTTCAAGGTCATCCTCCTCTGCTAATGGAGGTCCAAGCCACCTGACTGACCTGAGACAAGCTCACATACATCCTAAATATCAAAGGCAAAAACTACACTTAGGTAAAAGAAAGCAAAGGAAACAGGAAGAAAGGCAGACAATGTCAACCAATGAACTGGTTTGTTTGTTGTTCTATTTTTATTTTATGTGTATGCGTGTACCATGTGCACGTATGAAGTGCACCTGTGTGGTAATTGCACAATACAAGAGGAGGTGAGAAGAGCATGTTGGAATTCCTGGAACTGGTGTTATGGTTGGTTGGTAGCCTCTATGTGGGTGCTGGTATTCAAACTTGGTTCTTCTGCAAGAGCAGCCAGTGCTCTTAATCCCTGAACCAACTCTCTTGCCCCAAACTGCTATTTTCTTGTGAAAGTGTGGAAGGAGGCAGCTGAGGTGTTCTTTGGGACATTCACAGCCACTTCTGGTAACTTTTACAAACTGTGTAATTTGGACATATTGGTGACTTGGTCCTCTGTTGGCACTTCATTTCTGCATCCTGGGTGTTCACCTTCTCTCACCAACACTTCTAGGGGACTGAGATGCCCGTGCAGAGGCTGGAAGGGAGAGAGACTGAAAAGAAAGGCAGGAGGAAGCAAGGGTGACACAGAGAGAGCGGGTATCAAGACAGAGATGGAAGGACCAAAAGAGGAGAGGAAATGTGAGAGAGGGGAGGGAGACAGGAGGACGGAAAGGCTGAGATGCAGTCAGACAGGTGATCAGACAGGCGGACATACAGAAAACCAGACAGGCCTCGGGGGAGACTGTGGAGCACTGAGAGGAGCAGAGGGACGCAGAGAGAAGGGCCGTCCTGACCTGCTGTTCAGCCTCAGGACATGGCTGGACCTGGGTACATAGACATCAAGTAGCAAATGAAAATTCCTGGAGCAGCAGAGAGGTTAGACATGCAGAGAAGGGATGAGGGAGATGACAGTGCAGTGAGCTGAGTCTACACATGTGCAGAAAGGAGGAAGGGGGCGGAGTGCAGAGAGAGGGGAGGGGCTGCCTGCACACCAGCATCCACAGCTCACACTCAATGCCATTGTGGCTAGTAGGACTGAACTCTTATTGGCTCACAGAATGAGATCGGGGGTCTGGCAGGAGATGAGGGCTGGAGACTGCACAGGCTCTGCTGCTCCGCTCCCTGGGTCTGAATCCTGGCCCCAGTCATGAGTAGCAGTGCTGCTTTGGACGAATTAGCTGCCCTCTCTGCCCATCTGTAAAATGGGGTGAGGATGGGCTGATAGTAGAACTGCATATTCTTGACAGTGTTGTGGGAGAATTAAATGAAACCAGGCACAACGTACTTGAAATCTTCCTGGTCCAGAGCATGAACTGCGGGTTGAGCTGTACCCACCACTCTCTGACTAGCGAGGCTGGGCCAGTCTCCCAGCCATGGTCCCAAGGCTGTCCCCAGGTCCTTCATTCTGTCTGCTGTCCTATCTTCTCCTCCCCAGGAGCCCTCCTGGACCCCACCTTCCTCTTCCAGTGCATCACGTCCAACATCATCTGCTCCATTGTCTTTGGAGAACGCTTTGACTACAAAGACCGCCAGTTTCTGCGGCTGCTGGACCTGTTCTACCAGACCTTCTCACTCATCAGCTCTCTCTCCAGCCAGGTCAGGGGGAGGAAGGAGAGGAGTACCCTGGGAAAAGAGAAGAGAAAGGCTGCTTTGAGGCTCAGAAGGCAGGGTCTTAGGGCTGGATGAAGGGTCGAGACAACAGGGAGGATGAGGGGGGCTGAGATCTGGAAGGAGGGAGGGATAGTGAATCGAGAAGAGACAGGGGGTGCAGAAGGGCAGAGCCAGAGTGACAGAAGCAAGTGGGGATGTCAGGGCCAGAGAGGCAGCTCTCTTGGAAGAGGGCTTGTCTGGGATGCATGAAGCCCTGGGTTCATCCCCAGCACCTCATAACCAGGGTATGAGGGTGGACAGCTGTGATCCTGGTGCTGGGTGTTGGGGGCAGGGGAGCAGAAGTTTAAAGTCATGCTTGGTACATACTGAGTGCAAGGTCAGTCTGGGATACATGAGACCCAGTGTCAAGAAAGAAAACAGTATGCACAGCACAACACACAGAGACATAGACACAGAAACACAGTCACACAGACACACAGACACAGACACAGACAGAGACACAGACACACACACACACACACACACACACACACACACACACACACACAACCCACACAACCCAAAACAAAGGAGGGCTTTGGAGGGAGGACAGAAAAAAGAGAGTCTGAGAATACAAGAAAAAGCTAGAGAAGACAGAAAGAATGAATGTGTGTGTGTGTGTGAGAGAGAAAGAGAGAGAGAGAGAGAGAGAGAGAGAGAGAGAGAGAGAGAGAGAATGAAAAAAATGAACGAGTGACCGAGCACTGCCACATCCACAGCCTTGATGCCCACAGGTCCTTCTCTGCTGTAGGTGTTCGAGCTCTTCCCTGACATCCTGAAGAACTTTCCTGGTGCCCACAGGCAAATCAGCAAAAACCTGCAGGAAATCCTCGACTACATTGGCCATAGTGTGGACAAGCACAGGGCAACCTTGGACCCCAGCAACCCAAGAGACTACATTGATGCCTACCTCCTGCGCATGGAGAAGGTAAGAACTGCATGAATGAGAGAGTGGAAAGGGTGGGAGTGAAGGGTGGGATGTGAGGGGAGGAAAAGGGGAGGATGCTGGGAGAACAGGAAAGACAGAAACATGGAGGAGAGATGCAGAAGGCTTGGGAAAATGAAGAAAAGAGGAAGGAGAGAAAGAGAGAGGGGGAAGGGGTATGGCTGGGGGGAGATACAGGTCATGGTACAAAAATCATGGAGAATGAGGATGGAGACAGGAGCTGATAACACACCAAAGACCAGAGAGAGCGACATGAAGACAGAATCAAGAGAGACCATGGGACATGATGAGCTTAGAGAAATGGGAAGGGGTCCAGACAGCGAGACCCTCCAACAGGACGGTGCTCAGAGATGTGCGAGCCTTCCTGAAACAAGGCTCCAGTGTCTCCTGACCCTCGTTCTTCACCCCACCCCCCTGGAACCAGGAGAAATCCAATCAACACACGGAGTTCCACCACAAGAACCTCCTCATCTCTGTGCTCTCCCTCTTCTTTGCGGGCACCGAGACCAGCAGCACCACACTCCGCTATGGGTTCCTGATCCTGCTCAAATACCCCCATGTTGCAGGTATGTTGGAACAGTTGGGAGGGCTTTCCTACTCCTCTGACTGCCGAGTTTGGGTGTGCATGGGAGGGCCAGCATTGGATTTTTATTTTCGGAGGTCTGTGGGCTTTGGTCTAGCTCCATACTAAGGCAGTCCTATTGCTGGGGCTGAATGAACACGCTGTTAACCTGTGTTCCCATTGTTTTCTCCCATCACTTAAAGATTGCAGTCCCCAGTGAATAAACTTGGACTGTGTGTTGTCTGGGTACACAGACTTGACTTGCTAGGCCTTGGTGTATATGTTGTATGCATGAAATCCTCTGGGGAGTGTGGGAATGTGCAGATGGGTGAGGGTTCATAATGAGGACTAATATACTTTGTATGAAATGCAAAACAATCTTCAATAAAAATAGCCAGGTTTGGCGGCACACACCTTTATTCCCAGCACTCATTAGGCAGAGGCAGGTTGATCTGTGTGAGTTGAAGGCCAGCCTGGTCTACATAGTGAGTTCCAGGGAAACACTGTCTCAAAAATATGCTGAGTTACAGAGACCCTGTCTCAAAAATACCAAAAAAATTTCAATAAAATTACTTTGAGGAAAAAAGATTGATTCATATATCCATAGATCCATCCATATGTCCACCTAACCCTCCCAGCCACTAGTCTTGTACCCACACATGCATCCATTTGTATCCATTAAATCGTCCATGCATGCATCCATCCATCCACTCATTCATCATTTCCATCCACCCACCTACTTGTTCACCCACCTACCCATCTATCACCCATCTGCCCATCTACACATTCTGCTATAAGTCTACCCACTCATCTTTCATCAGCCCATCTATTGATCTATTCTTTTCTTCAAGCACCCACTCACCTAAACATCAATCCACACAAGCACCTATTCACCCAACCACATGTCTATCCACCCACACACACATCCATCCACTCAACCATCTATCCATCCATGGACTGGTACATTTGTGCACTCATTGATTCTTCAGTCATCAAAGGCATATATTTCATCCAGTTATTTTGATTAATCAACTCATGAATTTCTTCTTTGATCATAGACAGATGAATGAACTGAATGTCACTGAGTCATTTGTTCAGCAGTATGTGCATCTATCCTCCTATCAGTAGGTTTTACTCTTTAATCCATGACCAACTGGTCTTTGTTTCCAACATTTACTTTTCCACCTGCTCCTCCATTTATCCCTTTAACTCATTCATTCATCTGTGATTTATTCACCATTCAGTCCTCTTCGTTTACCCCTGCATTTACTCATTCCTTCACATATTTATTAATTCCCATTCTTTCATAAATCCAGTATTTACCTGATCATTGGTCAGTTAAGTTCATTAATTTGTCTAGGAACAATTTATTAATTGCTTCATGTATTGACTGGTGAGTTGAATATATGCATCAAGACTTTGTTCCTTTCATTCTTCCATCAGTCTTTCAATTCATTAATTGACTTAATCCATCCATTAATTGATTTACCCTAATGACTAACTTACATACTCACTTTTGCATGCAGGTATTCATTGATTAATATATTGATCTACTTACTTGTTATATTCTAGAGGACCTAGCCACAGGTTCTTGGTCTCCAGTTCTTAATATAAAATCACATGGTAATTTCGTGTGTGCGCATGTACATGTGAGTGTGCGAGTTGTGTGTGTGTGTGTGCGTGGTTGTACATTTGGGGAGTCAATTCATACAGTTCATTATCTTCCAAAGAGGAAGATTTTTATTGTTGTTCTCTCTCCTGCTGTCATCCTGAAAAGATTGCTCCGAGGGGACCTGATGTAATAACCCTTTGCTGTAGGCATTTTTATTATTTATGGAACAGGTTGGAGCATATGGAAGAGAATTTCAAAGATTTATTTACTTATATTTAATATCTAAGAGTATGTTGGTTGAAATATGTAAGTGTATCATCTTGTGTAATGCCTTCTGGCATCAGAAGATATTGACTGTCTGGGACCTGTTATTACAGACGGTTCTTACCTGCCATGTGGGTGCTGGGGAATGAACCAAGTTCCTCTTCAAGAGCTCTTAACTGCGAAGCCATCACTCTAGCATGGAGAAGTTTTATAATACTATCATAAGCATATACACTAATATAGATGGTTAGAAACAGGACAGTGGTGCACACCCAACGGTGGGCTGTGGGTTTCTTAGGAGATTCTTCTTGCTGTGTGGTTTTCTGGGTTATTGGCTCACAGACATCAGTGTCACTGTGGCAGTGCCTGTGAAGTGTGTTCACTGTTCCCTTCCTCTGTACAGAGAAAGTCCAAAAGGAGATTGAGCAGGTGATTGGCTTACACCACCCACCAAACCTTGATGACCGCACCAAAATGCCATACACTGACGCAGTCATCCATGAAATTCAGAGATTTTCAGACCTTGTTCCAATTGGTGCGCCACGTAAAGTCACCAAGGACACTCAGTTCCGAGGGTACCTGCTCCCCAAGGTGAGACCTGCTGGGATCCCACATCTCTTTTGTATGAGCATTCTCCATGCTCCTAATTCCAATCCCACCCTGTTGATGGTTTGTGTACAGAATCTCACTGGTGTATTGATTTATCACTCATCCATTCCTTCATTCATTCACTGTTTTGCATATGGCAGTCAGGTAATGGTTATAACTTTTTATCTTGTACTTTCTCCTCAGAACACTGAAGTATACCCCATCCTGAGCTCAGCTCTCAATGACCCCCGTTACTATGAAAAACCAGACACCTTCAACCCTGACCACTTTCTGGATGCCAATGGGGCACTGAAGAAAAATGAGGCTTTTATTCCCTTCTCCATAGGTAAGAAGAGCTGTGATTCCTTTCCCGGACACCAGGGGGCAGGTCCATCCTCCAGGGCACACAGTCCTAGTAATACATTCATTGAGTCCATTTCAGCTGCTTTGTTTGATTTATTTCATTCCACCCTGGCTATAGCTATGTGAGGGGACTGGAGAACTAAAAAAACTGATAAGGAGGACATTAAGAAATATTTAAAAATCTACAAACCAGAGGAAATTATTTTTTTGTTTTTTAAAGAAATAACAGTGGCAACCCCCAAACCCTATCCATGAGCACTGCTACGAGCTGGGTAGAGAGTTGAAGGCTGGCTAGATGTTTGCATTTATCCTTGATCCCTGGGGAATTGGGGTAGGTCTGCGCAAACTTGTCTCAGCTTTCACTTTCCATTCTTTCAGTTTAACAACATGAGACAGCTCAGTGTGGTAGTGCACGCCATTAATTTTGAGAACTCTGGAGGCAGAGGCAGGCAGATCTCTGCGAGTTCAAGGCCAGCCTAGTCTCCACAGAGTTCCAGAACATCTTGGGCTACAGGAAAATCCTGTCTCAAAAGTGCCCCCTCCAACAAACAAGAAGAAGAAGGCAATGATACACATGAACATTATTAGAGTTTATTTAAAGAAAGAACTCCTTCATGACTGGCTAATATTTTGGAAGTTCGGAGAGTTACTTTCTACACACAGCAGTGTGGGCAGCCAGAGTTGATAAACAAAAGAGGACCTGGACTTATATGTAGTTTGGTTGTTGACAGCTCTACTTTGGCTTTTTTGGGCTCGCTGGAGTAGAGACAGCATGTTGTTGGTTGGCTACTCTGACTGGCTGAGATACTATTGTCTGTTAGAATAATATGATCTCAACTTAGTTTGAAGTTCACATCCCTATTAAGATTGGTTATAGTTTATTATGTAAAGAGGCTGCCTTAAGCCAAACTTAATTGCATTTAATAGACTCTAAAGGCTCTGGCAATGAAAACCCCAATATGCAAATTTCTTACCCTATGAGAGAAAAAAAATTCCCTGAAAGAATTCCACAGTGTTTTATTTTCTGTGCTAAGGATGGAATTCAGAACTTTGCGTATGTTAGGCAAGTTCTGAAACAAAGAGGCAGACTCCAGTGTTCTGGTGTGCTCTAGACAACTGGTCTACTGCTCAGCCACGCCCTCCTCTCCACACTGGTGGACTCCAGGCACGTGCTCTACTGCTGACCTTACGCCAGCCATGAACTGTCTAGTCTTGTGTGTCAGCGGTGCCATCCAATGTAATGGTCTCCTCACTCATTTAATCTTCAGTCAGAGTTGGGGACAAGTAGGATAATGGGACAAAAGTGAACGTCTCCTTTCAACAGTCCTATCCTAAGTTTAGATAAAGGCAGGGATGTGGAGCAATGACAGAGAGGTGAGAAATAGAGAGACGATGAAAATGAAGCAGAGGTCATGGTGAAGAGAGACAGAGAGAGATAGAGAGACGTGACCACGACAGGAAGAGGCATTGTGAGAGAACAGAGAGTGAACATGACACAACAGAAGAAGGGGCGGCGATGAGTAAAGAGGGGAAGGAATAAGAAAAGGAGAGAGAAGAGGTGGGGAGGAAGAGGGAGAAACACAGAGTGATTCAGAGCGTTGAATGCTCTTGCAGAGGACTCAGGTTTGATCCCCAGCACCCACATGGTGGCCGAGAACCATCTTTAACTCCAGATTCAGGGGAATCCGACACCTATTCTGACCTCCACATCATTGCATGACATGGCACAAACCTGCTTGCAGACAGTACATTCACACACATAAAAAATAAACAAATAAAATTTAAAAATTGGACTAAAGACAATTGACAGATGACTCAGGAGTTAAGAGCACTGGCTGCTCTTCCAGAAGACTCAGGGTTGGTTCCCAGCATCTGCATGGCAGCTACCAACCATATGTAACCCTAGTTCCATGAGATCCAACACCCTGCTCTGATGTCTACAGGAATTGCATGACACAGGTGCTCTTAAATACATGCAGACAAAACACCCATACATACAAATAAGTAACTGTAAATAAATCATTAATATATAGACAAAAGGGTCAGGAATTAAAGACTGGATGAACAATTGACAAGTATCTTTAGAGAAGAGTAAGAAGGGTGAGGAAGAGGAGTAGGAGGAGGAAGAGGAGGAAATAAGTAGACGGAGAATGTGAAGGTGTGTGATGATATTAGAAAGAAGCAAGCAGAAAAGAATAGGTATGGATATTCCCTGACAGGTAGTCCTGGTAGACATCCTTGGGCAGAAAGAGAGAAAAAATGGAGCCCAATTTCAGAGACAAAGAGATAACAGAAGTTTCCTGTAGCCAGCTCCCAGGATGGCACAGCCCTGTGGGAGTGAGATAAGTAGCAAACTGCTCTGGAAAAATCCAGGTCACAGAACCAGTTTTAGGAGAACTGTCAGCGAGCTTCTGTAACTGTCTAAGCTCAAGTCGCCTAAGTTGTGGAGATGCCAAAAGGAGATGGATCTTTTCCAGGACAGCTCCAAGCAGCACCCCTGGAAGGCCCGTGGGTTGCTGGGAAATCCCTGCTGTGCCTGGCCCTCCCAGGTGGTCAGGTTGTAGTTTAAGAAGCCACCGTGAGATACAGGGCAGGGTCTAGCCTCTGCCTGGGCTGTTAGGATTGTTTGAATTCTGTGCATGCCCTTAGGTTACAAAGCAGTGTGGGCTCCTTCCTGGGAATCTTGAGGGAGCCCAAGGCCACCACCGCTCATGTCCATCAGCGTCATCTCCACATTATGGACAGTTGTTTTAGGGAGACATTGAAGTTCATAGATCTCATGCTGAGATAAGAAGCTAGAGATTGGGATTGGGGGGGGGCATGGAAGGTGGGAAACAGATTCAGAAACCCTCTTGTTCTGTCCCACAACACATAATGTTTATTTTTCCTCACCCTCCACTCTTTCCTTCCTAGTCCACATTCCCTTCCTCCTTTCTTTTCTTTTTCCATCCTAAGCGTCTCCCTCACTCCTTCCTCCCTCCCCTCACTTCTATCCTTCCTTCCATTACTTCCTCCCTGCCTGTCTCTTCTTCCTTCTCTTCTCCTCACTCCTTTCCTCCCTTCACTCTCTTGATTTCTTTCTTTCTATTTTTTTTTGACAGGATCTCCTTGTAGCTCCATCTGTCCTGGAACTCACTATCTAGACTGGGCTGGCCTTGAACTCATAGAGATGTGACTGCCTCTGTCTCTCGAGTACTGGGATTAAAGGCATGGGCTACCACAACCAGCTCTCTCTCTATTTCTCTTCCTCCTTCTCTTCCTCTTCCTCCTCTTGTTCTCTCTGCTCCTCCTCCTTCTCCTCCCCTCTTCCTTCCCCTCAGTGGTTTTTGAAGACAGGATCTGGCTATACACTCCAGGCTGAGCTGAATCCATGATCTTCCTGCCTCAGCCTCCAAATACCAAGAAGGCAGTCATGTGTCATCATGCCTGACTCACATAGGATTCCTAATATTGTCCACGTGTTAATCTAGGAGTCTCTGTGCATAGTAACTTTACTCTAAAAATTGCTGTCTAAAATGGATGCTATTCTCCTTATGAGGGAAATGAAGTCCATTACAGATGTCACTTGATAAAAGTGTATACACCTACAAGTACACAATCATACTCAAGTTCAAGTATTCTTACCCCTCTGGAGAAATGGAGCCTTTAGAATCTAACAAAAGCAACAAACTCTGAAAAAGAAAAAAAGCAACGAACTCTGTTACACATGAACTGGAAACTTTCCTCTGATATTTTGCAAGCTTTTTTTTTTTTTTTTTTTTTTGTTGAGGTGTTGGGAATTTCTTCATAGTCCTCATGAATCAGGTTAAGAACCAAACACACACATTGCAATGGGCACAGGTGTCTGCCCTCAGGGAAGGGACAGAACAAAGAATCTGTACTTGCCTGGGGTTCACAGGGCTTGTCTGCTGTTCCCACAGGGAAGCGCATTTGTCTTGGTGAAGGCATTGCCCGCAATGAGCTGTTCCTCTTCTTCACCACCATCCTCCAGAACTTCTCTGTGGCCAGCCCCGTGGCTCCTGAGGACATTGACCTCACTCCCAAGGACAGTGGAATAAACAAAGTACCCCCAACATACCAGATCCGTTTCCTGCCCCGCTGAATGGGCAGCACGATGTGGGTCAGTGGATTCCGGAAGTGTTTGCAGTTCTGTTGAGATGGGCCCCATCTTCCTGCCTCTGAGAGACCTGCTGAAAGCCAGGCCCTAGGCTGCTGCTCAGTCCTCCCACCACACTGCTGCTCCTCCAGAGCTCTAGGTGTTCTCTCTCTCTCTCTCTCTCTCTCTCTCTCTCTCTCTCCAATACTAACAGAACTGGTGAAAATAGCCAAGTGTGTGTATTGATGTAGACAGAGATTCTGGAAGCCACAGCGGCCACGTCCCTCTCTCTTGCCTGTAACAACGATAGTTCCTGTTTCTCAGCTCTCTTTGCTTCACTGTCTGTTCAGGAGGACTTTGCATATGATTTAATCCCTGTGTTGATGGACTAGCCCAATTTGTGTGTTTTTATATAAATGGAACAACATCGTGATTGATCTGTTTTGTCTGCTGTCTTTTACTTCATACAGTATTTTCGAGGTTTGTCCAGATCAGTCACACACCATCATAGGACTCCTCCATCTGTTTCTTAGCATCAGCCTATGCTTCCTGCATCTTCTCTGTAAACAAGAGCCTCCTCCACCCATGTCCGATGAGCTGTGTGATTTAACACAGCTACGTATATTCCCTTCTGTTGCTCTTTAATTCACCCAAGAATCACACAAACACTCAAACTTTGACCTCTCTCTGGTTAAGACTGGATTGTTGCTAGTTTTGCATGATAATCAGATGCCTATGAATCTTTTTCTGGAAAGGATGTATGGTAACAATCTTCCCATGCCTCGATGCCTGCCTTGTGTAAGACCAATCTCTTGTCTTGTTCACTAATGTGTTATGAGTAACAGGTGGCCTATACCAGATGGTCAGCATATTTGCTGAGGAATAATAAAAATAAGTAAATGAATGAATAAATAAATAATACTAAATAATAAATAGATGTCCCTAAAACATCTATCACTAAACACATCCAATATGCAGCCAGGCTTCTTCTATCTCTTTATATATGATTTTCTTATGATGCCAAAACAAATCCCTGTCCCCAAGGGGTTCAGGATGGTCTGATTATGCCTGGAAACTCCTCTGGGTCTCTGTTACTGTCTTACCCCATTCTCCCAATGGTGGCTAGAATCCAGGCTTGCAGTGGAACCACTGAAATTCAGTCCTGACACATCACATTGCTGTCCACTAGACCCTCCCTTAGTGAAGTGCTGTTTACTCATCATCATCACCTAGCAAGACACGTCCAGGTAGCTGTTGGCCAGTGGGAAGCCAGCATTCAGTCTCAACTCTGAGATGTTAAATTTATGCCTCCAAACCAGGAATGTAAGAATCACTTGTAATTCTCCAAGAAAACATCCACTAATACTTCAGAGAATGTTCTTCACACTTACTTTTGAAAGAGGGTGACCATGAAGCTTAGCCTGACCTAGAACTTTCCACCCTCCTGCTCCAGCCTGCAGAGTGCTGGGATTACCACTGTGCACCACCACACCCAGTTATAGTAACTTTATCACTAATTGTTTTGCTTGGATTTACTTGGGTTTTATCAATGAATATGCAAACTGGGTCTGTATGTGATTTGCAAGTATTCTGTTGAGAATTTTTGCATCTATGCTCATTAGTGAGATGTGTCTATAGCTTTCTTTTTTGCTTGCATCTTTGCCTGGTTTTGGTATTAGAGTGATGGTAGCTTCATAAAAGGAGTTTGGGAGAATTCCCTCTGTTTGTATCCTTCTAAACAGTTTGAGTGGTAGTGGTTGTAGGCCCTCTTTAAATGTTTTATAGAATTCTGCCATGAAGATATCTGGACCGGGGGATTTTTTAGTTGGGAGGTTAATCACATCTTCAATTTCCTCAAATATTATAGGTCTGTTTAAACTGTCAATCTCTTCTTGGTTAAGTTTGTTGTTTCCCAGTATTTCAGATATTCATCCATTTCTCTTAGGTTTTCAAATTTATTGGAGTATAGATTTTTGAAATATTCCCATCTGATTGTCTGGATCTTTTCTTTGTCTGTTGTGTTGTTTTCCCTTTCATCACGAATACTATTGATTTGGAGTTGCTCTTTTTTTTTTGGTTAACTGGGCTAGAGGTCTGTAAGATACAGGCTCAAATCAAGAAGATCATCCATCATGATCAAGTTGGATTCATACCAGAGATGCAGGGATGGTTCAACATACATAAATCAATAAATATCATAAAACACATAAGTGGACTGAAGACAAAAACCACATAAGCATCTCAATTGATGCAGAAAAAGCCTTTGACAAGATCCAACATCCCTTCATGTTTAAAGTCCTAGAGGGAATAGGACTGAAAGGAACATTCCTCAACATGATTAAAACCATTGTATTATTCACTTTTCTGTTGCTGTGATAAAGCACCATGACCAAGGAACTTATAAAAGAAAGAGTTTATTTGAGCTTACGATTGCCAGTTCCAGGGATTTAGAGTCCATTGTGGTGGGAGGCATGGCAGCTGTATCTGGAGCAGCAAGCCGAGGGTCATATCTCGCAAAGAGCACAGGAAGCAGAGAGAGCAACTGTAGATGACGAGGCTTGTTAAAACTCACTAAGCCTGCCCCCAGTGACACACTTCCTCTAGCACGACCACACACCCCAAGACCTCCAAAAAACAGCACCACCAACTGGAGACAAACGTCTGAATACCTAGAGCCTATGGGGGACACTCATTCAAACAACCACATTCCACTCCCTGGCCCCCATAGGCTCCTGACCATATAAAATGCAAAATGCATTTAGTCCAACCTTAAAAGTCCCCATAGTCTTTACCAGTTTCAATGCCATTCAAAAGTCTACAGTCCAAAGTCTCTTCTGAGACTCAGGCCAATCTCTTAACTGTAAGCTCCTGTAAAATCAAAAGGCAAATTACATACTCCCAATGTACAGTGGAACCGAATACACATTCCCATTCCAAAAGGGAGGAATAGAGGCATAGTGAGGAAATACTGGACCAAAACAAGACCGAAAACCAGCAGGGCAAACGCCAAGTCCAGTAGCTCCACATGCAACCTCTGGGACTTGACTTCCAAAGGGCTTAGATGGCTCAGCTCTTCCAGCTTTGCTTGCAACATACATCTCTTTCTTAGGCTGGTACCACTCCCTGTATGCAGCTCTCCTTGGCAAATATCTCACAGGTCTGGCATCTCGAATGTCTTCTTGGGGTCTCCGCTGCCAACCAGGCTTCACACTCACAGCTTCACGCAATGGCCTATCAGGGCCTTCTTTATTCAGGGACACCCCTGCTGTACTCTGCCTGGCCTCTTTGGCTCTCTGAAACCGTGGAGGAAGAACTGATGACCCCTTCACTCTTGCGAACTTCATGCCTCTAAAGCCAGCACCACGTGAATGAAATTGCCGAATCTGGCTGCAAGTTCGGGACGGACCCTGGCCCATTTCAACCACATTTGCAACTTTTCTTTGCCCTGGGCTTGCTGGAGGATTAACTGGGTGTGGTCTTGCCCTGAAGGTACTGATTCTTTTGTTTACTTGTAAATCTCCAGGCCTCTCCTTAATTGCTTTAATCTCCTTATGAAAGGGAGCCTCTCCTTCACATGCCTTGGCCCCACCTTTAATCTTCCTAGTGCAGTTTTCAGATCCAAACTGTACATTCTGCATTTCTTTCTGCCCCATCTGCTCTTCTTCACTGTAGATCTGCACAATATTCACCATTAAAAGCCACGCCACCATTTCTACATTAGGCTGTCTTGAAATATCCTCCGCCAAAGACATCAGTCCATTGCTTTTCAACTTAGCATCAGGCAAGCATTTGGGCTGTGGGCAAACTGCTGCCAGACTCTTTATCAAAATATCCCAGTTGCTGCCTAAGTCTTTATTTTCCCCTGGAACCACATCTTTTGCAGCCATGCTTTCTTCCAGGCCTCCACTAGAATGGCCCTTTAAGCTCTGCTTACAGTAGTCTCAACAGCCTTTGTAGACCAAAGTTCCAAAGTCTTCCACATTTCTCCAAACATCCACATGGTCAGGTTCTTTACAGCCAACAACCCACTCTCTGGTACAAAATTACTGTATTAGTCACTTTTCTGTTGCTGTGATAAAGCACCATGACCAAGGAAGTTATAAAAGGAAGAGTTTATTTGAGTTTACGATTGCCGGTTCCAGGGATTTAGAGTCCATTGTGGCAGGAGGCATGACAGATGGATCTGGAGCAGCAAGCCAAGGGTCACATCTCCCAAAGAGCACAGGAAGCAGAGAATGCAACTGTAGACCACGAGGCTTGTTAAAACTCACTAAGCCTGCCCCCTGTGACACACTTTCTCCAGCTCGGCCACACACCCCAAGACCACGCCACCAACTGTAGAAAAAATTCTGAACACCTAGAGCCTATGGGGGACACTCATTCAAACCACTACAGCCATATATAGCAAATCCACTGCCAACATCATCCTAAATGGAGAAAAAGTGGAACCATTTCCCTTAAATGAAGGAACCTGGAAACACTGCCCCCTATCAGCACTCTTCTTCAACATAGTGCTCAAAATACTTGCTAGGACAATAAGACAAGAGAAGGGAATTAAAGGATTACTAATCAGAGAAGAAGAAGTTAAGCTATCCCTTTTTGAATATAATATGATAGTTTGCCTAAGGGATGCTAAAAACTCCACCAGACAAATTCTAGAAATGATTAAGAGTTTTAGCAAAGTGTCTGGCTACAAAAGTAACCTCGAAAAATTAGTAGCCTTTCTTTACACCAACAGTATACAAGTGGAGAAGAAATATATGAAGAACTTCCCTTTCACGGTATCCTCAAAAATAATAAGATACCTGGGAACAAACCTAACCAAAGATACCAAAGACCACTACAACAAAAATTTTAAACAGCTGAAGAAGGAGACTGAAAATGACATCAAAAGATGGAAAGTCCTCCCATGCTCATGGATTTGGAAAATTAATATCATAAAAATGTCCATGGGAGATCTCCCAAGACCACCTGAAGCCCAGGTAGGTAGGAGCTGGGTGCTTCAGCAAGGCGGATTGTTGTTTGATTTAATCTAGTGGTCACTGGCTTGACTGGCTTTTGTGGCTGTGGGGCCAGAGTTATTCTCCCAGCTGGTATAAAATTTGGGGTTGTGTGAGTCTTGAGATCTAAGATCTCCCAAGACCAACTGAAGTGCAGGTACCGGGGTGTGGGCTAAAGAGCACCTTCCCACCTCCCCCGCCAACTGGGATTAGGAAAGCATCTCAAGGAGGCAAGCAAAGAAAGCCTTCAACACAGTGAAGAGGCATTTGGGACTCACATTGGAATACAGGCAAGGAGAAGCCCATAGGCCAAGAACACGAAGAAGAGACAACAGGAGAATGGGGCAGGATAATCTCGCACCAACTCTACCAACGCTATGGAAGATTTCTACAGTTGGATCCCCTGGGGGTGGGCCAGGACACAGATATAAAGAGCAAATCAAAGAATTAAGAAAAGAGAATGAAGATCTCAAGAAGGACATAGAGAGAGAGAATAACAAACTCTGGAAGGAAATAGAAACACTGAAAAGATCCCATGCTGAAAAAAATAAGGAAACCAACCAGCGAACCAAAGAGCTACAGGAAGAGATTGAGAAGCTCCAAAGGGAAGTAGAAATACTAAAGAAATCAGAAGAGGAAATGAAAAAGGAAATCAAACACTCATCCAATCAAGAGGAAAGGAATGGAAAAAAGCCTCAGAAGCAGAATGGAGGAAGCAGAACAAAGAATATCAGACCTGGAAGATAACACAGAACAACTAAAAACTTCAAGGAAAGATTATGAAAATTTTTATTTTATTTTATTTTTAATTTATTTATTTTTGTATGTGTATGAATGTACTGTCTGCATGTAGGTCTCTGCATCCATGTCGTGCAATGCCTCGGAGGTCAGAAGAGGGTCTCATATTCCCCTGGAACTGGAGTTCTGCTGGAATTGGAGTTACAGACGGTTCTTAGGCACCATGTGGGTGCTGGGGATTGAACCCGGGCCCTCTGCAAGAGCAGTTGGTGCTCTCAACCGCTAGGCTATCTCTCCAGCCCCAGAAAAAATTTAAAATACACAAAACTGGAACAACCGTGAACTGTGGGGCAATATGAAAAGATCAAACCTCTGCATCATAGGAATACAGGAAGGAGAAGAATCCCAAGAGAATGGTATTGATCAAATCCTCAACAGAATAATAGATGAAAATTTACCCAAACTAAAAAAAGAGAAACCAATACAAATACAAGAAGCACATGGAACTCCAAACAGACAAGATCAGGAAAGAAACTCTCTATGCTACATCATAGTTAAAATACTAGACACCCAAAACAAAGACAAAATCCTTAAAGCCACAAGAGAAAAACAACAAGTGACCTATAAGGTGAAACCTATCAGAATTACAACTGACTTCTCAGTGTAAACTATGAAAGCAAGAAGAACATGGAGCAAAGCATTCCCAGTGTTAAAGGACAATAGATGCCAACCCAGGTTACCATACCCAGCAAAAATGTCCATTATAGTTGAAGGAGAGAGAAAAACCTTCCATGCCATAAACAAGATGAAAGAATACATGTCTGGAAAACCAACCCTTCAGAGAATACTTGAAGCAATTCAAAGGACAGAAGAAAGGAGCAACCATCCCCAGGCACCTAGAAAGAGAAATCAATAAAAGCATAACTGCAGAAGTAGAAACCTAAACCAAAACCGCAAATGGATAATAAGGCAAAAGAAAGCAACACAAACCTATCAGTCATAACTGAAATGGTGAATCAGGAAGGGTGGTCCTCTAGTGGTTAGGAGATAATATAAGCCACAGTAAGACCTTGTCAGTCTTTACAGAAAAGCTATAGTCCATGGATTAGCCATCCAAACATCTGTCTCTATACCAACGTAACCTACCATAATAATTAGTACTCTTTAGATGCCTGTATATCTAATTGCTTGTAATTCATCAGTAGGAATAAAAGGTTATTCCTGGATAAACTGCTAACCCATGAAAGGAAACAGCCTGAATTGATCAGATTCCAAAAAGACATCTCCAGAGAAACTAGACTGCTTTGCTTTTCACCCACTTGTGTCCCTTTTCTAAAGCCTAGGGAACAATCTGCGGAAGTTAGGGCATGGCAGAATGTAATGGACGTGATTAGGGTGAATTGTGAAACTACAGCATTATAGACTGGACTCTTATTTGATCAACATGATAGTACATATAAGCTCCTCCAGCTGGACAATGGGGGCCTCCAGGTTGTATAAGTTTGGGCAGAGCTACTTGCAAATTGGTTTTACATGAAGGATGCTTGTATTCATTACTTATTACCTTTTATCAAAATAAATAAATAAATAATTAAAATGGGAAAAAATTAAATAAATAAAAAAATCAGGAAGAGCACAAATATATGACTTAACAAAGCAAAAAATAAATAAAATAAAACAGGGGGAGATGTGGGGAAATCCAGCTTGAATTTCAGGCTAGCTTTCCAGGTAGCATGCCTCAGGGTACCGCATGGCTGAGGGTCTGGCCCCGCCCCAAGGAGGAGCAAGCAGCATGGCCTAGGTGTGTGATGCTGGGCGGGGCAATGGTGTGCAGTGGTGCGGAATTGGGGAACTTATGATTGGCTCTGGGAACTGATGTCATTTATTTTATAAAAGCAGGCTGTAGCAAGGAATAAATTTGAATTTCATAGTAACATCATCATGGAAATAGAGCCATTATTTTTTATTAATTTTTGTGTGCATACAGGTTAAGGTAGGCCTGCATTTCCTTCCAGAGGACAGTGGGTTGGAAAAAGGCTCCGCATTGAGGACCACCAATCTGGGTATCTGGTGTTGTGACTGGACATAGGCTGAATATAGGCCTTCAGCCTTCACCCTAAAATTTCTGTCCAGGGTTCAGCAGTCTGAGTGGAACACGTGTGTCATGGGTCCAGGCTAAGGGCCTGTGTTGTAAATACCACTCAGGCTGGGCTACAGGAAGTAGCCAGATGGCCTCTGCACTGAAGCATCAGCTCCCCACTGTGTCCGTAAAGCGAGCACTATGTTACCATTCCCCATAGCAGGGCCACTTGGTCCCTGTTTGGTATAAAAAGAAAGCTTCCTGAAACCACATATTTAATAAGGGGGCCAAGAAAAAAACAATGGAGGAAAGACATCAATTTCAGCAAGTGGTGTTGAAAAAATTGGATCACCATTTGTAGAAGAATGAAATTACACCCCTACCTCTCACCCTGTAAAAAGTCAACTCCAGATGGATCAAAGACTTCAACGTGAAACCCCAAACTCTGAAGGCAATGCAAAAAAAGTTGGCAGCAGCCTACAAGACATAGGCTTAGGAAAAGACTTCCTAAATCAGACAGCATCTGTGTAAGAAATAAGATCGACAATTGACAAATGGGACTTCATTAAACTCAAAAGTTTCTGTACATCAAAAGAAACAATCAAGGAAGTGAAGAGAAAACACACAGAGTGGGAGGAAACCTTCACCACAGATACATCTGACAAAGCATTAATTTCCAGAGTATACAAGCTACTCAAAAAACAAAGAAGAAAGAAAACAAATGTCCCACTCAATAGATGGAGCAAAGAGCTGAACAGAGACTTCACAAGTGAGGAATTAGAGATGGCTGAGAAACATCTTAAGAAGTGTTCAACATCGCTAATAATTAAGGAAATGCAAATTAAAGCCATTTTAAGAGATCATCTTACTCCAATAAGACTGGCTAGGATCAAGAAAACAAATGATACCAAGTGCTGGAGAGGTTGTGGGGAAAGGGGAACACTCATCCATTGCTGGTGGGAATGTAAACTTGTACAGCCACTATGGAAAACAGTGTGGAGAACTCTTGGAAGACTTGGAATGAACTTGCCACCTGACCCAGCCATACCACTCCTGGATATATACACAAAATACACATCTTGCCGCAGAGATACATGCACAGCTGTGTTTATTGCAGCTCTCTTCACAATAGCAAAGAGCTGGAACCAACACAAGTGTCCCTCAACTGACAAGTGTATAGAGAAAATGTGGTACATCTACACAATGGAGTTCTATGCAGTGGTAAAGAAAAATGACATCATGAGTTTTGCAGGAAAATGGCTGAGGTAGAAGATATAATGCTGAGTGAAGTAACACAGTCCCAGAAAAACAGAGGACGAATGGTATCCCTCATCTGTGGATGCTAGCACCAATTACCTAATTGTATGGCAAACTGAGCAATGTCAATGTGATCTGAAAACAACTGTGCTCTTACATTGTGAATCCCTTAAAAAATAATGAACAAATTAAAAAAATCCACAAGTTTCTGAACCATGTGACTTAATATACTGCAGAACTGAATAAAAGGCATAAAAAAAAAAAAAAAAAAGAAAGAAAAGAAAACAAATGACCCACTCAAAAGATGGAGCAAAGAGCTGAACAGAGAGTTCACAAATGAGGAATTAGCAATGGCTGAGAAAAATCTTAAGAAGTGTATGATGTTGCTAATAATTAAGGAAATGCAGATTAAAACCACTTTAGGAGATCATCTCACTCCAATAAGACTGGCTAGGATCAGGAAAACAAATGATACCAAGTGCTGGAGAGGTTGTAGGGAAAGTGTAACACTCATTCACTACTGGTGGGCATGTAAACTCATACAGCCACTATGGAAAGCAGTGTGGAGCACCCTTGGAAGACTTGGAATGAACTTGCCACCTAACCCAGCCATACCACTCCTGAGTATGTACCCACAAGACTCATCTTACTGCAGAGATACATGCACAGCTGTGTTTATTGCAACTTTTATGTTAATGAATCTGGTGTAGTCGAACAAAATGTTAAAGCCCTGAAGGACCTCAGGAAATAACTCCATAGAAAGTGCTCTCCTCAAGCTTCTGTCCCATGGTTTGCCATACCCCTGACTACCTGGTTACTTCCCTGAATGGGACCCATTTTCACCCTAGGAATTCTCCTGACCATCGCACCCTGCATTCTCTGGTTTATAAAAAACCGAATCAATATTCTCACTGAGGTTGCAGCTTGGACTGTTTTAGTCCAGTACCAGGCCGTCCCAGGCGACCCCATAGAGGACTATGACATTACTGCTCCATTTTAATTAAAAACAAATGAGGGACTGTAGGAATGGAACTTTGCCTGGCTTGAACTTGTAAGCCCTCTCCCTAAAAAACTTCTGAGAGTTATCTGATATCCCTGTGGGCATTCAATTTTCTCTGTGAGTTATCTGTAGCTCTGGAAGGTCCAGGATATTAGGTTGTTCTCTTTCCTTGCCTATCTCTGCAAAGTTCCAGAACCAGATGGCCCCTTCCCTTGAGGTATTGAGCAAAATGTCACACCTCTAGTTTACTGGTTGCACAAACAAGAGCTCTGCAGCCCCCCGGTAGGATCCAAGGGGGCCTCATCATTCCCTTCTGACTGCTCCCCACTTCCTTGCCCAGAGCACAGTAACTTTTGGTATATAAGTACACCGCTGGTATGAATAAAGTGAGTCTATTCTTCTGGACCTCACACTCTGAGTCTGTTCATTTATCACGGGTAATCAACTATGGTCCCCTTCCCCTCTCCTTGCCAGGAACTAAGCCTAAAGGCTGTCTACCAGCAGGCAAGAGACAGCCTTGAAGCTTGCAGGGAGAGAAGGACAGAATGTGGAATGCAGTCACGTGGGACTCAAGAACAATAAACTACAAGCAGTTGTGGTTTTCCCATGTGTACTTAATTTATTGGTTGTGATTCTGGTGTGAATCTCCAGCCTTCCTTTGTTTTCATTATTTTTGGTTTCCATCCCATTTTTATTTATTTATATTTTTTATCAAATCTAGACCCGTGTTCCCCACACTATCCCCCCAAACCCACCAGAGCTCCTGCATTCTGCCAAACATTCTTTTCATCTCTTTCTCAGTCTTTCTCAATATTCTCCATGAGGAAGCTGTTTTGAGCAGAAGTTCACTGTTTCAGTCAGTTCTTTGATGCAGTCCTTCCTGTTGTTGTAGTTGTTGTTTCCAATCTGCATCACTCCCAACTGGTGGACATGCTTTTCATCTCTTTCTCATTCTTTCTTAATATTCTCCATGTGGAAGTTGACTGTTTTGAGCAGAAGTTCACTGATTCAGTCAGTCCTTTGATGCAGTCCTTTCTGTTGTTGTTGTTGTTGTTGTTGTTGTTGTTGTTTCGAATATGCATCATTCCAAACTGCTTTGGACAAAAGCTCAAGGGGCTGTGCACAAGAAATACTTACCACTAGGTAATTGGCACTAGCATCCACAGATGAGGGATACCATTCATCGTTTGTTTATCTGGGACTGTGTTAATTCACTCAGCATGATGTCCTCTAGCTCCAGCCATTTTACTGCAAAGCTCATGATGTCATCTTTCTTTACTGCTGCATAGAACTACATTGTGTAAATGTACCACATTTTCTCTATCCACTCAGCAGTTGAGGGGCATTTGGGTTGGTTCCAGCTCCTTGCTATTGTGAAGAGAGCTGAAATAAAGATGGCTGTGCACGTATCTCTGCGGTGGGGTGAGTCTTGAGGTACATGCCCAGGAGTGGTAAGGCTGGGTCGGGTGGCAAGTTCATTCCAAGTCTTCCAAGGGTTCTTCACTCTGCTTTCCATAGTGGCTAGACGAGTTTACATTCCCACAAGCAGTGGATGAGTGTTCCCCTTTCCCCACAACCTCTCCAGCACTTGGTATCATTTGTTTTCTTGAACCTAGCCAGTCTTATTGGAGTATGATGATATCTTAAAATGGTTTTGATTTGCATTTCCTTAATGATTAGTGATGTTGAACACTTCTTAAGGTGTTTCTTAGCCATCTCTAGTTCCTGAATTCTGAAGTCTCTGTTCAGCTCTTTGCTCCGTCTATTGAGTGGGTCATTTGTTTTCTTTCTTCTTTGTTTTTTGAGTAGTTTATATATTCTGGAAATCAATGCTTTGTCAGATGTTTCTGCAGTGAATGTTTCTTCCCACTCTGTGGGATTTCTCTTCACTTCCTTGATAGTTTCTTTTGATGTACAGAAGCTTTTGAGTTTAATGAGGTTCCATTTGTCAATTGTCGACCTTAATTCTTGCACAGCTGCTGTCTGATTTAGGAAGTCTTTTCCTAGTCCTATGTCTTGTAGTCTGCTGCCTACTTTTTCTTCTATTGCCTTCAGAGTTTCAGGTTTCACGTTGAGGTCTTTGATCCATCTGGAGTTGATTTTTGTATTGGGTGAGATGTAGGGGTTTAATTTCATTCTGCTACAAGTGGTGATCCAGTTTTGCCAACACCACTTTCTTTTTTTAAACATTTTAATTAATTTTTATTTATTTCTGTATGTGTCTGAATGTACTGTCTGCATGCAAGTCTGTGCACCCGTGTTGTCCAATTCCGCGGAGGTCAGAAGAGGGTGGTCGGGTACCCCTGGAACTGGAGCTCTCCTATAATTGGAGTTTCAGATGGTTCTCGGCCGCCATGTGGGTGCTGGGGATTGAACCCGGGTCCTCTGTAAGAGCGGTCAGCACTCTTAACCTCTAGGCCATCTCTCCAGCCCCGCCAACACCACTTTCTGAAGATGCTGTCTTTTCTCCATTGTGTCTTCTCGGCCCCCTTGTCAAATATGAGATGGCTGAAATTGTATGTGCTCAGGTTTGGATCTTTGGTTTTGTTCCATTGGTCAACAGGTCTGTTTTTGTGGGAGTACCAGGGTGTTTTTATGACTATAGCCCTGTAGTTTGAAGCCTGGTATAGAGATCCCCACTGTGTAGCTCTTTTCACTCACGGTTGTTTTGGCTATTCAGGGTTGTCCTAGTTTGTCTTCCATTGCTGTGACATAACACTCTGACCAACACCAACTTGGGGAGGAAAGGTTTTATTCAGCTTACATCTCCTGGGTCACAGTTCTCACGCAGGGAGCCCAAGGCAAGAACTCAGGGCAGGAACCTGGAAGCAGGAGCTGAAGCACAGGCCATGGAGGAATTCTGTTCACTGGCTTGCTCCTCCAGCTCATGCCCAGGCTGCCTTCTTATACAGTAGACAACAACCTGCCCAGGGTGGCACCACTCATTGTGGGCTGGGCCCTCCCACACTGCTTGAGCATCAAGACAATATTCTACAGATGTGGCCACAGGGCAATCCAATGGAGCCAATTCCCCAAGTGAGGCTCCCTCAACGCAGGTGTGTCAAGTTGACGCTACAGCTATTCAGCACAAGGGTCTTTTGATTTTCCAAATGAATTTAAGGAGTTTTTTTTCCAAGCCTGTGAAGAAACTCTTGGGGATTTTGATTGGAATTGTGTTAAAACCATACAAGAGTTTTGGTAGAATGGACATTTTTACAATGTTAATTTACTCAATCCATGTTCATGGGAGGTTTTTCCATCTTCTGATGTCTTCTTCAATTTCTTTCTTTAATGGTTTAAAATTTTTTTGTAGAGATCTTTGGTGTCTTTGGTTAGGTTTGTTCCTAGGTATTTTATTGTTTTTGAGGCTATTGTGAGTGGGAAAATCTCCTTGAATTCTTTCTCCAGTTGCTTGTTGTTGGTGTAAAGAAAGGCCATTGATTTTTTTAGGTTAATTTTGTATCCTGCCACTTTGATGAAGCTGTTAATCATTTCTAGGAGGTTTCTGGTGGAGTTTTTAGCATCCCTTAAGTAAGCAATCATATCATCAGCAAATAGGGATAGCTTGACTTCCTCTTTTCCAATTAGTACCCCTTTAATTTCCTTTACTTGCCTTATTGCTCTAGCAAGTGTTTCAAGCACTATATTGAAGAGGAGTGGTGACAGGGGGCAGCCTTGCCGAGTTCCTACCTTTAAAGGGAATGTGTCTGTAATTTCCCCATTTAAGATAATATTGGCTGTGGGTTTCCTGTATATGGCTTTGATTACATTGAGGAATGATCCCTCCAACCCAATTCCCTCTAGGACTTTAAGCATGAAGGGATGCTGGATTTTGTCAAAGGCCTTTTCAGCATCAGTTGAGATGATGGTGTGGTTTTTGTCTTTCATTCCATTTATGTGTTTGATGATGTTTATCAAATTTCATATGTTAAACTATCCCTGCATCTCTACTATGAATCCAACTTGGTCATGATGGATGATCTTCTTTAAAAATTTTTTTATTAATGTTATTTATTTCTGTATGTTTATGAATGTTCTGTCTGCATGCAAGTCTGTGTACCCATGTCGTGCAACACCGCGGAGGTCAGAAGAGGGTCTCGGATTCCCCTGGAACTGGAGTTCTCCTGGACTTGGAGCTTCAGACGGTTCTCAGCAGCCATGTGGGTGCTGGGGATCGAACCCAGGTCCTCTGGATGATCTTCGTGATGTGGGTCTGTATGCGATTTGCTGGTATCCTGTTTAGAATTTTGGCATCTGTGTTCATTAGGGAGATGGGTCTATAATTCTCCTTTTCAGTTGTATCTTTGCATAGTTTTGGTAATAGAGTGATGCTGGCTTCATAGAAGAATTTGGGAGAATTCCCTCTGTATCCTTTTAATCAATTTCAGTAATAATGGTTGTAGGTGTTTTTGAAATGTTTTATAGAATTCTGCCGTGAAACTGTCTGGGACTGGGCTTTTTTTAGTTGGGAGGTTTCTTATTACATCTTCAATTTCTTCATGTATTATGGGTCTGTTTAAGCTGTCGATCTCTTCTTGGTTGAGCTATGGTGATTCCAGGATTTCAGATATTAATCCATTTCTTCTAGGTTTTCAAACTTGGAAGAGTATATGTTTTTGAAGTATTCCTATATGATTTTCTGGATCTTGTCATTGTCTGTTGTGATATTTCCCTTTTCATCATGGATTGTTTTGATTTGGAGTTCTTCCTTCTTTCTTTTGGTTAACTGGGCTAGAGGTCTATCTATCTTGTTTATTCTTTCAAAGAAGCAACTTTCGGATTCATTGAGTTTTTGTATTGTTTTCTTTGTTTCTATTTCATTGATTTCTGCTCTGAATTTTGGTTATTTCTTCTGTCTGTTGTGTTTTGGGTTCATCCGTTGATGCCTTTGGAGTGCTATTAGCTGCAGTGTTAGATCATTCACTTATGCTCTTTCTGCTTTTCTAACCCAGGGCTATAAACTTCCCTCTTAGGACTGCTTTTAAGGTATTCCATAGGTTTTGTTGTGTTGTATTAACATTGTCATTCAGTTCCAGGAATGCTTTTCTTTCTTTATCTCTTCTTTAACCCATCATTATTCAAGAGTGTGTTTAGTCTCCATGTGTTCTTGTAGGCAATAGGGCTTGTCCTGCTCTTGATGTTGAGCTTTATTGCACTGTGGTCTGATAGAATGCATGAAATTATTAGAATATTTTTGTATTTGTGGAGGTTTCTTCTGTGTTCCAGTATGTGGTCAATTTTGGAGAATATTCCATGGGGTGCTGAGTAGAAAGTGTATTCTCTGGTATTAGGGTGGAATATTCAGTAGAGGTCTATGAGGTTCATTTATTGTATCATATCGTTCAGTTCAGATGTTTATTCTTGGTCCTGTTCACCTATTCAAAGGACTCAGTGGGGTATTGAAGTCCCCTTCTCTGAGTGTACTGGGGTTAGTGTGTGACTTGTGGTCCTGGAGAATTGTCTTTATAATGTTTGGTGCACCAGAATTTGGGAGTATGTAATTTGCCTTTCGTTTTTACAGGAGCTTTCAGTTAAGAGATTGGCCTGAATCTCAGAAGATACTTTGGACTGTGGACTTTTGAATGTCATTGAAACTAGCGGAGACTATGGGGACTTTTGGGGTTGGATTGAATGCATTTTGCATTTTATATGGTCAGGAGCGTATGGGGGCCAGGGAGTGGAATGTGGTGTTTGAATGAGTGTCCCCCATAGGCTCTAGGTATTCAGACGTTTGTCCCCAGTTAGTGGCGCTGTTTTTGGAGGTCTTGGGGTGTGTGGCCGTGTTGGAGGAAGTGTGTCACTGGGGGCAGGCTTAGTGAGTTTTAACAAGCCTCGTGTTCTACAGTCACCCTCTCTCTGCTTCCTGTGCTCTTTGTGAGATGTGACCTTCGGTTTGCTGCTCCACATCCAACCGCCACGCCTCCTGCCACAATGGACTCTAATTCCCTGGAACCGCCAATCGTAAGCTCAAATAAACTTTTCCTTTTATAAGTTCCTTGGTCATGGTGCTTTATCACAGCAACAGAAAAGTGACTAATACAGCATCTATTTTCTTTTAACACTGGGAATGCTTTGCTCCACGTTCTTCATGCTTTCATAGTTTGCATTGTGAAGTCAGTTGTAATTCTGATAGGGTTCCCCTTATAGGTCACTTGTTGTTTTTCTCTTGTGGCTTTAAGGATTTTGTCTTTGTTTTGGATGTCTAGCATTTTAACTATGATGTGGCATGGAGAGTTTCTTTTCTGATCTTATCTGTTTGGCGTTCTATGTGCTTCTTGTATTTGTACTGGTTTGTCTTTTTTTAGTTTGGGGAAATTTTCATCTATTATTCTGTTGAAATTCTGATCAATAGTATTCTCTTGGGATTCTTCTGTTTCCTCTATTCCTATGATGTGGAGGTTTGACCTTTTCATAGTGTCCCACAGTTCCTGCTTGTTCCAGTTTTTTGTATTTAAAAATTTTTCATAATCTTTCCTTGAGGTTTTTAGTTCTGTGTTATCTTCCAGTCTGATATTCTTTGTTCTGCTTCCTCTCTTCTGCTACTGAGCCTTTTTCCATTCCTTTCCTCTTGTTTGGATGAGTGTTTGGTTTCCTTTTTAATTTCCTCTTCTGATTTCTTCAGTATTTCTACTTCCTTTTGGAGCTTCTCAATCTCTTCCTGTAGGTCTTTGCTTCGCTAGTTGGTTTCCTTATCTTTTTCAGCATGGGATCATTTTAGTGTTTCTACTTCCTTCTGGAGTTTGTTATTCTCTCTCTCTATGTCCTTCTTGAGTTCTTCATTATCTTTTCTTAATTCTTTGATTTCCTCTTTATAGACTTGTAGTTCTTTAAGGATGTTCACAATTGTGTTTCTGATATCTGTGTCCTGGGCCACCCCCAGGGGAATCCCACTGTAGGAATCTTCCATAGCGTTAGTAGAGTTGGTGCAGGATTATCCTGCCCCATTCCCATGTTGTCTGTTCTTCGTGTTCCTGGCCTATGGGCTTCTCCTTGCCTGTATTCCAATGTGAGTCCCAAATGCCTCTTCACTGTGTTGAAGGCTTGCTTTGCTTGCCTCCTTCAGATGCCTTCCTAATCCCAGTTGGCGGAGGGGGGGGGGTTCTCTTAAGCCCTCACCCCAGTACCTGTGCTTCAGTTGTCTTGGGAGATCTCAGATCTCAAGACTCACACAACCCCAAATTTTATACCAGCTGGGAGGATAACTCCGCCCCCACAGCCCCAAAAGCTAATTAATCCAAAGACAACTGGATTAACTAGATTAGGTCAAACAACAATCAGCCTTGCTGAAGCACCCTGCTCTTACCTACCTACCTGCCCTTCAGCTAGACTTGGGAGATCTCAGATCTCAAGACTCACACAACCCCACCTTTTATACCAGCTGGGAGCATAACTCTGCCCCCACAGCCACAAATGCCAATTAAGCCAAAGAAAATTGGATTAACCAGATTAAGTCAAACAACAGTCAGCCTTGCTGAAGCACCCTGCTCCTACCTACCTACCTGCGCTTCAGCTGGTCTTTGGAATCTCAGATCTCAAGACTCACACAATCCCACCTTTTATACCAGCTGGGAGGATAACTCTGCCCCCACAGCTACAAAAGCCAGTCAAGCCAAAGGCAACTGGATTAACTATATTAAGTCAAACAACAATCAGCCTTGCTGAGGCACCCTGCTTCTACCTACCTACCTGTGCTTCAGCTGGTGTTGACAGATCTCAGATCTCAACTCACACAACCCCACCTTTTATACCAGCTGGGAAGATAGCTCCGCCCCCACAGCCACAATAGCCAATTAAGCCAAAGACAACTGGATTAACTACATTAAGTCAAACAACAATCAGCCTTTCTGAAGCACCCTTCTCCTACCTACCTACCTACCTACCTACCTGTGCTTCAGCTGGCCTTGGGAGATCTCAGATCTCAAAACTCACATGACCCCACCTTTTATACCAGCTGGGAGGATAGCTCCGCCCCCACAGCCACAAAAGCCAATTAAGCCAAAGACAACTGGATTAACTACATTAAGTCAAACAACAATCAGCCTTGCTGGAGCAGCCTGCTCCTCCCTACCTACCTGCACTTCAGCTGGTCTTGGGAGATCTCCTCAAGCCTTCCTTTGTTGAGGTGATGTTTGAATCTGTTTCTATTATTAAAGTACTTGGGTTGCTTACAGATTGGATATGTAAAGCTGGTTGGTCTAGACTGCAGGCTTTCTCTTTTGATTTTATGTTGGAGGGAAGTGATGGCTCCAGTCTGGCTACTCAGGAGCCCTCCAGGAGGGCAAATCAGCACTGGCTGGTTAGGAGCACTTCAGAAGCCTCAGATGGATGGTGCCTGCATCCAAGGAGATTAGAGAGGAGATGTGACTGCTGGTCCCTACTAATCATTCAAGAAACTAAACCCCAGGAGAGACTGGAGGGGGAGGTCCCACCTGGCAGAGACCCTAGTCTGGAGTTTTCAGGAAGTTTCCTGAAAACTATGGGATCCTCATAGCTAGTAGGGAATCCTGGCTCTGGGCTAGTGGGAGGAACTTCTGGTAATCCCAATATAGGGATATGGGAATGGCATGATTTTGGACACTCACCCTGTAGAGGTGTTCTCAGGCAGTCTCTGAGGGTCTGGGCCCTTGTCACATTTGTGAGGAGTAGTCACCAATCTCCTTATGATGCAAGAAGCCAGGCCAGGTGGGGTTAAAGGGAGACCCTGTCTCAAAAAGACCAAAAAAATGCAAGAATCCAAAAATAAAATAAAGTAAAATAAAATAAAAAATAAATAGGTGGGTGTGATGGCACATGCCTGTATTCCCAGCACTTGAGAGGCAGAGGCAAGTGGATCTCTGTGAGTTAGAAGCTAACCTGGTCTACATAGTTAATTCCAGGACAGCTGTGCCTACAGAGAGACCCTGTCTCATAAAGACTCAAAAATAAAATTAAATGAAAAGATGCAAGAAGCCTGAGGTATGTAACAGAACTGGGAGTCAGTCTCCACAAGAAATCTAGTTCAACCTTTCATTGGTCAGTGCATCCTGTTTAGTGGACAGCCCACCTTAGCTCCTATCTTCAGTACTAGGGTCTTACCTTCAAGTTCTAGGAGTCAATCAAGTGCTATGGCCAAATAACCTGTGTAATTTGGGGAGTCTCTTATACTACCCTGGCCAACAATTGAATTCAAAGGGAGGTTTTTCAAGTCTGGCATATTTCTTAACATAAAGCCTTCAGCTACACACATGGACTCATGTAGATATTGTAATCTTTCAGTGGGCTTTTGAACTATGTTTCTCTCTGGATTTTCATACCAGTAAATAGTCTCTCTCTCTCTCTCTCTCTCTCTCTCTCTCTCTCTCTCCTTTTTCCTTCTTCTTCTTCTTCTTCTTCTTCTTCTTCTTCTTCTTCTTCCTCTTCTTCGTTCTCATCAGTTAGAATAACCCCATTTTCCACATTTCATCCTTGATAATATCTGTCTCCTAGTGTCTCACCACTCTTGAGCTCTTCCTTTCCCTGTACTCCCAAAGGTCATTGTAGAACTCTCGCTTTCTCCCCCATTTAAATGCCTCCCATTTCCCTCTTTTCCTTCTTGGCTACTCCACTCTTCTGCATTTCTCTCTCAGGCTCCTTCTCTCCATTTCCCTCCCAGATTCCTGTATTAATTACTTTTCTGTTGCTGTGCTAAAACCACCAAGACTGAGGGACCTTATAAGAGGAAGAGTTTATTTGAGCTTTTCAATTGACAGTTCCAGGGAAATAGAGTCCATTGTGGTGGGAAGCATGGTGGCTAGCACTGGAGCAGAAAGCCGAGGTTCACATCTTCAGTGAGCACAGGAAGTCAAGACAGTGAGACTGGAGACTGCAAGGCTTGTTAAACTCACTAAGCCTGCCCCCAATGAGGTACTTCCTCCAACACGGCCACACCTTCTAAGATCTCCCAGTACAGTGCCACCAACTGGGGACAAAACTTCTAAATACTTAAACCCTATGGGGGACAAGCTCATTCAAACCAACACATATGCCCACCCTCCCAGCACTCAGTAGGCAGAGAAAGGAGGATCAAGAGTTCAAGGTCATCTTTTGACTATAAATTACTTGAGGCTGGACTAGGGTACAGGAGATTCTACATCAAAAAATAAACAGAAATGGGTACTGGGGTCAAATTTAGGTCCTTACAAACTAAGCCACCTCCCAGTCTTGGGCTTTGTTTTGATACAGGGTCTCACTGTGTAGTCAATCTGCAAGGTTTGCAGGCGTGGTATGTGAGACCACCTGGCTTTTGTACATCTTAGATCATGCATGTCAGTGCAGACAAAGAATGACATGGAATTCCAGTAGCTACGCAAAGACCCCAGGCAGAAGAAAAGAATTCTGGGTGTGTGGCACAGTTTAAAAGGCCAAGGAAGTCTATTAGGCATGATGGAAACTCTAGATTATAGAACAAATCTTGAGCAGTGGCTGAAGAGATGGCTCTGCAGTTAAGAACACTTGGTGCTTTTGTAGAGGGCCTGGGTTTGGTCCCTATACCCACACAGCCACTCACAACTGCCAAACACGTTAAACAAAATTTTCCTTTCATTTCTGATTCTCTTGAAGTGCTCCTGGTACCACAATCTGTACTGGTCAAGGTTCTGTAAACAAACAGAATTGGTAGAATTTATATATATTATATATATATATATATACTACTATATAAGAATATACATATAAGATATATATAATGAGATATATAGTATATATACATATATAGTAATATAGATGTATATATAAATTATATAATAATATAGTATGTATATATCTCCTATAGTATGCTATATATATTATACTATATTCTACCACTTCGGTTTGGTTTATAAACAGAATTAGATATGTATATATTAATATCTATATATAATCCACAGATATATATATATATAAATCTGAAATATTATATATATTATATATATTATATATATAAATATATATATATATAAATCTGAAATATATATATATATATAAATCCAAAGCTGGATGTCTCAGTAGTCCCAATCAGGTGCTGAAGGCCCGATGACTTCTGGGAGATCTGCCAGTCTTCAGTCTAAGCAGGAATCTGATGAGTTGTTACAGCAGCAAGAGGAACTCAACAGTGGGAGAGAATGCAAGCAGCAAAAAGGGAAGAGCTCCCTGCTGCCTGGGCCTTCTATAACTGCTGCCAGCACAAGTTAATGCCCACATTTAGGTGGGTCTTCCAGTCTCAAAGGCTCCAAACCAAAGGTCCCTTTCTCATGTTAGTTAATCCCACATGCAGTCTATTTGACAGCCAGGATTAGCCATCACACCATGTTTTATAGGGTCTGAAAGAAAAGATTCATATTTATTGTTTCTCACCTAGAGTGAGAGAGAACAAGTACATCACAGACTGATTTTGAAGTGTCAGGCCAGGGAGAGGAGCTGATTGTTAAAGAGATTAGCACTGAAAGTAGGTGGCAAGCCTGAGGGGATGACCCCAGGCCTGGAAAGCTCCAAATGGTGAAAATGCAAATCCATTTGAAAAGGGAGAGCCAGAATCCAGCAGGCCAGTGAAGAGGGTGGCTTCTCACAACCAACTACCCATGGTAGGGTTTCCTGGAGGTCACCAAGCAGAGGCTGCTGCCACTGTATTCTGTCAGCAGAACTTGGCAGCATCAGCTATGTGGTCCTGGTTTCCCAGTCTATTTTTTTCAGAGTATTTTAAATTCAAAATTTTGAATTCTGTACTAAGCATGGGATCATACTATAGACACCTCCCCCATCTGCACCCCTCTTAGAGGACCCCTATGTAAGAGGCTTCCCTTGCTAAGAACAGGTACAGTGCAGTCCTGCTAAGGGAAGGGGAGGACAGTGGCCACCTGTGGTCACTGTGGGGAACTGACCCTCGGAGCAGAAGTCAGGTGGTTACTTTCAGAACCCACTCTGAGAGGTACTTCCAACTCAGGTCTTTACCTGGGGAACGGAACGCTGCCCATCTGATCATGCTTTCCAGCCTGCCCAAAGAGCGCTGCTGGTCTCTGGACAGGAATTTCAGGCTGATGGCTGATGGCCTATCTTCAGCCTATACCCACTCACAATTCAATTCACAGCTGGCGACCTGATCAGCCTCCATCCAACCCCATGCTAGCTTACCAGGCTGCTGGTATGAGAGACCCCTGTCCAACCCGCTAGCCATGGGCTGATGACCTGATAGGTCTCCGTCTAGTCCTATGCTACCATCCAACCTGGCTCTGGGACTGAGTTCAGAAAGAGATGGGGAAAGGCATGTGAGTTGTGTCTTTAGTACATTTCCCAGCTCAAAGGAAGAGCATGCTTGAATCATGGCCCTGACCTGGGGTGGCAGGGAGCCAGGGGAAGTGACTCAGGGAGTTCCTCCTCTAAGTACACCTTCAGCTCCCTAAGGAAGGATAAATGAATAGATATTTGGGTAGGGGCATATAATCTCACTGCTATAGTCTCTTTACTTTTTAAAATTTTTAATCAAATTTTGTGTATTTCATTCAGAATATCTCAGTCTATCTTAATCATCATGATATCCCCTTCCCCATAAGCATCCCCAGCCTTCCCCAATCTGTCATTTGTGTCAAGTTCGTGCCCCCAGATATTCCTTGGTGCAAGTTCATCCACTGAGGTCTATTCAGCCTATCCAGAGTCCCTCACTTTAAGAAGACCAGTTCACCCAATAGTATGACTGTCAATATTTCTTCATGTAAGATTGGGTCCTGCTGCCGATTCTGCAGTTCTGTGCTGGGTTTTTGTCTGGTTGAGCTTTCATGGGTCTTCTGCAGGCTGCCACCATCGCTGTAGGTTCATATGAGCAGGGTCCCAAGAGCTTGTAGGATTCTATTTCTGTATGGTCCTGCACCTCCTCCCTGCTCTTACAATTTTTTTGTACCCTCTTCCAAAATGCTCCCTGAGCCCTGGAAGAATGAAACTTGATATAGGAGTTCTGTGCAAGGACCACACTCTGCAGACTCTTAATCTCCATGCTTTGGATACTTGTGCACTTTTCTCTTCCTGGCCCTCAGATGCAGGAGGAATCTTCATTAATGAGAGTTGAGAGAGTCATTACTGTCCTCTTTACTCTTGTTCTGTGTTGTGTGAGCCTTAGGTGTTGAGGTTGCATTGTAGACCTGCCTCTTAGGCTTGGCAATTCACAGACAATTTCTGTGGGTGACCAGTTGGTGTACTGTATAATAGTCTGCATTTGAAAAACAAAAGAAGCTTCTTTGCTGGGTGGTGACTGGGATACTTGACCACAAATATAAGGAAATGTATTTTGCACTTAGCAAGAAGTATTAACGTAGGGATGTGACAGCCTTGTGAATTTTGCTAATATCCATAACCTCTCCACGCATGTGTATTTGGCTATGTTTACAGTACCACACATGAGTTCCCTCTCATTGAGTGGGCTTTAAGTCCAACTTGATAACCTCTGATTGCCCCTAAGATAAAAGCGCCACTACTACACCAATGTTGTATGCTGGCTATGAGAGCTAGACTTCAGTAGAAGTGGCCTCCAGGTCAGTTCCAGCTCCTTTGCTCTAAATCCAGTCCCTGAAGTTGGTACTGTCTTCAACAATAGGGTCTTACCTTGAAGTTCTGGGAGGTAGTCAAGGGCTGTGGCAATAGGCTGTGTAATATTGGGAGTCTCTTGGACTACCCTGGCCAAAAACTCAAGGGGGAGACTGATATCAGAGATGGAGACAGACAGGTAGGGGAGATAGATCTGATCAGATCTAGATGAGGAAAGAGAGAGAGAGAGAGAGAGAGAGAGAGAGAGAGAGAGGATATGCTAGGATATGAGATGAGATTATGAGAGATGATCTCTGAGAAGGTATTTAGGCCATGGACAGTTCAATTCAAGGCTGTCTGAGGCAGGGAATGGTGGTCCATGCCCACCACTCAAGAGGGAGACTGAGGCAAGTGGATCAGGAGTTCAAGGCAAGCCTAGGCTACATAGTGAGACCCTGTGTCAAAAAAGTTAGGTTGTCTTTGTCTGTTTTGTGTTGCCATAACTGAACTCCACAGGCTTATAACAGAACTTTCTTGGGTTACAGTGTTTGAAGATTGCACTGTCCAAGAGCCTATCTGGAGCAGTATCTGGTGGTGGCTGCATTTTTGTAGCCACATGACTACATACAACATGAAGAACCATTGAAAAATTCACTGGACATCAACATCTGGCCTCCACACAGACACATGTACCTGCACACATATGAATACACACACATAAGAGTCACATCCATACCAGGCTTGGTGGCATACACCTTGAATCCTAGCACTTGGGAGGCAGAGACAGGCAGATTTCTGTGGGTTCAAGGCCAGCCTAGTCTTTGTAGTGAGTTCCAGGATAGCCAGAGACCCTGTCTGAAAAAGAAAAAAAAAAAGGAAAAAGAAAGAGTCAAACACACACACACACACACACACACACACACCAACCTCAGATATTGTATCATGGTTACTAGAATTACCTGCTCTTGTAAAACATCAATGCACATTCATATCAACATTTGTATTCATTAGACAAATTCTAGAAGGATACACATGAACCCTAAACTATGTTTACCTCTAGACTGTAGGACTTACTATCAAGAAGATATAATGAAGGAGGGAGACTTTACTTTCATTTTGTATTCTTGTTCAGCCTTTGAAAATTTTACAATAGCTGGGGACTGGAGAGATGGCTCAGTGGTTAAGAGCACTGACTGCTCTTGCAGAGGAGCTGGGTTCGATTCCTAGCACTCCATGGTGGCTCACAATCATCTGAGTCCAGTTTCAGGGGAATCTGATGCCCTCTTCTGACCTGTGCAGGCATTGCACAACATGGGTGAGCCTACCTACAGGCAAGTAATTCATTCATACACATAAAATAAAAATAATAAATAAAATATTGTTTAATTTACAATAGCCAGTAAATGGAAACAACCTAAATGTCCCTCAAGTGAGGAATGAACAATGAAAATGTGGTACATTCACACAATGAAGTTCTACTCAGCAGAAATAAAAAGATGAAATTTACAGATAAATGGATGTAACTAGAAACTGTTATGCTAAGTGAAAAAAACATGGACTCAAAAAGCAATCAGCATATGTCCTCACTTATTTGTGGATTATAGCACCAATCCTTTCTATGTGAGTATAAATCCTGATGTAACAGCAGGGGCCAAGAAAATGGAAATGAGACATGGAAGTAAAGAGAAAGAAGAGGTTAGTAAGGAACAGATGTTACCCAGGGGGAAGATGGAAGATGAGCATATTCAAGTGAGAAGGGAAAAGGTAAGGACAAGGAACATGGGGTGAAGGTGAAGAGGTAACTCCAAAGAGGGAGTAACAAGAGGCATGTACTTTCAAGAGGAAAATGGGGTCACGCAAACTATGGAGGGAGGACAGAGGTTAGATTGGAAGAGAGAGATGAGAGGTAAATAAAGCTTGGTGCAAAAAAAGATGGAAATGTATTAACTCAAAATCCCCTGAAAAATACACATAGACTATCTGAACATTAGTTAATGTTTATACCTGAAGGCCATGTAACAACAAAAACAGTGCCAGACAGGAGAAACCTCCCTTCAAGTAGGTGGTCAAGGTAGTTCAAGAGACTGTGAAAACAACTCCAAGATACTGCCTTTGCTTGCCTCCCAGAACATGGAAGAATGCTTGAGGGAGAACTGGTCACATCTTTCCAAAACCTCAGTTCTGATGATAGAGATTAAGAACTTTAATTAACCTCATGATAATTAGTCACAAAACAGCCCAATCTCCAAAGGTTAGTTCATAGCACCCTTGTTCATCTCTGACAAAAAGAAATTCTTCTAATGAAGATGGAAGAACCATTCCATTTCTGACAAAAAGAAGTTCTTCTAATTAGTGGTGATAGGTGCCCTTGTCTGTAAATATAAGGATACAGATTTAGAACAAAGAAATGATGTTGGTCTAGGGATGAGACAAAACTAGGTTTTCTATCTGCCAAGGTAGAAAATCAATCAATGGTCCTACCCACCTGTAAAGCCCAATAAACACAACAGTGACTGGCCTAGCAAACTCTATCATGTAGTTGTGGCACTTTCATCCTGGGGATATTCAACAGAGCCATCTAATTGGTCTTAAGAGCTGCTCAGGGAGAGGGAACCCATGTGTGGTACTGTAAACACAGCCAAGTACACATGGCTGGAGGGGTCATAGATCCTAGAGCCCTGGCTCTTTCTTGCTGGTTTATCCTTTCTCTAGAACTTACACTCTTCCTGTGTCCCCTCCTCTTTCTGTCTGTCTGTCTGTCTGCCTCACATTCTCTATTATTTTGCCCTGTGCTTTCACATCTATCTGAGATTGTGAAGTTGTTAACATATCAGGCTCTTGCATCAGATTTTACTTCTAGACTTCTGTGGATCCTGAGACAAGATGTCAACCTCTCTGTGTTTCACTGTCTACAAAGCAGGGGAGCCAGCAATACTCTTCTTTAAGGTGAGGACTAAGTGATTTCCTCTGTATAAAGTGCATTATCATGCTTTCTCATCACAGCCCCTGGGGTTCAAATGAGAAACTCAGCTCAGTCCCTGAGGCAGACCCGGCCCAGTAAGAGTAAAGTCCTGAGTTCATAAGAGTCCACAATGTCATCTGGCCAAGTTCAGGAGTGTTCTAAGATCAGGATGTACTTTACTGATGTCCTATTGATCTCCTTCCCTGGGGTCAGAGAAGTATGAAGAGAGGCTGGGTCTGGTAGATTTGACGCTGAGACTCAGATATAGAGAATTGTCTTTATCTCCGTGTGTGTGTGTGTGTGTGTGTGTGTGTGTATGTGTGTGTGTTTCAACCACCTCAGTCCAAATCAGAGTTGTCAGTGGTAACAGAGTTGTGTTTAACTCTGCAAGCTTTTGCTTACTCATTTTGAACAAAAGAGCAGGCAGGAAGTATGGACATATATATCTGTGGATTGTGAAAAATATTCAGCTCATTTGTGGTGTCACTGCCACACGTGGAGGTGGACACAGGAACCTCCTCCACTGGATGACAGGGAAAAGGGAAAACACAAGACAGCTACCAGCTGTTTTCCCAAACCTTGGGGCCAAAGGCTGATAACCTCTCCACTGCCCACCTGTCTCATCCAACATCTACACTGGGCAACACCCTACTGGTACTCCTAGATCCTCCAGGCTGCTGCCTGCTAGGCACCCCACAGTGTAATGTCAGACCGCTGCCTGTTCAGGGGTCTACAGTCTAAATCCAGCCCAGCCACTCACTCAGCTCACATCAGTATCCTTACCGCTGGCACACACTGATTTTCCAGGCTGGCATCTGATTGATTTTCAACAGCCAGTTCTGCTAGCCAAGAACACACAAGCCTCATGGGCTAAAATTACACATGGAAAATAATGCTTGAGAGTCCCTGTCTGGTGGTGAGAAGGGCCCGTCGTTTTATTCACAGCATTTGGTTTTTATACCCAGAGGGACATCATATCTCAGGCCTGGTTTCAGACCCCTGCCTCATGTTCCTTAACATCACTAGTAGGAGAACTCTTGAGTGCCTTTGATTCCAAGGTGTCACAGGTTTGCTAAGGGTTTGCTAATGAAGGCAAATCCAGCCTAAGGCCAGGTTTCCTTGTAAACAGTCAAGCTGGTAATTTAGTACAGAAGTAGCCACAGGTGGCCTCCTTTTTACATACATTTATCCACATCATGGGTCATTAGGGCCTAGTCCTGCTGATGCAAATAGGATGTAAATAACATGAAAATGGAGACAGACCCTTGTGGTTCACACACTGGAAGTCACACTCCTGGAGTTCAGAGGGTAGAGAAAAGACAGAGAAGCAGAGCAGGATAGTAGGAGAGAGGGAGAGACTGGGGAGGAGGGAGAGAGGGAGAGCAAGGGAGGGTGAGAGAAGAAGGAGGGATGAAGACAGAGGGAGAATGATGGAAGGAGTGAGGAGGAAAAAGGAGGAGGGTGGGAGAGAGAGAGAAAGTGAACTGGGTGTCACATCATAAGGGGAAGAAAAAGACACCAGACAGTGAGAGACATGGAGAGAAAGATGGAGAGAATGACCATGTCCATCAGAGAGACACAGGCTGTCCAAGGTGCTGGCCTCCTGACTGCTGTGCTCCCAGTGCCCTATCACAGCCTTCTTTACATGTTACACCATAAGGTCAGTTCCCTGTTTAGAGTTTTCTTATAGTCTCTCTTTTCCTCTCATCATCTCTGGGATGATAGCTGTTCCAGAAGACATGAGATGACAGAAAAAGACCCTGAACATGTGCAGACAACATGCTCATGAACACACACAAACACAGACACAGACACATGTGTAAACAGTATAACCACATGAACACTCATGCAAAGGAAGGAGCCCACACCACCACCATCACTACACAGAATCATAGTATTTTTTCTTTGAGACAGGCTTCCTGGGGCCCCAGATTGCCCTTGAATCTACTGTGTAGACCAGGATGGCACTGAATTCCTGATGCACCTGCCTTCATCTTTCAAGTGCTTGGATCACAGGTGTGCCCCACCATACCTGGCTCAAACACAGTATTTTATGACCAAGTTGAAGTAACACAGACCAGACCCAGCTTCCTGTAGACACAATCACACAATAGAGAACAGACAGCTGACAACAGGCAGTAAAGACACAGGAAAGCAGGCTACAGAGTTCCGCTTGCTGGAGAGATGGGTGTAAGGTTATGTCGTGCTCCCCCCAAAATGAGAGGCCACGAGGTCTAAGCTCTCCAGAGCAAAGTTTAATTCAGGGTAGCCGGGGCTAGGCTCAGGGGAAAGATAGAGCCAAGCACAGAATGGCACCTGGTTTGGGAATTTAAGGAAGAAGTTGGGAATGGGATTCAGTGAGAGTGGGGTGGGTAGCACACTTTACAGGAATGTGGCTTTCGAAAGGCAATGCAGAAGAATCCTGAGTAATTGGTCATCGCCTGTTTTAGCATAGCCAAAGGCTAGCCTGGTAGAGCAGGTTCTTGGTGCCTCCAGTCTTAGGTGTCTCTGCATTCCAATGGGCTTCTGGAGCTCACACCCTGACATTCCAGTCTTTTGTTTCTATAGGAAAAAGGGCGGAGATCTGTCTTCTGTAACTGCTTCAGAGCTGAACAGGGGCAAATTCTTGGGGGAACAGCTGTCAGGCTGGAGGGTTAGAATCCAGTTTCCCATTTTGATTGCTTGAGGTGCTCTGCCTGGTGGGTTTGTTCCAGATCAATAGTGGCCAGTAATTAGTGGATGTTTTCTCTGCAACTGAAAAGACAAGCTGGTTGAGTCTTACATGAGTATACCAGTGCAGGGACTTCACAGTAAAAACAGGGGGCTACTGGGTGCATTAGCAATTGGAGGGTCCCTGTCTAAGGAATGCAGAGGGATAAAGGATGTGTACCTATTAAGTATAAAAAAGAAGGAAACCAATAAAAAAGGCACATGAGGCATAGCTTAATCTAGGAGCATGCTTTACTTCCATGTGGGATTGCCAGCGTGAGCCGCCTGCAGACATGTGGTGGGACCAGGCAGCTTGGCAGGGGACAGAGAGAGAGGGGTGGGATTTGGACAGAGAGAGGGAGAGGGAGAGAGAGAGAGAGAGAGAGAGAGAGAGAGAGAGAGGCACAGAGAGAGAGAGGCACAGAGAGAGAGAGGCACAGAGAGAGTTATGGCCACAGGGGTCCACCCTTTATGCCCATGGAGTGGGGCCTCAGGTAAGTGGGAAGGGGTCAGAGGATTGGCTGCTTCTGGAGGAAGTGTGTGTCTTTGTGCCCCTTAGGATTCTGGGAAGCCTAGACCTAATATTCCAGCCTTTTGCTTATGATAAAGAAATGGGGGATTGTGCTCTCTCTTCTGTATCTGCTTCAGAGCTGATCTGGGCAAAGTCTTGGTGGAACAGCTGTCAGCCTGGAGGGTTAGAATCCGGTTTCCCATTTTGGCTGCTTGGGGTGCTCTGCCCGGTGGGTTTGGTCCTGATCGATAGTGGCTAGTACTTAGTGGACCTTTTCTCTGCAACTGAAAAGACAATCTAGTTGAGTCTTACATGAGTATACCAGTGCAGGGATTTCACAGTACCAACAGGGTGTTACTGGGTGCATTAGCAATTGGAGGGTCCCTGTGTAGGGAATGCAGAGGGAAAAAGGACGTGTACCCTGGTTTGAGAAATTGGAAAAAGTTTTAGTACGCAGAGGTCTAGAATGAGGGCTAGCTTTAATACACAGGGCTCCATAATAAGATCCATAACCATTACAATATAAAAGGTGATATTTTCTGGCATGGCACATTAAATCTGTCATCTATCTCTGAGATATTTTCTAACATGACATAGTAGATTCCTAGCAAGGCATAGTAGGTCTCTCACCTATCTCTCTGATAATAAACTACTTCATTTTCTCTTCTTTAGATTACAGTTTCCTGTTGGGGTGTTTAAAACCACACAGTTAGCTCAGATAAATGAAGTTTGTTTTGGTGTTAAGGTCAATTGAGGTTCTGGTCCTTAAGGGGTCACTCAGGCCTTGCACCTGGCTCTCTTCACCAGTTCCATCTATGTGAGGACAAAGTCAGGCCTTGCTTGATCAGAGCTTCCCTTTGAAGCATGAGCAGTCTCTCTTCTATATGGACTTTCCTCCTTTGACTGGACACTGGCAGGATGAAGTCCTTTTAAGTGAATCTCCAAGACTTCCCTGGCATGGGATGACTGGTGACTCGCTGTCACAGGACATGCACAAATTTGTGGATGCAGGACCCTAGGACCCAAGTTGACCTCAGAGGGTAGGGGCCAAAATATTGTACCTTCAAATCCCTCTTGCCAAATCAGATTGTAGCTTTAAGTGTGGTTGCTAAACCTCCAAGAGGATTTTTTGAATTACTTTGGTACTTTGATTACCACACAACTCCTAAGTAAAACTTGAACCTTGAGTTAAACACTGTTAATAAATTCTTAATTGCTGTGACAAAAATATTCTGACTAATAAAATGCAAAAGTATTCTGACAAATAATAAAAGCTCATGGTAGGAGCCTGGTAGTGGCTGTAGCACAGGCTAGGAAAGGATGCTATTTACTGGCTTGTGTTGCTGGCTCACATTCAGCCTAATGTATACAATATAGAAATATCTGGCCAAGAATGGCATTGCCCACAATGGGCACAGGCCAGTCCAATGAGGGCAATTATCGAGGTTTATCAGCTCAGGTGCATCAAGTTGACATTAAACCTATGCATTAAGTCTTCTACAATTTGTTCTTTAAGGTCTATGAAGGTCATTTAGGTACTCAAAGTACAATGATTTAAACCATGCAAGGCAAAAGTTTCTAACAATATAGCCCATGAAACAAACCCAAGATAATAAAGAGGTTAAAACCCGTACCTTCTCAAATGAAGGCCATGTCACTTGTCCCCAGATTTTGAATTATAGCTTTGAAAAGGAAAAGGGAGGGAGCAGTATTGTCACATACCAGCAGCAGGCGGATAATACTTAGGGCTCACCCAAATTGGTTACATTCAGACTGTCCGTGTGGTCACCGGAAGTAAAACCTAATTTCTCTTAAAGATATTAAAAGTAACATGTACAAAGTATAACAGATATATAAAACAATTTTAGGATGTATGAGTAACTCTATATATGTCTGTGTCACTTGAGGCTGTAACTAGGTATATAATAGCTGGTAGGTGGAACACAATTTCTTTTATATGCCATAATTACATTATAGAATTCTTAAAAGTGAACAGTACTTCATGCATACTCATAAATAAGGTTCTAATAAATACATTTGGCAATGACACTTTGTAAAGGTTGTGCTAAGCAAAGGCACATGCATTGCAATCATAGAGACAGATCTTAATATGCTGTTTAACAATGTCATACACACACATTTATGCACACATTCCTTTAAGAGATTTTTATCCTAGTGGTTGTATTGAACCATCATATGCATTGGAAAAAAAACACCTTTAGAAACATTATTTAAAACATGCAGCTCTGATTAATTGTGCTGCCAAGGCTGAGATGACGTCTTGCACCTTTGGTTTGAAAACTGATTTTATTGAAATACTTTAACAAAGTGATGGAAAACAGAATTATATATAATAATTAAAGAACTGACAATATCAAAGGTACTTAGGCTGTTTCATTGGAGGGAAGGGTTTTCAGGGGAAGCAATGTGCCACTGTCAAAGTACCAGAGTATGAATGAATCCAGGGATTTTTTTAAAATGGTCTCTGGTCAGAAGGACAGTTACATAGCACAGGAGAAAAAAATCTGTTAGTGAACCCGTAAGGGTCAAAAAAAAAAAAATCAGGTCTTCAGACGTCTGGAAACAAGAAAAAACTGGCAAAGAAAATTTTTAGTTGTAATACCTATGGAAAAATAATTTGTACAGAGAAGAAATAAAACCTTCAGATAAACAGTGTAGAAACCTAGGAACCCAGGTTCAAATCAGGCCTTTGAAAAAAATTTTTAGAGGCATGCCAAAAGTAAACAATTTAAGTTTTGATTGTGCGCAACATAGAATAAAACAAGTTTGAAGTGGCCACTTTGTTTTGATGAAAAACACAGAACATGGACACATGACAGTTACAAAGACACATTGAAGAACGGTTATAATACACAGACAGGTTTGGACAGACACATGACCTAACTGTATCCATGAACTCTGGACTGTAGGAAAAATCCCCTTTTATCAAAAGTTGTATTTCGTTGTCCAGGGCTGTAGGCAATTATCACATTTACGAAGAATCACTTGGAGTTTAAGACATTTGCTTAGGTGGAAATAGACTGTATGCCCTACTGTGCTTTGCAGCACAGGCTGTTCTTGTACACCTGCGAAGGATGGTGGACTGGGTAAGCAGGAAAATCTGGTGGCTTGTGCATATTATCTGCTTATTTAATGAGAATAAATTTAGTTAGTGGAAAAATCAAAAGATCCCAGACAAGTGAAAGGTTACTGCCTGAGGGAAAAGCTGGATTCTAGTGAGTCAGGGTGTGGTCAGCAGACCTTCTTAATCTCAGATATAGAGGTTTGTATCCTGAAGCAGACAAAAAATGGAATTCTGAAATAAAATGGGGTTTATAAAGAAAAAAAAAACAAAAAAATTAAAGAAAAAACAATGAAATGGAAAAATGCCAAAATCTGAATCATCCCTTAAAATTTGGCAAAAATTTTGTAAACAAAATATAAAAAATACCAAAACACTGATTGTTAAAAAGCCAAACGATGTAAAAATCTCAAACAAAAGCCTTCAAGAATTACCTATCCATACAAAAGTAAAAAATGAAAATTGATTGTATTTAGAAATGGATGTAGTTATAAACTCCAATGTGAATTCAGGGTTCTTGCTACGTGGTCTTGCTGTGGCTCAGCTGAAATGGGGCAGCCTCAAGATGGCGGCTGAGGAATGGGCATGGCTGCTGCTCTCTTCTGTTTGAAAAAAGCCCGTGATTGTGGCAGCAGAACATGGCATGGCGGTGCAGGGGAGGGGGAAAAACTGCATGGCGGAGATGGTGCACGCAGTGAGGCAGCGGAGAAGGCATAGTAAAAGAAAGAAAAAAGACTGCAGAGGGCAGAGAAAGATAGGGAGAGGGAGAGAAAAAAGATAAGTGAAGTCTTTTAGTCTCAGAAGGAATAGAGAGAGGGATGAGAGCGAAGGGCAAAGAATGCCTGTACATACAAGCATTCTGACCATTTACTGGAGTGCTGGCAGAAGTCTCTCAAAGCTGTGAGAATTTGGGGATCTAAGATACCCATCTCAGGCCAGACAATATTGTTAGCTAATTGATATCCTGGCCAGACAGTAGAGTAGAGTCTCTCAAGGACCTTAGGGTTAATTTCCTTGGAGAGGTTGAGTTCTCTTAAAGAGTGTAGGAGACACTCCAAGGGTGTGAGGCCCAGGGCCTCTCCTTTAGAGTGTGAGGCTCCCATATTAGGGGTTAGAAGATAAGGAAGAGTGGAGAGGAAGAGAGGGAGAGAGAGAGAGAGAGAGAGAGAGAGAGAGAGAGAGAGAGAGAGAGAGAAAAGAGGTCTGTAGGAAGGAAATGGATCCTTTGTAGCCTCAGAAAGCACCCACCCGTGTGCTAAGGTGCATCTGCCCTAGTTCTAAGTGGGTGCTCAGAGACCCTAGGTCCATGTGGCGAGTGTGGTAGTCTCTGAAATCTGGGCCTGCAGGTCTGTGAATTCAGCATCCCAAAATCACAAAGGAGGCCAAAATTCAGGTCCAGATTCTGTCCCCAGCGTCCTGGTAGATAGACAGCAACCTGGACGGGAAAAAATGGGGGGAATCCCTGATTTTGCTGGCACTCAGAGATCCAAAAGGGAATGGCTATAATGGGAGATTGAAAAGAATGGAGGAAGAGGATTGGAGGGAATGCAGATGGAAAGCAGAGGTTAGAACAGGAAATGTCGAGACAGAAGGAGCAGCTGGGGGGGGGCAGAACATACGCAGGGTTACACAGAAGGTAGGAGTGAGAGATAGAATCTCCCCTCACTCAGGTGCCCATCTGGCCGGCCACCCACGAGGTGACTTAGGAAGTCTTACCATAAGGGCCACATGTATAAACCCCATGCTCTGTCATCATGAGTGTGATGAGTGCCTGATGAGGTTAAATGACTTCAGTGGAACCACGGGTTGGGGCTCAATCAGATTCCATAGCCCAAGAGCTATGAAACCATAACACGTGCTCTTAAATCTCATGCACAATCACACGGGAATAGAGTAGGGTAGGATAAGGAGAGGAGAGAGGGTACCTTTGGCCGAATGCTTGTGGTTGCTGTCTTACCCTGCTCTTGGTATCCAGCTTAGTGCTCCGAGGCGTGGGGGGGGGGTGTGTGGGACAATTGGCAATCCAATTGTCGGCACCAGAATGTAAGGTTATGGCGTGCACCCCCCGAAATGAGAGGCCACAAGGTCTAATCTCTCTGGAGCAAAGTTTAATTCAGAGTAGCTGGGGCTAGGCTCAGGGGAAAGATAGAGCCAAGCACAGAATGGCATCTGGCTTGGGAATTTAAGGGAGAAGGTGGGATTGGGATTCAGTGAGAGTGAGGCGGGTAGCACACTTTGCAGGAATATGGCTTTCAAAAGGCAAGGCAGAAGATTCCTGAGTAATCGGTGATCGCCCTTTTTAGCAAAGCCAAAGGCTAGCCTGGTAGAGCATGTTCTTGGTGCATCTGGTCTTAGGTGTCTCTGCATTCCAATAGGTTTCCGGAGCTCACACCCTGACAATGGGAAACCGCAGAGAGCCACACACTGCCTCAGCTGCTGCCCTTATGAGGGCACCCCTGCAGCACAGGGTGGTAGAGCCCGTGTATACCCACTCATGCCTGGAGTTGAGGGAAAGAAGCAGAGTGTCTGAAGGAAAGGGTCTCCTGGAATTCCCAGGAGAGGAAGGAAGCTGTGAGATCCTTGAGAGGCCCGATAGGTGTAAACAGAAAATCTACAGGGCCTGTGTGTCAGGAAGATCCCATAGGCCAGGAAAGAACCATCTGAGGATTAAAGGAAAGAGTACAGTGGCTTCTATTAGACCAGGATAACACTGACCCCATCACTCAGAAGGAAAGATGTTCCTAATTCACAGAACACTGGGCCTCGCACAGGTCTTGCCTACTGAGAGGGAATCATTAGTTTAGTGCTCCACTGAATACTTCTCAAAGTCAATGAACTGATGACTCCTTTAATTTTGGTTTTGATTTAATTTATTTTATTTGACTTTTATCCATTTATTTATGCATCAATCTTCCCACCCATATATTTGGTAAATGCGTAATTGAACTTTAGTTCTAAAGCCTACTGAAAAATTATACATACATCTCTACAGGTGTCCACGTGTACAGATGAAGGGTATATAACAAGAAACAGTACTAAACAAGCAAAACCTCCCTTTGAGTTGTTGACCTGAGTAGTCCAAGAGACTCCCAAATGACACAGGCCATGGCCACAGCCCTTGATTGCCCCTGAGAACTTGAAGGGAAGACCCTATTGCTGAAGACAGGACATACTCTGGACACAGGATTGGAGGAATGGAGCTCGATCGTACCTGGAACCCACCTCCCCTGAAGACTAGTTCTCAGTTTTGGAGGACACTATGCAAGCTAATAAGAGAGAACATCAATGGATGGTCCAATGCCAACCTGAAGTCTTTAGATTTATGAAGGAGGGGCTCAAATAGAAAAGGCTAGCCTGGATTTCACTATGTAGGTAAAGCTGGATTGGGACTCTGATCTTCCTGCCTTGTCTCTTACTGAACAAATCTTAAAGTAAGACCTGTTAGGAAGTAGATGTGCTGGTGTGTGCCTGTAATCCAGGGACTCTGGAGGCAGAGGCAGCAGGGTCACACGTTCAAGGCTAGCCCGGATTTCATGAGGAGCCTGGGCACAGCCAGCTTGGGCACAGTTGCTGACACCTGTAATCCCAGAGCACAGCAAAGGGAGCTAGGAGGATCCCTGCAGGTGGTTGACTAGTCAGCCTAGCCAAATTGGTGAGCCCTGGGTCCCAGTGAGAGACTCTGTCTCCAAATAAAATATGGACATCACCTGAGGACTGTTTGATTATAATGGTGCAAACCCCAAATAAAAGACAGGTGCATGAGGCTTAGTCACTCCATGAACATTTACTTCAGGAATTGCCAGGGCTGACTTCCTGTTGGTACATGATGGAGTGGTGACAACAGCAATAGCAGCAAGATGGTGACTGAGGCCCACCCCTTTATAGCCACACACTGGGACCTCAGGTACAGGGGAAGGGGTCAGAAGATTGAGAGCCTCTGGAGGTAGTGCACATCTGTGTGTCCCTTGGAATTCTGGGAATCCCAGATCTAACATTCCATCCCTTTTATTATGATAAGGGAATAGGATGCTGTTCTGTCTTCTCTCTCTGCTTCAGAACTGAGAGGGGAAGAAGTCTTGTGGGGAAATGGGTGTCAGGATGGAGGGTTAGAATCTGTTCTCCCATCTTGGTTGCTCTGGGTGCCTGGTGGTTTTGGTCCAGATTGATAGTTGCCAGTAGTTAGTGAACATTTTCTCTGCAACTGAAAAGACAAGCTTGTTGAGTCTTATATGAGTATACCAGTTCAAGGACTTCACAGTATCAACAGGGGGCCTACTGGGTGCATTAGCACTTGGAGGGTCCCTGTCTAGTGTCTCCAGAGGGAGAGAGATCTGTACTCTATTTCTGAGGAATTGGAAAAAAGTTTTAGTACACAGGGCTGCAGAATGAGAGCCAGTACAACCATGAGAGTATAAAAGGTGGTATTTTCTGGCATGGCACAGTATATCTATCACCTATCTCTGCGATGTTTTCTAACGTGACATGGTAGGTTTCTAACGTGGCACGGTAGGACTCTCACCTATATCTCTGGTAATAACGTATAAGTTATTTCATTTTCACTTCTTTTGATTATAGTTTCCTGTTCGGGTGTTTAAAACCATACAGTTAGCTCAGATAAATTAAATTAGTTTTGGTGTTAAGGTCAGTTGAGGTTCTGGTCCTTAGGGGTCACTCGGGCCTTGTGCCTGTCTCTTTTTACTGTTTCCATCTATGTGAGGAAAAAGTCAGACCTTGCTTGAACAGAGCTTCCCTTTAAAGCATGAAGATTCTCCTTTATATGGACTTTCCTCCCTTGACTGGACACTAGCCGGATGAAGTCATTTTAAATGAATCTTCAGGACCTCCCTGGCCCGGGATGACTGGTGACTCACTACCATAGCACATGTAGGAAGAGGCCCATGGAGGACCCTAGGACTTAAGTCAGACTTGGAGGGTAAGGGCCAAAACACGGTCCCTTCAAATCCCTGTTTCCAAATTGGATTGGAGCTTTAAGTTTGGTTGCCAACCCTCCAAAAGGATCATTTCAATGAATTTGCTATTCTAATTACCATATAACACCTAACTAAAGCTTGACCATTGACATAAGCACTCTTATTAAATTCTTAATGCTGTGACAAATAATAAAACCTCATGGTAGGAGCCTGGTGGTGATACCTGCAGCACAGGCTAGGAAAGGATGCAAAAAAAAAAAAAAAAAAAAAAAAAGAGGAAAGGGTGCTGCTTACTGGCTTGTGTTGCTGGCTCTTAACTGCTGTGGCCAAACACTTTGACTAATAGTAAAATCTCATGGTCAGAGCTTCGGGGTAGTAACCACAGCACATTTTAGGAAAGAATGCTGCATACTGGCTTGTGTTGCTGGCTCATGTTCAGCCTATTGTATACAATATAGAAATATCTGGCCAAGGATGGCATTGCCCACAATGGGCCCAGGCTAGTCGAACGAAGGCAATTATTGAGGCTTCTTATCCCAGGTGTATCAAGTTGACATTAAACCTATCCAGTAAATCCTACAATTTGTTCTTTAAGGTCCATAAAAGCCAAGTAGAATGGATTTAAACCGTAAAAGGCAAACATTTTAACATAGCCCAGGAGGTAAACCCAAGATAATAAAGAGGCTAAAATCGCTACCTTCTAGGACTTTCTCAAATGAAGGCTACATCCCTTGTCCCCAGATTTTGAATTATTGCTTTGAGAAGGAAAAGGGGGGGCATTACCAGCTTGCTGTAGAGCAAACAGGAAATACTTAAGCTCACCCAAATTTGTTTCATTTGGACTGCCCCATCTGGTTCCCAGAAGTAAAACCTAATTTTTCTTAAAAACATTAAAAGTAGAGGCTGTAGAGGTGGCTCAGCAGTTAGGAATTTTGACTGCTCTCACAGAGGACCTGGGTTCGATTCCCAGCACCCACATGGCAGCTAAGAATCATCTTTAAGCCAGGCATGGTGGTGCATGCCTTTAACCCCAGCACTCTGGAGGCAGAGGCAGGCAGATCTCTGTGAGATCAAGGCCAGCCTGCTCTATAGAGTGAGTTCCAGGACAGCTGCAAGGATAGGGACATCCTGTCTCAAAAAATATATTAAAAGTAACATGTGCAAAGTATAACAGATATATAAAACATTTTTAGTATGAATGGGTAACTCAATATTTATATAGGTCTGTTTTTATCTGATGCTATAAGAAGGTGTGTAGTACCTGCAAGGGGACCTGCAACCTGTAGTATCACAGGTTGCACAGTACTGAGAATCTTCAGCTGTGGAACACAATTTCTTGTATATTCTATAACTACATTATAGAATTCTTAAAAGTAAACAGTACTTCATACATACTCTCATAAATAAGGTTCTAATAATTAAATTTGGTGATGCCAGTTTATAAAGGTTGTACTGAGCAGAGGGGCATACATTGCTATCATATACAGACAGATGTTAATATGCTGTAACTATATTACAGAGTTGTTAACAATACATACACACATTTATCTGCATATTCATACAGGAGATTTTTATACTAGTGTTTGTACTGTACAGTCACATACATTGGAATAAAACAACTTTATAAATATTACTTGAAGCATGGAGCCCTAATTAATTGCACTGCCAGGGCTGAGATGGCTAATACACTTTCCTTATCATGCTGGCATTGGGGTCTTGCACCTTTGGTTCTAAAATTATGAACTTATTGAAATATTTTAACAAGTGATGGAAAACAGAATTATAGATCTAGCCAAGAGGGTCAAAATCAGGTCTTCAGAGGTCTGGAAACACGAAAAACTGGAAAGGAAACTGAAGTTAGAATACATGTGAAGAAAATTTGGAGATGGAACGCAGTCTAACAGATAACAAATAAATCTTTACCTAACCAGTGTAGAAATTTAGGAAACTGGGTTCAAATCAGGCATTTGAAAAAATTTAAGAAGCATGCCAAAAGTAAACTTAATTTAATGTTTCGTTTGCTTTTGTGAACAATATAGAATGAAAGAACTTTGAATTGGCCACTTTGTTTTGACAGAAATTAGCACACACAAGAACATGGATACATAACAGTTACATAATCTCAAAGACACATGAAAGAATGGTTAGAATACACAGTCAGGTTGGACAGACACGTGACTTAACTGTATCCATTAACTCTGGCTTATGGGAAATCCTTTTTTCCCCCCTAAAATGTCATATCTAAGTGTCAGTGCCCAGAATAACTCGATGTCAAGGCACAGAAAGTTCTCAGTTCCGTGATCTGCTGCACACTTTAAAGTTGTCCATTGATGTGCAGGGCTGTGGAACCATTTACACAGAGTCATTTAGAGTTTAAGACATCTACTCAGATGGAAAGAGCCTGTGCGCCCATACTGCACTTGCAGTATAGGCTGTGTGTGTGTGTGTGTGTGTGTGTGTGTGTGTGTGTGTGTATACACATGCGTATGCATGCATGCATGCACCTGTGCAGGGTGGTGGTGTGCAGGCAGGTGGGTGGGCAGATCTGGCACGTGTGGCTTGCCTGTCTCCAACTGGGATTACCTGCTAATTTAATGAGAATAAATTTATTGTTAGTGGAAAAATCAAAAGTCCCTTCATAAGGGTAAAATTTCACTGTCTTTGGCAAGATCTGGATGCCAGCTGGGACAGGGTGTGGTGCACACAGGATGTTAATTTCAGATACAGGGACTCATATCCAGAAGCAGATACAAAAATGGATTTCTGAATAAAATGGGATTTATGAAGAGATCCAATGAAAAGGAGGGCCTGGTCAAAATGCCAAAATCTAAAATAATCCCTTAAAATAGGTAAAAGATTTGTAAATAAAATATACAAAACCAAAAACAAAAGCAGTGTTTGTTAAAAATCCAGGGGATGTAAAAATCTTAACAGCTTGTAAAAATAAATTAACTGGGCTGGAGAGATGGCCTATCAGTTAAGAGCACCGACTGCTCTTGCAGAGGACCCAGGTTCGATTCCTAGCACCCACATCACCGCTAAGAACCATATTTAACTCCAGTTCCAGGGGAATCTGATACCCTCTTCTGACCTCCACAGCATTGCATGGCATGGGTGCACCAACCTACATGCAGACAGTACACTCATACACATGAAAAATAAATTAAAAAATAAAAAAATAAAAATAAAATAAATTAACCACTCATAAAAAGTAAAAATGTAAAAATGGCACAAGGGCAGGCCTGATGGTTGTTTGGGCTTGCCAAGGAGGAGCCTTCCAACACTTCTTTAAGTAAAGAATGACTTCTTTTAGCCAATAAAAAAGGAAAATCCTCCAATTCATGTGATATATATATATTATATATATAATATATATATATGTAGTAATACAAGGTGGAGAGAACAACAAAGGATCTTGGAAGAAAAAGACTGAAACAGTGAAGTTCTCCCCAAAACAATAATACTTGGCTTTGAAAAAAACTGTGGAAAGACTCAGAAAAAGATGTAATACATGTATGGGTGAGTGTATGAACTCACGTGGGGTGCAGGGCACAGAAAGGGAAATGACTCTAAATTGGATTGAGAAATGATATGTGATGTATGAAAAAGTTTATTAACAATTAAATATATTTAAAATGGAAAAATGATTTTATTTTGGAACAGATGAAAAACTGGTAAAAACAAAACTCAGTTAATCTGACATAAAAATGTATTTAATCTCAATTGCCTTTTTATAATAATCCAATACATAAGCCCGCAAACGAAAATTGTGAAAAGATCATTAAATAAATTGTAAAATAATTACAACATGGCATTACTTGTTATAGGCTCTCATGTAAATTTAAGTTTTCAATGAGGTATTCTTGCCACATGGTGGGTGGGTGAAGATGGCCGCTGAGGAGTGGGAGTGGATTAGTTACCATGGAAACATAAAGTATCTAAGCTAAGATGGCCCCTGTGAAGGAGGGGGTGTGGTTGAGCGCAACTACTATGGAAATGGGCCATTGTGGGCAGGTGCAGCCTTCCTCGACCCTTTGAAGGAGTGTGGGAAAAGTCACAGTAAAGAAAAGACAAAAAGGAGGAAAAATTCTGAGAGAGGGTAAGGAAGAGAGGAAGAGAGAGAGAAAGAGAGAGAAGGAAAAGGAGATCTGTGGGAAGGAAGTAAAGCTTTTAGCCTCAGAGCCACCTTCAGAAGTTTAGAATGGGTCAACTCTAACTTCAGGGTGCTGGTCAGAGTGCACAGGCCCAAGTGACCATGGGGGGGGGCTATGAAATAGGGTCCTTAAGACTGCAGAGCTGGCACCCCAGAATTTATAGGGAGGGGGCAAAATAAAACAGGTCTGGATTCTGTCTCCCTCATCTGGGCAGGCAGCTGTCTGGATGGGGCCCCCAGGCCCGGGGGGTGAGGATCAGGGACTCTGTGATACACCTGTCCTCAGGAGAGTTCAAAAGGAAAACGGGAAAAGAAAAACAAAACAAAAATGGGAGGTTAAATGTGAAGGAGCACAGGAAAGATGGAGGCAAAAAGAGTGGGGAAGAGGGGAGAGAGAGAGAGAGAGAGAGAGAGAGAGAGAGAGAGAGAGAGAGAGAGAGAGAGAGAATGGTAACTTATTGTGAAAGGTGGAAGACATATGCTTCTGGCAAGTCCCAGGGGGTTGCAAAAAAATATGTTAAGTTCTTTTCTAGGTGAGAGCTGGTGTCTCAACAGTCAACCCAGTTCACAGCACCATTATGTTAGATTATCTCAGTGCAAATCCCCTGATAAAAGTCAGGCACAAGAGGCTTAGTCACTCCGGGAACATTTACTTCAGGAATTGGCAGAGATGACTAGCTTGGTATGTGGTAGGGTAGCAGCAACAGCAATAGCAGCAAGGTGGTGACTGAGGTCGATCCCTTTATAGCCACAGGGTGGGACCTCAGGTACAGGTTAAGGGGTCAGACGATTGAGAGCCTCTGGAGGAAGTGGACATCTGTGTGTGTCTTGGAATTCTGGGAAGCCCAGATCTAATAAGGACAACAGCCCAGTTGACAGGCTACAGTGAGAAAGACAAGCACACCTAGTGTGTGCACAGCTGTGGGCAGCCAGAACTGTCACACTGGTGCTGAGAATGTAAAATGTTACAACCACGTTGGGAAACAGCTTGGCAGCTTCTCACACAGTTTGCAGAATGAAAATATAACCCAGTCACCCACAGTTAGGCCTGCACTCCAGCGAAATGGAAGCTACTTGCATACAAAGTCTAATCTGCAGTCTCAACTATAAAAGCCCCATATCGTCCATCAGTTGTGTGAGAAGATGATGCCCACGTGGAGCCTCCATACAGTGTTAAACTACAGTGAGGAAAACGCAGGAGCTGTTGACATCCAGAACAACCTGAGTGAACTATGCTGTCCTTGCTTCAGATGCTGCAATACATGTCACCACTATGCAGTGGCTGAACTCCACATGGGTATGGACTTACAGTTCTGGAGCTGGGAAAACCCAAGTGAATTTCACCATCTAAAGTGAAGGACTTGGCAGGAAGCTGTGCCTCCTGGGGCTTTGGGGATAACTCTCTCTGTGGCTTTCTCTGCCTCTCTAGGCTGTCTGCTTAATTCAGCCTGGGGCCCCTTCAACCCCATCACTGTAGTTCCCTGATTCCCATTCTTACTTAGTTTTGAACTTCCCGCCTCCCTTCATGGGGATCCCTGTGATTACAGCCATAGCCCCCCAGGATCATGATGGTCATCTCTGCATTCACAGACCTTAACTGTATCTGCAAAGTCCATATGTAGGAGTAACACTCTTACATTCTGGGTTTATGATGCATACGTATTTGGAATTAGAGATCCAGGTCACCAATCTCAGCTTGGATCTCTTTTTCTTAAAGAAGACCCCCCCCCCTGCTTGTTGACATGGAGTGGGAGGAAAGTGGGAAGAGGCCATAGCCTTCAATCAATGCTGAGCCATGTCTGTCTGGTCAGAACCCCCGCCTTGGAAGCTGAGATGTAGTCCACTGACTCTGGAGAAAGGGTGGAGAATCATGTGACTTTACTGTGTTAGTTCTGTACTTTTCTGACCTTGGCCAAACGCCACCATGGACTTTACTGACAGCAGGACCTTGCTCTTGCTACGATGGGTGACCTGGCACTGAAGGCACAGGTTATCTGGTGGGAACCATGGAGCCCAACAGTGATCTCCATAGTCCTCACGCTTTGTAGGAGGCAGGCTGCCTTCCACATGAATAGACAGAGGAAATGAAGCACAGAGAGGTTGAGAGACTTAACGAGGTCACACAGAGCATGAAACCTTCATTGTCCAACATCATATCCACTTTGGGGACATGGCCATTAGATACCTGAAATGTGCCAGATGTTTGGCACACATCTGTAATCCCAGCACTAGGGTAGGTTGTAACAGGAGCACTGTGAATTTGAGGCCATCCAGGGCTATGTAGGGAGACCTTTTCTAAGACAAAAATAAACCAAGAGATTAACCAACCAACCTGCTTGAAATATGCCATGAATTTTTATTAAAAAATTGGATACTTCTGCTATTGGAAAACTTCTGACACATGTAGAAAAGCACAGGAATATGAATTCTGTTTTTCAGTGGCAAGATTTATGAACTCAAATCAAGGATTTTGGGAGGACTAAAAGAAAAATAAAAAATAGTTCTTAAACAATTCTGTATATGTTGTAGTAGCAACACAGTACCAAAAAAAAAATAGCCAGGCCTGGGGGCTTTAGTGTGTAATCCCAGCTACTTTGGAGGCTGAGGCAAGAATATCACAAATTTAGGGCCAGTCTGGGTTATAACATGAGACCTACAAGAAGAGTAGGTCATAGTGCTCACACCTGTAATCCTGGCACTTGGGAGGGAGAGGAAAGGAGATGAAGAGTTCAAGACCAGAGTGGACCATGCTGAAACTATGATTTATTTATTTATTTATTTATTTATTTATTTATTTATTTATTGGCCTTTTTGAGACAGGGTGTCCCTTTAGTCCCAGTTGGCCTGGGTCTCCTTATACAGACCGGGTGTCTTTAAACTCACAGAGATCGGCCTGCCTCCAAAACAAATAGGATGTTATTGGGGTTTGGATACAGCTCAGTTGGTGGAGTGCTGGCTTTCACAGCACACACAGAGCCCAGCTTTAATCCCCAGCTCTCTTTCACAGGACCATGGTGGCTCAGGCCTTTGTTCCCAGCACCTGGGAACTGGAGGTAGAAGGATCAGAAGTTCAATGTAGTCCTTGGCTACAAAGAGGTGCAGGCCAGGCAGGGCTGTGGGAGACCTTGTCACAATGAAAGGAATTAAGGTGCAAGGCTAGGCTGCCAACACACCCAGAGGACATCTGAACTGGGCGGCCTTGTTCTCCTCAAAGCATGCAGTCCCCGAGCCCCTTCCTCTCTACGTGCTGCACAGTAGGACATCTAGTGTTATGCAGTGCTGACCACTGTGCTAGTGGGCGCTTGATAGGACCATTTCTGTGTCATCCTGCTTTTCCCTCTCTGCTTCATTTAAGCTTCTGAAAGCTGATGCTGACAGATCTGAGGTCAAGCGATGTTAATGGTGTAGGATCTCAGATCCTTGATATTTCTTTTTCAAATCTTAAAAATTCCTATTTATTTATTTATTTATTTATTTCCATGTGTCCTAGCAAATAGGTGGACACAAGAGGACAACTTATAAGAGTCCATTCTGTCCTTCTATGATGTGGGACCCGAGATTGAAAACAAGTCACCAAAAAAGTCATCCAAAAAGTTGACAAGCACTTTTTTTTGGTCTTTTTGCAACAGGGTCTCCCTGTAGCTCCAGCTGTCCTTGAACTCACTCTGTAGACCAGGCTGGCCTTGAACTCACAGAGATCTGCCTGCCTCTGGCTTCTTAATGCTGGGATTAAAGGCATGCACCACACCCATGGACAAGCGCTTTGCCCACTGAGCTATCAGGACTAGGTCACCAGTTCTAATGATTGACATCTCTTTGTATGCACTGTTTGGGGATGATCTCTCTAACCGGAAGTTGCTCCATAGTCAAGAAAGTCCTCAGTCGCCCGCATCAGCTCCAGAGCACAGGGATCAGAGGTGCTTTGACTCATCCACTTTCTGCAGTCCTGATGGGAAGCCCAGGATTCCGTTCATGGAAGGCAAGGACTCGGCCAACTGGCCACGTCTCCAGCTGACTTGTCCTTTAATCTCTGTGCAATTTGAAATAGCTCTGGAGTCTGTGGCCTTGTCTATGTGGCTGGCTCTCCTTCGGTTTCTTCTACTTCCTCTGTGCATGGCTCACCATATCCTTTCAGATTTTCACCTGTAACCACCTCTTCACTTAGACATCAAGTTAAGAAATGCTTAGTGAGACTCGAGCTCCTCCCTGGGGTCTCACCCTCTCTCCACTGTACTCCCATCTCCTCCCAGGTCTCCCCACTCCAGAATCTCTTACCCCCTTTTTGTTCTGCCAAGTGTGTCTGCATAGACCAGAGTTTGAAACGGAGAAATCCTATTGGCCAATTGTTTGAAAGCACAAATAAGGAGATGCACAAACACACGCAGCTCACCAACACAGACAGGAGGACACCACAACTCCTAATGATACTGAGAGAAACATACCTTCATGTACGGAACAAAGAAATACAGACACTTCCACACTCTCAAGAATATGCATGCAAACGCAGCATGTGAGGAAGAATACATAAGCAAGCACACCTAGACTCAGACACAGAAACACACACCTACACGCTCACACAGAAAAAGCACACAGCACATACACAGATGCATAACAGCACACATGGACAAACACTGGGCACACAAGTGCACACTCACCCAGAGAAATCAAGATGCATGGCCCCCACCACTCCTTTGCACCTTGGGATCCGTGTCACAGAGTCCTTGCCAACATCAAGGGTGGGGTAGAGAAGCAGGGAGTAAGCGGATTACCAGGCAGCACGAGGAAGGACATTTGTCACATTTCTGGACAACAATGGGCTGGGAGGCAGGAACAGATGAAGTTGCATAACTGGGCTGGGAGGCAGGTTCAGGATAAAAGGTCCATCTCACCACACTGCAGTGGACAGTGGTCAAACTAGGACCATGGAGCTCAGCGTCCTCCTCCTCCTGGCTCTCCTGGGCAGCTTCTTGCTACTCCTGGTCAGAGGTCACTCAAGGGCCCGTGGCCACCTCCCACCAGGACCCCGTCCCCTGCCCATCTTGGGGAACCTCCTGCAGATGGACAGACAAGGCCTTCTCAGCTCCTTCCTGAGGGTAAGTCCTGAGTGAGGGGACCTGAGAGTGGGTGGGGCTCTGGCTTTGTAGTTGGAGATCCCCCGGCAGGAAGAGGCAGGACTCCTTCCAAGCTCCAGGTCCAGGTGGGAGGGTGGGTGAGTGAAGGGGAAATGCTTAGGTGTGGTGAATGGTGGTCTGACTGACAGAGGTGTCCTGGCTGAGTTGGAGTGTGTGGATCACTGTCTGCCCAGGGGACAAGGTGGACAGGTGTTGGGTTGAGAGCCGTGGGTGTAGATTTTCACTCTCCATGTCCTTGGGTGCTTGCCTGTTCTGGCAGAGAAAGAAAAATATCAGAGGCATCAACAACAAGAGAGAAAAGATTAACCTGAGATGTGTCAGGACAAAGGGGAGGAGAGGCAGCAGGAGATGGGGTGTGGAGGGATCATTTATCAACAATAAACACCACACATTATTCCAGCAGCCAGCCTGGCACAGTATATACCAGTGTCTGTATGGCTACTTCACACACAAGATATCGTATTCAGTTACTCTTGTGTAATAATTGGTCAGCATCCATGACCTCACCTCCCAATGTCAGAACTAAAGCAGTGTCTAGAACTTCTGCTCATCAGTCCTTCCCCATCGCTGTGGAGACCAAACTCTTGGATCTTGGTTTTGTTACCCCTGGACTTTTATTACATCATCCACTCAGAGCAAGGACACATTTATTTATTTTCATTTATTTTTGAGACAGGGTCTTGCCCTGTATTTCCCAAGCTGGCTCTAGCTTGCGATCCTTCTGCCTTTGCTTCCAGAAGGCTGGATGACAGGTGTGCCCTCCACACATGGCTACAAAGTATTAAACACAGAACATATGTTTCCCACACACTGGATCAACTTGCAGTTTATGTCACTTAACAGAAATTAATTTTTCTTCCTCATTTTCAGTAGGATTTTGCTAATTTCACATGGTGCATTTGATTGTATTTGCTCTCCCTCCCTCAGCTCATTCCAGGACCACCCCTTCTGCATTATCCATCAACTAAATGTCCTCTTCTTAAAATAAATTCATCAAGTCCACTTTGTAATAATCTTTTATTCAGGCTCGTGTGGGCATTTACTGGAGCATTAGAGTTCCACCAGGCATCCAGTGAGAAAATAGTTTATCTATCTATCATCTATCTATCTATCTATCTATCTATCTATCTATCTATCTATCTGTCATCTATCTATCATCTATCCATCCATCCATCCATTTTTGTTCCTTTTGGAACAGGATCTCCCTGTAGCCCCTGTTGGCCTGGAACTCTTTATGTACACTGTTAGTGTTTCTGTAAGGGGTAGGTCCAGAGCCCCAAGGACTGTCTTGAGTGATGATTAGTGGGAGAAAGAAGCCATCATTGAGCAATTGTGGTCAGGTGAGAAAGTAGTGGGCGCAGGAGAACGAGGCTCTGATGCAGCCCAGAAGACGCAGGTGTGGAATGTTGGTCATTGGAGGACCTGGCTTGATTGAAGTGGAGGGGAATGGTAAGAGGCGAAGTGGGTCATCTAGGCCAGATCAAGTCTCCTGGCCTTTGAGTCTGCTTTCTGTTGCTGTAACAAAATGGCAGAAGGTGAGGATTTTATAAAGAAAGGAGGTTTATTGGGGTAGAGAGAAGGTTTAGGATTAAGAATATTTGTACTTCTTCCAGAGGACCCTAGTTCAGTTCTCATCACCTGGGTCTGATGTCTCACAACCATGTGTAACCCCAGTTCCAGGGATCCAATGCCTTCTTTCAGTCTCTGCTGTCACCAACACACAAGTGGCATGGGTGCACACACACAAATAATAATAATATTAATATTAATCCACTCAGTATAATGTAAGGATGTTTCTGTATTTCATAAGTGTGAATGTTGACAGTCCAAGATCAGGCTCTCCATCTGTCCAGGCTCTGGGAGGACCGTCTGAACATGTCACAACATGGAGAGGAAAGAGCATCTGTCATACAGAGAAGAGACTAACCATGTTGAGTAGCCTGTCTATGATAATCCATTCTCTGAGGAACAAGCTGACTCTGTGAGACCAGCATTACTCCTTTCTTAGAGAACGACCTTCAAGCCCTAATTCCCCTCACTGGGTCCACCTCTCACAGACTGGAACTCTTCTCAACATGGCCACTGTGTGCCCCAAGCCTCCAGCATGGGGAGCCATGGAAGACACACTTAAACCTTGCTCAAACCCCAGTGCATGAAGCAGATAAGAATCAAAGTTCAGCTGGTGCAGACAGACAGTGCTGAGTGCCAAGTGCTTGTGATGTCCATGGTGATCCCAGAAACAGCCAGCATGCACCTCTCAAGCAGATTGTGGGTGAGCCTGGAGCCTGATCCAGACATTGCTGCTGGTGGCCACGACAACTTGCAGAGCTCCAGCTCAGTTCCCAACTGCTTGTTCTTCTATGATCTGGTCGGCCTGGGCTTGCTGGCATGCAATCTGGAATATTCTCTGAGTTTCAGCTGTGGCTCAAGAAGCTGTGGGACACTCTCCTAGGCAGCTGTATTTTGGAAAGGTGGCTATGTGGGTTTTTATGATCATGTGTGGTTTATTAAGATTGATGTCTTAGTTACGATGAAATTCTGTTGGTCAAGGGTAGAGAAGCAGAGAAAAGCCGTGGCCTCTTGTAGCCGCCAACATTTGGGTTTAAACACATGATGTTCTATGACTTAAAAATAATGTTTTGATTTTTGTCAAACTTATGTGTTTAGAAGCTGTTAGTTTGGGGGGATTGTTTCAGTGTCATTTAAAAAATATATATTTAGCTAAGCGTGGTGGCACTTACCTGGAACAGAAGTACCAGGAGACTGAGGCAGGAAGGTCAGGAATTTGAAGCCAACCTGTGTTGAAATAGCAATACAAACTCTCTGAACTCAAAAAAATCCCAGGACAGATCGATTCAGAGCAGAAGTCTTAAAGAGCCAATACTTCTTAAATTATTCAAAAAGATAGAAACAGGGGGAGACCTCATAAACCTGAGTATGAAGACAGTATCTCTCCAATGTTCAAACCAGGTAAAGGAACAACGAAGAAGAAAACTAAAGTCCTATATCATTAGTGAACATAGACACAAAGATCTCAACAAAAATACTAGAAAACCACATACACACACACACAACACCCAAAAGATCATTCACCATGATAATCAAGTCAGCTTTATTCCTTTTATTGGCCATTTATATGATTTATTACATTTATTGATGCAAATGTATTGACTTACATCAATAAATGTAATAAATCATATAAATGGCCTTCAAGAGGAAAGAAGGACTAAGCAGTAGCCGGGAAGCAGGACACTCTTCTGTTATTCCCAGCCTCTGGCAGGGACATGTATGAAACAGTTGCTTTCAAGTTCTCTGCCCTAGGCTGCCTAGCTAGTTACTCTCTCCTGTACTCATTATTCCTCCTTCTGAGGAGGTAAACTTAACTGTCACAAGGGCACCTGGGTGACCAGCTCTCCATCTTCTTCCTGCTGATTGGGGTCCTTTAGGTGCAGCAGTTGGGGTATCCATACAGTGGGTCTATCTTAAGATACTTCAAAAATGCATATGTGGTGTAGGGAGGAAATAAGTCCTTGACTAGCACCTGTATAAAGAGCTGGAGGGAGGTAAAGGCAGGAGAAGAGGCGGGAAGTGAAGTTGGAGCCCTTTGAGTAGAGGAAGTGCTTTCATCGTGGTGGAACCATGCAAAACTTCCTGCAGAAGCTCAGCATTAGAAGCTCTAGGTGCAGGACAGGGGGAAGCCAGACCAACGAATGTTCAAAATGTCTGAGTTAAAGTCAGTTATAATACTTTGACTGGGTGCTCGCTTCGGCAGCACATATACTAAAATTGGAATGATACAGAGAAGATTAGCATGGCCCCAGCGCAAGGATGACACACAAATTCATGAAGCGTTCCATATTTAAAAAAAATAGTTGGAGGCTGGAGAGATAGCCTAATGGTTAAGAGCACCGACGCTCTTGCAGAGGACCTGGGTTCGATCCCCAGCACCCACATGGCAGCGAAAAACCGACTGTAACTCCAATTCCAGGAGAACTCCAGTTCCAGGGGAATCCAAGACCCTCTTCTGACCTCCTCAGCATTGCACGACACAGATGCACAGATCTGCATGCAGACAATACATTCATACACATACAGAAATAAGTAATAAAAAAAATAAGTCAAAGGTCAGCCTGGTTTACAAAGTGAGCTCCAGGCCAGCTGGGAAGGAGACCCTGTCTCAAAAATACACACAAAAAAATACTTTGACTGGAGGAAGTGAGAATAGGGCATTGGATCACCTGGAACTGGAGTTATGGATGGTTGTTAGCTGCCATTTGGGTGCTGGATGCAAACCCAGGTCTTCTGAAAGAGCAGTTGGGGCTCTTAAGAGCTGAGCCATTTCTTGGTCTCCACCCCCACAAGGAGGTTAATCTGGGCTCTGGGCTTGACTTGAGAGTGATGACCCTAGGCTCTGCTTTCTGGTATTTGATAGCTGTTGGAGTGGCTGAAGTCACAGGCTGAGGTCTGCTCAGATGGTGTCTAAGATCCTGCAGGACACTCACCTGTTTGTTATCAGAGGAAGTTCCTTAAGGTTCCCATTTGTTTTGCCAAATGCCATCAAGAACTTTGGAGAGTCCATGTTGGGTAGCATATGTTACTGTGGAAACTGGGTTAGAAATGACTCAGAAGGGGCTCAAGGATAGTTTTCTTAGAGTTTGAGAGAAAAACACCAGGGTGGGTGGGCAGTGAATATTGGAAGCTGTGGGAGGAGGAAGATGGAGAGAACAAGAGAAACCATGTCCTGTGTAAGCAGCCGCATGGCAAAGGCTGGGGTGGGAACATTCAGAGAAAGACTGAGGAATCCCTGAGCACTGGGGAATGCATGTCCAGCCTTTCATCAGTATCCAAAAGAAGAAGAGACAGGGATGGAGGAAAAGGAACAGCTGTGATTTCCTGACTGAAGATTTAGACAAGTGGACAGGTCACATGGCCGAGACTGCAGTTCTGCCTGACAGAAGCTCTGCAAGCATCTGCATAGCAGGGACTTTAAAGAACATTTAATTTCTCTTTATTAGTACTGTATGTGTAGATGATATGTTTGTGTGAATGGCGTGTGTGTGTGTGTGTGTGTGTGTGTGTGTGTGTGTGTGTGTCACAGTGCCTGTGCAGACCTGGAGACAAGGTTATGGAGGACGTTCTCTGCTTCTGCTTTTCCATGAGATCTGGGGATTGAACCCAGGTTGCCCGGCTTCTGCAGTGAGTCGCTTTTCCCACTGAACCATCTCTCTAGAACTGGACTTTAGACTTTTTAACTGATTCTAGAACAAATATGGACTTGGGGCCTTTGGAATGCAATGAGTGTACTTTGTACTGAGAAAGAAAGTGCTGTGAGTGTTTCAGACAGAATGGTCAGGGAAAGATGGACTTGCTTTATGTGTGAGCAGAGGACCATGAAAGACAGCGGTGGGGGCAGCAGAGGGAGGGGCCGATTGAAGGAACCTGAAGAGGAGCCATGGCAGGGAGGAATGTGGGGCCTGGGTCACAGAGGAAGACAGAGTGGAGTGAGAGGAGTGAGAGGAGAGATGGGGTCAGTTCACAGAAGGTTGCATAGACCATGGTGAAGATTTTGTTCTTTTCAGCAATGTGGGGTCTTTTCAGCAATAGAGAAGTAAGGCTATGAACTAACTTATGTTTCAATAATTTTTTGATACAGGAACTCACTATGTAGCCCTTGCTGACCTGGAATTCACAATGTCCACCAGGCTAGACATGACCTAACAGAGATCTATGTCTCAGAACATTAACGCATCTAAATCAAGCATGCACAGATTGTTCTTAGCATTAGTCCCTCAGCAGCATGGCACACTGACCATTTTTGCAGCATTTAATTTCTTTTAGCTGTGCAGCCATCAAGAGGTGATTTAAGGGTTACAATAGGTGGCAGTGGGTTATATGCACTGTACTCTTACATGAGAGATTTTAGCTCTGGAGGGCTTTGGTCCTCCTGGAAGCAACTCCCTGTAGATGCCAAGAGATGACGGCATTGCCTGCAAGTTTCCAAGTCCTGTACTGTAGATGATTCTCACTCCAGATGGTCCAACACAGGCCCATCATGTTCCCTTCCCATCTCACCCAGTCAGTCAGTCAAGGTCATTCTCTCTGAAGATGATCAGGAGGAAGAAAAGAGGTTGAAGCTGGGTCACAGGAGGGAGGATTGGTGGTTGAGATGCCAGGGAGATCTGGCTAGAGTCAAGTAGTGAAGGGTACGGGCAAGGAGATGTGGAGAGAAAAGAGTGACAGGCATGGGGGGGTGTTCATATACTCCAATCTGGCCTCCAACTAGAAATGTATCCAAGAATTAGCTCAAACTCCTGATCCTCCCATTTTATTTCTGCAGTGTTGAGATTATACACATGTCCCCACCCCAACTGAACAGTAGTGCTTAGGACATCTAACCAGTCAGTGCAGACACTGGCTGGGATGGTGACCCTTCAATTGGTGGTTCCTCAAAGGGCAGCCTGGGCAGGACATGACATGCCTAATTACCAATCTAAGTGTCTTCATAGTTTAACAATGAAATGTGTGCTCACTAACAAAAACCCTGTTGTCTTTATGGTTGGTAGATTCGAGAAAAATATGGAGATGTGTTCACAGTGTACCTGGGGCCAAGGCCCGTGGTCATGCTGTGTGGGACAGAGGCTATAAGGGAGGCTTTGGTGGACCAAGCTGAGACCTTTTCTGGCCGGGGGACAATTGCTGTGGTCACTCCAGTCATCAAGGATTATGGTGAGTGCCTCAAAGACAATGGATGGGTGGGATGGTGGATGGTCCCGGAATGTGGGTATGAGAGACAGGACTCAAAGTGTCAGGAAAGACCCGGGTTTCTTTGAGCTTCCTCTGTAACTTGTGCTCCCCCTCCATCCCTAGGTGTGGTCTTTTCCAATGGAGAGCGCTGGAAGACCCTTCGAAGATTCTCCCTGGCCACCATGAGGGACTTTGGGATGGGGAAGCGGACAGTGGAGGAGAGGATTCAGGAGGAGGCGCAGTGTCTGGTGGAGGAGCTGCAAAGATTCCAGGGTGAGAGTGGGAGCACGGGGAGGAGAAGATGGTGAGACAGGGAGATGTGTGGAAAGAAAGAGAATGACACAGAGGAATACAAGGAGGATAAAGAGGGACAGAGACAGAGACAGTCAGAAGGAATGGGGGAGGGAGGAGGTGAAGTGAATGGTAATGGCAGGGCGCGGACGGACAAAAAAGGGTCTGGGCGGGTGCGGAATAAGTTGAATATGAGGAAATGGTAATGGAAGAGAGAGAGGCGGGACGGGGCGAGCGTGGGGCGCGATTGATCGGCGGAGGACGGTGGACGTGGGAGGTGCCCTTCTTTTTCTATCTGGGGGAGACACGAGTGTCATCATGGCACTCACTTGTCCCAATGCTCACGAAAATGCAGCAGGAGGACCATACACTCAAAGGCAGTCTGGGCTACTTCCTGTCTTTAGAAAACGGAGGCTGAGAGTGTAGCTCAGCTCTACATGGGTGGCCCCCCTCCATGGGCAAAGCTCTAGGTTCAATCTCCAGCACCACACACACTGGGCATCTTGGGACATACATGTAACCCCAGCAGCTCTGCGATGCAAGCTGGAGGACCAGAAGTTCAAGGTCATCCTTCTCTGCTAATGGAGGTCCAAACCACCTGGCCAACCTGAGACAAGCTCACACAAACTGTATCTGTCAACAGCAAAAACTGGGCTTAGGTAAAACGTAGCAAGGAAAAAGGAAGAAGGCATACAGTGGTCCAACCAAACTGACTGGTTTGTTTCTCCTGCTCCGGTATTTTATGTGGTGTGTGTGTGTGTGTGTGGTGTTGTGTATACCATGTGCATGTATGAAGTGCACCTGTGTGGTATTTGCACAATTCAGGGAGGCAGAAGAGAGTGTTTGGATCTCTGGAACTGGTGTTTTGCAGGTTCTGCCCACTACGTGGGTGCCTGTAGTCAAACACGGGTCTATCTGCAAGAGCAGACGCATGTGCTCTTAATCCCTGAACCAACTCTCTTGCCCCAAACTGCTATTTTCTTGTGAAAGTGTGGAAGGAGGCAGCTGATGTGTTCTTTGAGACATTCACAGGCACTTCTGGTAACTTTTATTTATTTTAATTTATTTATTTTTTTATTATTATTATTATTATTAATTATTTTTGTTTTTTGGTCTTTTCGAGACAGTTCCCAGCTGTAGTCCTGCCATCTGATCCTAGAGAACTCACAACTGTAATACCAGGCCTGGCCTTGAACTCCAAAGATCTGCCTGCCTCTGTCCTCCCCAAGTGCTAGGATTAAGGGGCATGTGCCAGCTACTATGGCTTTTTATTTTATTTTATTTTATTTTGGTAACTTTTAGAAACTGTGTAACGTGGACATATTGGTAACTTGGTCCTCTGTTGGCACTTCATTTCTGCATCCTGGGTGTTCACCCTCTCTCACCAACACTTCTAGTGGACTGAGATGTCCGTGCAGAGGCAGGAAGGGAGAGAGACTGAAAAGAAAGGCAGGAGGAAGCAGGGTGACACAGAGAGAGCGGGTGTCAAGATAGAGACGGAAGGACCAAAAGGGAAGAGGAAATGTGAGAGAGGGGAGGGAGGGAGAGGACGGAAAGGCTGAGATGCAGTCACAATGTTTGGTCAGGAGTGTGGCGGGGGACAATCCAGAAACGGCGTGGACAGGCCTTGAGGGATCAGTACTTAGCCCTGAGAGAGCAGAGGGAACGCATAAGAAGTTGCCAGGGCTGACTGCTGTTCATCCTCAGGATGTGGCTGGACCTGGGTACATAGATATCAAGTTGCAAATGAAAATTCCTGGAGCAGCAGAGACTTTAGACATGCAGAGAAGGGATGAGGGAGATGACAGTGCAGTGAGCTGAGTCTACACATGGCAGAAAGGAGGAAGTGGGGGGGTTGAAGTGCGAGAAGCTAGTGGAGGGTCGCCTGCACATCCCCTTAAAACCCACCGCTCACACTCAACACCATTGTTGCCAGTAGGACTGAACTCTTATTGGCTCACAGAATGAGATCGGGGGGGGGGGTATCTGGCAGGAGATGAGGGCTGGAGACTACACAGGCTCTGCTGCTCCACTCCCTGGGTCTGAATCCTGGCCCCATTCATGAGTAGCAGTGCTGCTTTGGACGAGTTAGCTGCCCTCTCTGCCCATCTGTAAAATGGGGTGAGGATGCACTGATAGTAGAACTGCATCTTCTTGACAGTGTTGTGGGAGAATTAAATCAAACCAGGCACAAAGTACTTGAAATCTTCCTGGTCCAGAGCATGAACTGCGGGTTGAGCTGTACCCACCACTCTCTGACTAGCGAGGCTGGGCCAGTCTCCCAGCAAATGGCCCAAGGCTGGTCCCCAGGTTCCTTCATATCTGTCTGCTGTCTTAATCTTCTTTCGCCCCAGGAGCCGCTCCTGGACCCCACCTTCTCTTCCAGTGCACTCAGTCACGTCCAACATCATCCTCATTGTCTTTGGAGAACTCTTTTACTACAAAGACCGACATTTCTTCTGTCTTGCGGCTGCTGGACTTTTCGAACCAGACCTTGCTCACGTCAGAAAGACGCTCTGCTCCAGCGTCAGGGGAGGAAGGAAAGAGTACCCTGGGAAAGGGAAGAGAAAGGCTGCTTTGAGGCTCAGAAGGCAGGGTCTTAGGGCTGGATGAAGGGTCGAGACAACAGGGAGGATGAGGGGGGCTGAGATCTGGAAGGAGGGAGGGATAGTGAATCGAGAAGAGACAGGGGGTGCAGAATGCAGAGCCAGAGTGACAAAGCAAGCTGGGATGTCAGGGCCAGAGAGGCAGCTCTCTTGGAAGAGGGCTTGTCTGGGATGCATGAAGCCCTGGGTTCATCCCCAGCACCTCATAAACCAGGGTATGAGGGTGGACAGCTGTGATCCTGTTCTGGGTGGTGGGGGCAGGGAGCAGAAGTTTAAGGTCATGCTTGGCTACATACTGGTGCAAGGTCTGCTTGGGATACATGAGACCCAGTGTCAAGAAAGAAAACAGTATGCACAGCACAACACACAGAGACATAGAACAGAAACACAGTCACACAGACACACAGACACACAGACATAAAGAGACACAAACACACACAACACACACACACACCACACACACACAAACCCACAAGCCCACAAGCCAAAGGAGGGGCTTTGGAGGGAGGACAGAAAAAAGAGAGTCTGAGAATACAAGAAAAAGCTAGAGAAGACAGAAAGAAGATAGAATGTTTGTGTGTGTGTGTGTGAGAGAGAGAGAGCGAGCTAGAGAGACGCAATGAAAACATGCACGAGTGACCGCGACACTGCACATCCACGCCTTGATCCCACAGAGTCCTTCGCCTGCGGTGTTTTCGAGCCTTCCCCTTCCATTCCCTGACATTCTGAAGAACTTTCCTGGTGCTCACAGGCAAATCAGCAAAAACCTGCAGGAAATCCTTGACTACATTGGCCATAGTGTGGACAAGCACAGGGCAACCTTGGACCCCAGCAACCCAAGAGACTACATTGACACCTACCTCCTGCGCATGGAGAAGGTAAGAACTGCATGAATGAGAAAGTGGAAAGGGTGGGAGTGAAGGGTGGGATGTGAGGAGAGGAAAAAGGAGGATGATGGGAGAACAGGAAAGACAGGAACATGGAGGAGAGATTCAGAAAGCTTGGGAAAATGAAGAAAAGAGGAAGGAGAGAAAGAGAGAGGGGGGAGGGATATGGCTGGGGGGAGATACATGTCATAGGATAAAAATCATGGAGAACGAGGATGGAGACAGGAGCTGATAACACCAAAGACCAGAGAGAGTGACATGAAGACAGAATCAAGAGAGACCATGGGACATGATGAGCTTAGAGAAATGGGAAGGGGTCCAGACAGCGAGACCCTCCAACAGGACGGTGCCCAGAGATGTGCAAGCCTTCCTGAAACAAGGCTCCAGTGTCTCCTGAACCCCCTTCTTTCCCCCACCCCACTGGAACCAGGAGAAGTCCAATCAACACACAGAGTTCCACCACGAGAACCTCCTCATCTCTGTGCTCTCTCTCTTCTTTGCGGGCACCGAGACCAGCAGCACCACACTCCGCTATGGGTTCCTGATCCTGCTCAAATACCCCCATGTTGCAGGTATGTTGGAAATAGTCAGTTGGGAGGGCTTTCCTACTCCCTCTGACTGGCGAGGTTGGATGTGGATGAGAGACTCAGCACTGGATTTTTTTTTTTTTTTTTTCTTCTCCCCCTCCTCCCCCCTGGTCTCACTATATGTCTCAGGCTGTCCTGGACTCACTTTGTAGACCAGGCTGGCCCCTAAACTCACAGAAATCAGCCTGCCTCTGCCTCCCAAGTGCGGGGATTAAAGGTGTGTGCCACCCCATCTGGAAAGCATTGGATCTTTATTTCTGGAGGTCTGAGAGCTTTGGTCTAGCTCCAAATTAAGGCAGTCCTATTTTTGGGGCTGAACGAATACTCCGTTAACCTGTGTTCCCATTGTTTTCTACTTCACTTAAAGCTTGTAGACCCCAGATGGATGAGCTGGGACTGTGTGTTGTCTGGGTACACTAACTTCACTTGCTAGGCCTTAACCTATATGTCGTATGCATGAATTCTGCCATGGAGTATGGGAAGGTGCAGATGGGGGAAAGTTTATAAGAGGAATAAGATATTTTGTATGAAATGCTCACAAATTCAATAAAATACCTGGAAGAAAAATATTGATTCATATATCTGCATATCCATCCATGTGTTCACCTAGGCTTCCATCTTCCCTCCCAGCACCCACTGATCTTGTCATGTACCCAATGAACCATCCATCCATCCATCCGTCCATTCATCCATCCATCCATCCATCCATCCATCCATCCATCCATCCACTCATTCATCTTTTCATCCATCCACCTATTCATTCATCCACCAATTCAATTCATCCACCCACCTATCCATTCACCTGTCTACCAATGTATATCATCCATCTGTCCTTCTATGCATGCAGCTATGCACGGACCCACCCATCTATCCATTCACTTACCCACCCACCTGTCATCAGACCATCTATTGATCTATTCTTTTATTCAAGCACCCACTCACCGAACCACCAATCCACCCAAGCACCTATTCACCCACCCACACGTCTATCCATCCACTGACCTATACATTTGTGCGCTCATTGATTCTTCAGTCATCAAAGGGATATCTTCATTTCATTCAGTTTATCTTGATTAATCAACTCATGAATTTCTTCTATGATCATAGACAGTTGAATGAACTAAATGTCATTGAGTTAATTTGTGCATGTATCCTCCTATCAGCAGGTTTTACTCTTTAATCCATGAACAACTGGTCTTTGTTTCCAACCTTCACTTTCCCACCTGCGCCTCCATTTATCCATTTAACTCTTCATTCTCCTGTGATTTATTCACCATGCAGTCCTCTTCATTTATCCCTGCACTTACTCATTCCTTCACAAATTTATTCATTCCCATATTCTTTCATAAATCCAGTGTTTACCTGATGACTGATCAGCTAAGTTCATTGATTTGTCCAAGAATGCTTTATTAATTGCTTCATGTATTGACTGATGAGTTGAATACATGCAGGCAGACTTTATTGATTTCATTCACTCATCAATCTGTCCATTCATTAATTGCTTTAATCTATTGATTGCCTCACATACTCATTTTTGCCTTCAGTTGTTGATGGACTAATATATTGATCTACTTTCTTGTTATATTCTTGAGGACCTAGCCTCAGATTCTTAGTCTGCAGTGCTTAAAATAAAATCCCATGGAACTGGGTGTGGTGGTGCACGCATTTAATCCCAGCATTCAGAAGGCAGAGGCAGGTATCTCTGTGAGTTCAAGGCCAGCCTGGTGTACAGAGTGAGTTCCAGGCCAGCTGGAGCTACAGGGAGACCCTTTTTTTTTTTTTTTTTTTTTTTTTTAAATTTTGGATTGTGCATGTGTGCTGCTGTGCACTGTGGAGACAATTCATACAGTTCATTAGCTTCCAAAGAGGATGATTTCTCTCTCCTGCCCTGAGCCCCAAAACATTGCTCCCAGGGGTCCGATCCAATAACTTTGATTCATAGGCATTTTTATTCTTTATGGCACAATTGGAGGTTATGGAGGAGAGATTTTAAATTTTTATTTATTTATTTCATATGTAGGAGTATTTTGCTTGCAGTAAATATAGCCTGTTGTGTAATACTCTATGGGCATCAGAAGAGGATGTTGACTGTGCAGGACCTGGAATAACAGACTGTTATTGCCTGCCATGTGGGTGCTAGGGACCAA